>JAYEPQ010000003.1:2885000-3100000 GCA_036321105.1 Dracaena cambodiana
TTTAATTTTATGTAGGAGTAGTCTCAACTAGAGATCCTACATACTCTAAAGTTTAGGTACAACTAACACTATTTATGGCCTACCCGTATCAACCTAACCTTTATCTAATAATCCAACCGATTAGAAAACCCAAACTAGGAAAAAAAAAAAATTCTAATAATCCGTCTATAATATTGTAACATTGACTGCACGACTAAGCCAAAGTACCAACTCAAGCTCATAAAAGCTAAAAATATGTTGATATTAAATATGAAAATTGAAGGAAGAAAAACTATATTAAACTTGGAAAGTTGTTGGGCGATATTTTTTTTTATTGGCTAATTTTATAATTTTCAAGAGCATAGTATAATCCTATACACCGTTCAGTTATCAGAAAATACACATAAAAAATTAATGAAGCTAAGAATTGAGATCAACTACTTAGGAGTTGGGACACACACTTGTGAGGATAGATCACGAATTAAGAACCCCAACTAACATATCTAAGATGGGGTTTTTATATATCTGTCTCTTAAATCTTTAAAAATTAGAATTTAGTACTCCAAATATTTATATTTATACTTTAGTCTCCAAATCCTTTAAGTTATCATAATTTAGTTTCTTTATCATATTTTTGACCCGAATTTTCCTTATATCCCTGAATGAGTCCTCTCTTATCTCTTCCTCTTCTTATTAGGTTCCCCTCTCCATTCTTCCTCTCTCTCTCTCTCTTCCCTCTTCTTATTAAGTTCTCCAGAATTACTTCATTTTAGAGATTAATTGGGAGGAAAGAGAGAGAGGAAAAGAATGAAAGAAGGAACCCAATAAGAAGAAGTAGAGAAGAGGAAGAGGAAAGGGAAAACTAAAGTGAAGTAATTCACGGGTATAACGAAAATTTCGGACCAAAAATATAATTAGGAAACTAAAGTGAGGTAATTTAAAGGATTTGGAGAACTAAATTATAAATATGAAGATTTGAAAGACTAAATTCTAATTTTTAAAGATGTAAGGGACAGATATGTAAAAACCCCATCCAAGATATCTTGTTTGCATTCATTTCTCATACTTTTGTCATCATCAAACTTTGTATTTCTTCTAGAACATGTTAATAATCAAAAGAAAAGGGCAATCACAAATTTTCAATTTCAAATTGTATTCCTTTATGCTAATCGTTTTCTTATCCATACACAATTATGAACCGTATTTCCATTATAATCTGCCTATGGGTCAAATAGATAATTGCAAACACTCGGACTAAGATGACAGTTGCACATTCTTCTCCTTCATCACGAAGATCTTCTATCTTATCTTATAGATCTTTCATTATCTACCAAATGAAGAGAAAATAATATATAATAATAATAATAATAATAATAAATGAATTGTTTGTATACAGCTCAATTTCTTTACCAACTAAAGTTCCGTAGTTGATTTTAATAATGGCCCCATTATTAGATGGAGTACCAACTAAAGGATAATTCAAGCATTGCATCCTACTTTTGAGCTAAAGCAAGATTCAAACATAATTTTTAAACAAAATATTAGTCACTAACTACTCAAAAAATATTAACTATATTATTTCTACAGATAATATAAAGTTTAAAAATTAATGGAAATTTACGTGTAACTTGGCTCCATGGATGTATTCCTTTTTGCAACAACATTCTCAAAAGAAAAAAAATTTATTCCAAATAAAGAAAAAATGGCGTAGTTTTAGTATTTTGACATGATTAATTAGTCTCAAAGTTATAAGTTCGAACACTAATTTTTTAAACTCAAATTTACTCGGAGAGAGAGAGAGAGAAGATTTCAAAAACTTACTTGGTCGAACAAAAGGCAGACCCACAACAAAAATTTGCTGTCCTTGCATGTTTTTTTTACGACCCAAGCGAGCACCAAGCATCGACACACCTGCACAAATTGATAGCCAGCTGCAACTGCAGCTACTATGGTTGCAACCCTAGCAATCAAAAGAATCAAATTAAAGAAGAAAAGAAAGAGATATTCACTATTGATAGTATTATGAAGACCCTCGCCATCTACAAAACTGAAAGAACGTTTTTTGAGCTACAAACGTACCAAAGAGCTGGCAAGTCCTTGACATAAGCTCTCCTCTCAATGAAGATGACCTCCTTCGTCTCTGCATCGAGTCCGATGATGATGGCAGCTGCAGAGGCGAGCGCCATGGACAGGACCCTGGCGAAGCCTTCAGCCACGATGAGCTTGTTTACTCTCTCCATTCTAATGGGAGCTCTCTCTCTCTCTCTCTCTCTCTCTCAACATGCATAAACAATGACACACTGGGATTGCCTTGCTATAATATCTTGTTCCGTGCCCAAGAATCCATCACGCGTTAAGTTTTATTGGTGGCAGTTGGGAGCGTGGAAATTGATGGAGGTACGGTCCTATCAACAATTCACCACACTGTGCATGATTTCTAAATGACTATTTATAGTAGTTGGGGTTATAGGCTTATCCACTGATATATCCAAGACCTGTTAAATACAAATCTCAACTTCTCTCTCGTGTGGGGATGAAATAAAATTTAACATGCTATAATATAACATGACAAGTCATGAGCAACAAAGACGCCTCTACTGAACATGAGTAAATCGTAGAAGAGCTAGTCTCTTCAAGTAAAGGTAGGTATATACTATCTGAAAGCTTACATTATCTTCGGCCCACAGAAGAAGAAGAACGCAGTTAAGTTATGTCTCTATTCTATCATAGTCACACCGTTCAAACAGTAAACGAGCGCTGGAACAGTTCACAGACAGTCCCTACCATCTGAAACAGAGTTTTAAAAACTTGTGGTAAACTTTCAAGTAACTCCTAATCCCTACCAAAATTTAACAAATGTTCAGTTAGCGGTGACTGACGTGGGCCAACAACCACCGCTGACTAGAACCCCTAGGGGCCGAGGTTATTTATGATTCATGGAGGGGTATCCATCTTCTCCTCGCATTTAAGGACACATCTCACCTGCACCATGAGAGTTTCGCATAAATATACATACAGATCTACCTGTATCTATCAACTAGTTTCATAAATATATTCATACAGTATCATATATTGGAACTACACAAAGATGCAAAGCAGCCTTACCGTATTCATGCAGTATCATTTTTTTTTTTTTTTTCGAAACTATATCATGCAATCAAAACGTCTGCAGTATGCATATGCACAGAATATACGGTATGTAACGCAATAGTCTGAGCAAACTCTTAACATTAGACTACAGTAGAAGTTGCACACTCCAATCATCAACGAGAATGATGTATACAAGTCTAAAGAATGAACATATTGAGCAAATATGATGAGTCATATTCAAATGAATCCACCACTCGTTCTTCTACCATGGTCAGGCTAATCAACCAATTCATTCTCATCAATGAAAATCAACAAGTAATAAAAAAAAAAGCGAAAAGAATTTTTAGATGGTGTCAGTGCCTGAACTGATCACCCTAATCTTCTGCAATTTGGCATAGCAATAGGCTAATTTTACACTCACATTAACATGAAGAGCATAAACTTGCGATCTATCTCCACATAAGTGCCCCTAAAATTCCTGTGCAACTTATATTCACCGCAAAGAAATAAATGTATCAGAGGATACCAGTACCAACAGGAATCAATTAGAAAGTGATACCAAAATTATCCAGATGCATTTGTCTCCAATTTTCAACCTTCAAGCTGAATTATCAAGTGATACAGTCTCGCTTGTTTACTACCGAATCAACTTTGTTATGGATAAAATAAACTGGAAGGACAAAAAAACTATTCCTAAAGTAATATAGCTAACTGTGGGGAGCTAAAACATAGAGGGAAGGCACCACATATAAAAAGAAATACTCATTAGAATAGTACTGTATATAATTCCGAAGTCAGAATGGAAAACATCAACTGGATAGGTTTCTATATATATATATATATATATATATATATATATATATATATATGGTGTACTTAAGGTGTCACCAGAAGGAGTTGCCTATGGAGGCCCCCCCTAAATCACAAAATAGATAGTTTATGTGAACAATCCAAACCCTTGTGATCTTCATATTCTGAATAGGTGGTGTATAAAAAATATATATAATTTGAATACTTATTCATCATTGATCAAGAGATCTTATTTATCTTATTATTGAAAAACCGTTTATCTTGTACTGTCTAAAATACGGCCAAAATGTATAAAAAAAACATTCGATACATTTTATACAACATCATTCTAGAGCATGAAGATCACAACAAGTAGTTCAGATCGTCCACATACACCCTATAATAAGTTGAGACTTAAGGCGCTCCAAAGGCGACTCTCTATGGAAACAACTTAGTACACTTTTTCAATATATATATATATATATATATATATATATATATATATATATGACAGGAAGTTCAAAAAATCTTGCTGGAACTAGCTGAGTCACCAAATGATAGATGACTGCTTCAGGGTAACATATGATGATGTAATTCCCATCAACATCCCCTCTCCCTTTCATTTTTTTTTTCCCTTCTTTTTTTTGCCCTTTCTTTAGTGATCTAATGGATAATAAGAAAGCTCGCTGGATAATGGAATATCATGAGAAACCTATTGTCAACAACACTGAAGAAGTGCCAAAAGGAAAGGTAACTAGGAAAAATCCACCTCGCAGAGAGCATTTAATTGTCTCAACCAATTACAGTTAGATCAGTTCTTCATATTCTACACACATCAAAATCATGTCCAATGGAACAAGGAGAGCCACGCGTGCTTGATGTGATCCACAATAGTTTTCCATGAATAGTCAATTTGATGGGTTCTTCATGGGGCCAACCGATGAGTGCTTTTCTGGCTTTAAATAGACAAGTTCGCTGGATGAGGTTTGACAGGGTACAATCGTACCATGCGCTACTTATAAGTTACTGAGGAGGAAGTAGACCGAATCAGCACCAATTAGGGTGCAATTGGATTGGTATTAGTAAGCAAGAGGGATTAGGAGTAATCCATTGATGCAATGCTACATGAAACTTATTAGCTTAACAGACAAATGGCCCTAATAGAGCTGATTGGAGGAAAAAGATCCGTGCAGCAGATGCAGAGAAATAGGATGAAGGCTTACTTTCGAAATATTTACATGTGCTGGGTATAACGTGCATGCATCCATCTTTCAAAAACCAAGAATCAGGCATTAATTCTTCAAAATGTAGACATACGCATGCAGACTTTAAAGAAACATATAAATCTATTATCAGCCAAAATGAACCCCTTCAAAAGAATTATTAAGATACGGTATCTGATGGAGAAGAATATGTGCAACTTTAAGGACCAGAGCACAGCGAAAAACATGCTGCTAGACCAACACACGCACTTCTCAATGGGTCCAACTAGCAGTACAGTAGGCCATAATAATAATAATTAATGATAATTAAATCAATCCAACAACAGTATGGTTGGTGGAAAGCATGAATGGTTAGAATAGCTCTCAGCTCCCATTTCATTATTCCATATATGAGAGGGATACAAGTTTGCATCATGCACTAGAGTTTCTTAACTAAGAATTTTACAACTTTTTTTTACTAAGATAATGATTATCTGTGATGGTTGTACTTACCTTGGTTTCATAATTTTCCAACCCCAATAGTCAATAAATATTAAGATTTCCTAAAATCTTAAAATTTTGAATCTATGAAAAACTAAAACTAAAACTAAAACTTTTCCAATTAAATCATTCAAACATAAACTTATAATATCTAGGCCGCATTTGGATGCTGTAATATGAACAATTAAAGTTTTTTAACTCTTCACAAAACTTAGAAGTTAAAGAATTCTCAGAAAGGGCTCTACAAGCTCGTTAGTAGCTAGTTTCTAGACCATAATCTAACAAAATATTTCTTTTTATGACATATTTATTTGAATACTCATAGAATAATATCGAGATCTCAACCTTTTTAAACTACCCTTTTAGCTAAAAATCTACAAGATAGCAAATCATCACTTTTTAAAACAAATCAGTGTTCTCAAACTCAGTTTAGTTGCTCACTGGGTTCGAGAGCAAGTAATGAGTACTCGGAGAACTCGGTGAGTACACATTCAAAACTGGGTACATTCGTATTTGAATATATATGTATACAAAACTTGTCATTAATTTCAATACTGAAAATCATAATATTATAAATATTATAAAACAACTTTATACCTTTCCAATTCATCTTAGAATTATTTACTAATCATATTATATCTTAACAACTTAGTAATGAATTAGCAATTAATGAAGTACTTAAAAGATTTGAAGCTCTAATTATCTTTTTTTTAGGCGGAAAGCAATAATGTTATAATTTTCTTGAATTTGATATAATTTACAGTAATTTATAGTGAAAAGAGCTAAGTAATTGTAATTTACTGTAATTTAAACGTACCTTTATTGTAATTTTGTTGATATTTATCACATAATCAAATTTGTATTTTTCATGAAACGTTAATTCCATTTCATCTCTTTATATATCCTATATTTTCTAATTCAGGTTAAAAAAATAGTAGACAAAAAATATTGGCTCAATAAAAAAAGATTGCTAACCAAAATTAGCAAAAAAAAATTCTAATTCAGAAAGAAATCAAACGTTTCGCCCTCTATATAGATCCTATAATTAAGAAAAAATTGTAAAAAAATTGATATAATTCAAAAAAGGCTTGCAGATTTATGAAAAGAACGAAAATCGTAGAAAAAAATCAGTAGAGAAAAAAATGAGAGAGTTTTTAGTTGATCGAGTCCAGAACTCAATACTGGAACGAGTAATGGACCGAGTTTGCTGAGCACTAGTTCTATCCAAGTTTTCTACTCTCATCTCAACTCATTTTCTGAGCAAGTTTGAGTACTTGAACGAGTACTTGTCTGAGTAATCTAGATTTTATAACACACTAAAACTAACCATATATTATTATTATTCCATTTTTCACCTTTACCTGCAAGTAATTTTTGGAGCCCAATTTTCCCTCCTCTCGTATTCTTATTTTCAGTTTTTCTACCTTATATTTTCGCCCTCTATATAGATCCTATAATTAAGAAAAAATTGTAAAAAAATTGATATAATTCAAATAAGGCTTGCAGATTTATGAAAAGAACGAAAATCGTAGAAAAAAATCAGTAGAGAAAAAAATGAGAGAGTTTTTAGTTGATCGAGTCCAGAACTCAATACTGGAACGAGTAATGGACCGAGTTTGCTGAGCACTAGTTCTATCCAAGTTTTCTACTCTCATCTCAACTCATTTTCTGAGCAAGTTTGAGTACTTGAACGAGTACTTGTCTGAGTAATCTAGATTTTATAACACACTAAAACTAACCATATATTATTATTATTCCATTTTTCACCTTTACCTGCAAGTAATTTTTGGAGCCCAATTTTCCCTCCTCTCGTATTCTTATTTTCAGTTTTTCTACCTTATATTTTCTCTGTTCATTTCTATCCCTAAGCTTGCATTCTCATTTCAAAAATAAAGCTTGGAAGTTTATTCTTTTTGGAAGAAGCTAAAAGAATCATATCTAAAGTATCAAAGGCAAAGGGGGAAATATAAAATTTTAATTAAATTTACAGGTTATTCGTTTTTTTATTAGTAATCTAGAATCATTTGACACTTATTTCTTTCAAAAAATTTCAGGTGAAGCAGTATACAATCATTGAAACGCAAATTCCGATGACCAATGGAGCCAAAGTTCAGAAAGTTCATTAAGTGAAGACTTGCTTCACATGTAAGCTCTAAAAAGGAGGAGATAAGTATCTAAATATCAGCTTACTTCCATAGAAAATCAATTTACATAGAATTATTTGGTAACATATTTGGAGAATATAATAGTTATATATGCTTAGATTTTGAGAGGATTACTTGGGTACAAAGTTGGAAAATAGAATAGCTATCTATGCTTAGATTTTGAAAGGAGATTATTTGTTATCTTTTAGAGAATCTAGAGATTTAGCTACAAGGGTAGTTCAAAAAAGATGGGATCACAATTATTATCCTACGAGTTGTTAAATAAAATTAGGCCAAATAGATTATGGGCTGGGCACTTGCTACAAACGATTGTCCTGCAGACATTCATTATTATAAAGTACAAATCTTTAAAATTATATAAATTATTGATTGATTGTTTGGTTCGAAAGTGATAAAGTCAAAATAGCAAGGACAACCATGAGCACATAGAGAGATCATGATATTATCAGAATATAAATATCCAAAATCATAATTAATGAGATATTCCAAATTATGTATCCAAAGGAGAATCTATTTTGATATTGGCCGATGGTTTATGGTTTATGGTATGGGATATTGGCAATATTGGACATATTATATTGTAACATCGACAACACTAGTACCAATATTAAAGGGTTTATATTGTAATACCAAGTACCTCGAATCTAATGTGAAATTCACAATATATAATGGTATCGGCCAATATGATCCAAACACTCACCTAATTCTTTTTTCAAAATCTACCTAGAAGTACAAATTTTTGTGATATTGTTGAACATCCAAACAAACCCTTTGTATATCACAATGCCAGACCTTCATGGCTGGATGCCAGTATGCTACCACAAAAAATTATAAAGCCAAAATGTCTTTCCTCTACACAGACACAGCTAGTTTACTGCATATTGGTACATCAATCAACTAGGCATAACAGAAGCAACATATCATAATGGCTGACTTTACAAACCACATAATCAAGAGATACATTGCAACCTGTAAGGGATCTCCACCAATAATTATTATTGGCTTGCTCCTGGCCGCTCATTTGAATTCACAACATTTGTGCTAGAAGGGCGTGTAGCGCCCATGACACCTCACAATTTTCACTGAATATTATCCGTGAGGAACACAGATATAAACAAATAGATCACAGGGATTCTAAACCCATCTAGCTCAAGAGGGAGATAATGTACCTGATATCAATGTTGAAAAAAACGAGTTATGAAACCAGTTACATTGCTTTACAAAACCTAACGGAACCCTAGCGCTATGTAACAATTGAAAATAACTCACTGCACCGTAACCATATGTTTTTTATATTATTTCACATTATTTTACATAACGTTGCGTTAAATTACGTTATTTACAAATATTTTTTTTAATTTCTATATTATTTTCATTATTAGTGAATTGCTGTAATTTTCTTACTTAATTACTTATTGGCTTGTTTGATTGCTCATGGAATTGCTAACTTGCGATTGTTTTCTTATTCGCTTGTTGTAATTCATCTCTTGTTATTGGAATTTCTTACTTGCTAATTCTATTAAATTTTTAGCTGAACTAAAATCAATAATTATAGATAAAATAAATTGAACATTACAAAATATAAATTACAACAATAATAACAATTGTAATTGAAATAAAAAAACTGGAACCTTGTTTTCTTGTTTAGATAATGACTGGAATTACGGTTGGGACTTAATATAATTTATTAAGACAAATGTGAAAATTATTGTAAAACTTTATACAAAAATAAAATAGATTCTTTTTTTTAGAAATTTTATTTTTTTAAAATTATTTTATATAGTTTTATATTTATTTTTATTAAATAAATAAGAAATTGCATAACTTAAGTTATGCGTTATGCTATATGTGACATAGCCTAACAGAGGGAAAACGATACGTTATCGTTATCGCTATTTTAAACATTGCCTAATAGCTAACAAGGTTGTGCCCTATTTAGTTCAGACTTGAAGAAAACAAATTTAATCAAACTGGAAATGGTTTACCACTCATTGGACAACCATACAATATACAAAGGACTTCTACCTATTTATTCAGCATAGGGGGCATTAAATCATTTGTTGGTTTGGATGTAGCATATGATTTCCCATTTTGCATTAGCCATAGGATATTTCACAAGTTTGTTTGGGAATTGCATGCTAGTCATATATTAGAAGAAATGGGAAGAAGTTAGGCTTTGAGACACATCTTTACATAAAGCAGAGCCTGAAAACAGCCCTTAACCACAGGTTCAAACCCTCTGTTTTGAAACCTAATCTTCAAGTGGAAAGACAATTCTTCATGTCCCTTCTGTTTCAGTCGCAAAGGACATCATGTCCATCTCAAAGCTCTGCAACAATGCCCTCCTCTAACATTTAGGCCCGGTCAATGAATAAATTTTCCTATTACTACCCTCAAACACCTCCTCTTTCACCTTCATTCTTCCCATAAATAAGTTTCATGTACCAATCTAGTATCTCCATAAAGTATGTCCCTCCTCAGTTTGCTTGTTCATTTCTTCGTGTATCTAGAACATCTGGTCATACAAATTCTAAGCATAAATCTGAGTGTAATCCCAGCAGCCAAATTAGATTTTTTATGCCCATGTAGATCGTGCAATGTCTAAATAGCATTTCTTTCTCTATAATGCAATCTACACCTATAACTTGTGCGTTTCTCCATATCAATGATCTTTGATGTTTTTCTTGTATTATCAAGATAAACAAAGCAACTAGTTCAATTTTAACCATATTTTTTCCTCTATATCTGAATTATGATTGAAACTTTTAAGAAAAAATTTACAATCCAGATTTAATTATGAAAATTGTTTATAGAAAAAAAAAATAAAGAAACTTTTTACGAGTAACAAATCTTTTATGTATAATTGATCAATAACATAAGTTATATATTGGATTATGGGCTTAGTTTATTGGGTCTAGACCCGCTTTAGATACCATCCACTTATATATATATATATATATATATATATATATATATATATATATATATATATATATATATATATATATATATATATATATATATATATCAATAAAATTATCTTGCTATTCCTATAATAGGATACCAGAGCAAGATTATGAAATAGATCTCAACTTCACTTCTTCGCCATAGAGATTTTATATGAATATCTCTAGATTAGGGATGGGAGCATTGATACCAGTGCACAACCAATCCGAAAATGAAGCGATTTGATTTTATAGTTCACCTTCTCCACTCCATTGCTCGATATCGCCACCGCCACTACCGCCTACACGGGGCTCGTCGGTTCACTGCTATCTCACGTAGCCCTTGAATCAAACCGTTACTAGCTCAATTTAACTCCTTTCAGAATCAAAGTAGTAAACTACTGCTGAGATTAATCAACCATTTTTCCAACTACAACTACTTAATCAACCAGCGATCGGATCAACTCAACAAATCCCTTTTCACGATCAAACCCACCAATTACCAAGTCAAACCGCAAATACTACCTAATCCACCCAGTTACCGGGTCAAACTGCTATTAGCACTGAGATTATATCTTTGTATTTAAAATTTTCAAATTGTTTCCATAACTGATTGATTCAAAAATTTTTGAATTAATTCTCATTTTAATATCTTGATTATCAGTCAGACTTACCAAGATTTTCATTTAATCATCATATCTTTGACATAATATGAAGAGATGTATAGATTTTCTACTTAATTATTCTCTTCCCTTAATTTCCTACCTATTTGCTAAGATCTTGTCTCCTCTCTTAATCTACTACCATATTTGCTGAGATTTCTTTTGATATTGCTTCATACTGCTGATTATTCTACCACTGTTACCTACTACTATTACTATTGCCCTGAGATTACTTAGTGAAGAAAGAGATTTGTAAATCATTCACTCTATCATTAGAACATGTGGCGGATATCTTGACTAAAACTACATCCCCTAAAATTTATTCAAAACTCTGGGACAAGCTAGACATGATTGATATCTATACTCTAACTTGAGGGGAGTATCAGATTGTGAGTTTTAGTTTACTAGGTCTAGACATTATGTATCAAACTGGACATGACTGATATCTATGCTCCAGCTTGAGAGGGAGTATAAAATTGTGGGTTTAGTTTATTGGGTCTCCTATATATATATATATATATATATATATATAGGAAATGGGAAATTCACCGGCGGTGAAGGGAGTTCCTTCATTGCCACTTAAGTGGTCCATCCAATAAAATTATTACACGTGGCGCCACTCAAAGAGTGGTTAACAGAGTTCTTTTATTTGTTACTTTAAATGGCGCCACATGTACGTAAAGGAACTCCTTTCACCGCCAGTGAATTTCTCGTTTTCTCATATATGTGTATGCGCGTGCGTGCTCTATATCAATAATATTGTCTTCCTATCTCCATAACATTGTAGATCCAAAGTAAAATTGGAATTATTTACTGAAACCAAATTTACTGAAAGGTATATTCTAGTTAGTTAATACTTTTATATAATAACTAGGCCGCAACTAATTAAACATTTGGTGAAATATCAACAAATGTTTTCAAAACTGAGATATGTATTTTCAGAATAAAAATTATAGCCATAAGCAACTCTATTTCATCTCAACCATGCTTGTCACATGTTTCTAAGAATCAATTTTGCTAACTACCCGTTGATACTTCCAAAGCAGGACTTCAACCAAGATCAACGCTTATGAAGAACAATAACAAGAGACTCTCTCATGAATAAGAGAAAAATCTAGGAAGCTTGACTTATAGTTCCACATGTTATACAAGCTAAAAAATGAATAATGAACAAAGGGGACCAGCATACCCCTAAATGGCCATTAATACAACAAAATTAAACTACAAAATGAGGGGTTGTTACCTTAGATGTTCCCCAATTGGGCTTCATCGAGAAACTCACTTACGCAGATATTTTGCAAGTCATGAGACACCTTAGTTGTTCCCCAATTGGGCTTCACTGAGAAACTCACTTACGCAGATATTTTGCAAGTCCTGATACAACTTCTTCCACTGATGGACCATTTGTGTTGATCTCTTGCATTCCTGCCTTAGTCTTTCCAACTCCATTTCCACAGCACCAGAAGAGCCCCGTTGCTGGAAGGAAAAAAAAATAATAATAAGTAAGACTTTAAAGATAGAAAAAATGATTTAATTTTTTTTTTCAGAAAAGTGTCTAAGGGATCTTCCTTCATTCCTTCATGCAAATCAAAGCAAAACTGATGAGCCAAGCAAGCAAGAGTCTCAGTTGCAGTATGCACAAAGTAAGCCTTCTTCTTTGGAAAAAAAAGGTAGCCTGAAGGAAGTTGATTTGAGTAAAAAAAACTATGGTTGTAAGGCAGATACAAATGTCCTGACAGAACAGATTCACCAGTAACAAACTATTCAACAGGAACATCTTCCTTTTGAAAATTTATGTAGCAACAATCGAGAAACAATCTCCAAGCAAGTCTGGGGGAAAATCTCCAAAAGTGGGGAATAAGAATAATGTGTCCGCGACATACAGAGAATTTCAGTTTGTCTCCTCTAATCTTTATTCTGTGAATACTTTTAATAAGTACCTCTTCATCCCTCAATGGGCTACGAATAGTGTTGGTTGAAATGTACATTCACTGTAGAACAATACAGAATAATTTGAGGGTATACATAGTAAACCTCACCTGGAAATATTACGTAACGTTTCGTATACAGTACATGCCAGGGCTGTTAATCCATATATTATAGAGCATACATAGGACTGTTCAATTAGCTCCAGCTATTCTTTAACTTTCAAACAACCTTTGTGACAAACTACAAATGCCTCACATGCTTAATTCATGGAAACCGACCCAAAATATTTAGGATAAAAGATTGGTGGTTAAGGCTGTTGCTATACTATTTCAGTTGAAGTTGTTCACTTTGTGAAAATGATGCTAGAAGGAAAATAACCTACCTTTTTTGGTGAATTAGATCATATTACAGGCTTAAAAATATCCAACTCATCCGAAGGATCTCAACCATTACCCCTCAAGTCATGCTTGGAGAATACAGTCTGGTCGGCCCTCCACAAGAAAGAGATGCTTTCATTCTATTATGGGAACTCTTCATAATGGAGAGTGGAAAAATATTAAAAGAGGAGGACATGCTTAGTATAGTTTGTGTATTTGTGAATGTTGTAGGTCAGGGATGTCGCATCAGAATAATATGGTCTACCGAACCTATAACATAAAATAGAACTAGTATTGTCTCAAATAGGAAATGCTCATAAGTGATAAAAAAGAAATATTATGGTATGGGACATATTGCAACCCTACATTGTCTTCATGAACACATGGCAAGAGTTCCACACATATGAAAGAAATGTAAACAGAGCAGGCCGTAGAACGATTCTAAATATGACAAATCCCCCTATGGATTCAAATGATGATGTGTAACAGTACATAAAGAAGAAGCTGATATAACAAGAGAAATAAGATAACAAGTTGGCAGGTTAAGAAAATCTCTTTTGCGGTTTGGACTTAGATGTACAAGACTACTGATCATCCTAAAAGCAAAAGGCTTATGCTTGACATATAAATACAGCTTTCAAAAGCTTTTTAAAAGAAATCAGGTTGAGCTATCTGGATAATATTTGTTTTGCTAAGACTCATCTTTTTGCATCATTATTAAAAAAAAGGGAATGGTTCCTTGGAATTCCATACTCCATATTTAACATATAGACAATAAAAATAGCAGCAACTGAATGATGATGATGATGATCTGAGACAAAACAAAATATGTTAGAATAAAGCAGAAAAGAATCACCACGTCTACAAAAACAGCATAACAGACAGAAATAAGCTCCTCATACAGCAATCTGCAGTAGAGAACACTTGTTTAAAGAAGTCTTGATCACGAAAAAATACAGATACTAAAGATATAGAAAGGGCAAAAACCTGAAGGTCCTTAATCTGACTCTCCATCATATAGGAGCTGCAATATAGACTGTCCTGAGGATCACGACAAGACAACTGAAGCACAGCTATAGCCTTACTTCCAGCTTCGCCATCTGAGTCCATGTACTTCTCCAAAGGAGGTGGCACTAACAAATTCAGCCGCTTTTTTGATATCGGTACTTGGGAATTTCCCAATCCTTGAGGAGTTGCACGTAGTGGTTGTCTGACTATAAGGACATTATTGACAGGACCTGGAAAAAATGAACTTGGTCATTTTTTTTATTCATAGCTTGTTAGTTACAGTAATTATATGCTTGTGCAGGAATATGAAAGAGTACAATTCCTGTAGTACCGTATATTCCCTGCGGGAACTCTTCGTTCCAAAATGTTTATTGAAGTTTCAGAAGTATATCAATTACTTAAGAAGAAAATAAGCACTATGCACAAAAACTTGACAAATGACTAAATAGTTAAAATATCTATACATAATTGCCAATACTCAAGAGAAGCTCACTAATAATCATGTATGCTGTGAACAATACTTTTGAAAGACGATTATGATAAATGTTAATTAAGAACACAGTGCGAGGGATATATACATAAGGGAAAAGTGAGTCTAGGGTGTCTCCACAGATAGTTATCTATGGAGGCATCACTAAATCCTAACATAGATGGTTTATATGAAGAATCCATACCGTTCATTGTAATCTCCACGTCCTAAAATGACCTTACACAAAAACTTATGCATTTTCAATATATTTTGACCAAATATTGGGTAGTTACAAATAAATGATTTTTCAACAATATAACAAATGAGACATCTCGACCAACAATGAAAAAATTTCTAATCATATTTTTTTTTTATACATTACCTATTTAGAAGATAGAGGATCATCGCTAACTATTCAGATCATGCACATAGATCCTCTATGCAAAGATTTAGGGCCCCTCTAGAAAAAATCTAAGGTGCCTCCTTATATTATAATCTGAGTCCTAAAATCTTAAGAGAGATCAAAATGGACAACCATAACTATTCATAGTGATCTCTGTTAGATTAGATTACGATTTTATATTTGTATTTAGTCCCATATCACCTATGAGTTTATTGTATGATATTATACCTTATAATAAATTTAACTTGCTATTCTATAACATGGTATTAAAGTTGAATAATAATGAAATAGATCTCAACCTTTCTTTTATAGATTAGATCTAATTTCTACCATCCACTAAACAAAAAAAAAAGGCCAACTAACCCTATCACTACTCCTGCACCCGCTTTCACTACTGCCCCACACTCGCTTCACTCTTGTCCTACCCCTGCAGACGCTTCCACGTCCACTTCTACTTTCGCCGTTGCTTTTGCATCTTTTTTGTCTTCTTCTTCTACTGCTTCCCTCATGTCCCTGCTTCGCTTGGACTGGAAAGGTAGGAGTCTGTCAAGATCAACTTGTGAAATCTGAACCCGTGGAGAAGACGTTGGAGTAAATAATAGTGGCATGAGTTGACATAGATGTAGAACCAGTAGTACTAGAGCAGTGTTGCTTGTCATAGCCTAATCCCATTCTGATATGGGTGCAAGCAAAAATCCCAGTGTGGGACCCCACCCTCTGGCCTTCAAAAGGCTAAATTCCCTCTTCTCTGACACTTGATGCATTGTTTGTTCTTGTTCTTGGTCTTCTTCCACTGTAGTTGATGTTGAGTTTATGTTTTTGATACATCTCGACACCAAATATGCCCTCTTTCTACTACTATTGTTGTTGAGATTATCCCTTTGTAAGTTGAATCAATCTTTTACCATGGGTTCACCATCTAGTGGTTTTACTACTGGCAATAAATTGTTGGGTCGACGGAAGGGAATCTGCCTTCGTACACATCTATTGTTACATCTAATAGTCCTTATCATATACTTCTACATACTCTAACAGCTACCATCATTAAACGTAATGGTGATAATTATTTATTATAGTCTTAATCTTTTCGTGTTTGCTGGAGCACAAAAAATAAAAAAAAAAATGGGACACTCTCTGGATCGACTGCCAAACAAGAAGAATTCATCACATTTTGATTGACTTGCAAATAGTGATTGTGTTATTATATGGCTTCTCAACAACATGGAAGAGAATGTCAATTCCAGAGTTATGTTACTTATAACTGTAAAGAAAATATGGGATATTGTTAAAGAGGCATACAACAATGAAAGAATAGTTTTAGGATTTTTAAGTTATATGAGTGTCTTTTCGCTCACCAGCAAGGGTCCCTATGTTTATGGTCCCTATCGTTTTTCCTCTTTTAAGCACTTTAGATATTTTCTTATTTTTGAGTGATTTCTCTCGCATAACATGGATGTATTTGTTAAAAGAAAGATAAATTGTTTCTTGTAGGATTGAACATGTTATAAAGAAATAAAAAAAAAATCAGTTTTCTATATCAATTCGTGTTTTGCATACAGATAATGGTTTGATGAAAGCGGCTGTTACATATTTTGTGCGAATAATGGAATTATTCATCAAACATTTTATTTTCTCATATCCCAATAAAGTGGTACATAGGGGTGAGCAGATTTCCGAAATAACTGAAAAAAATCGCTCAACCGATCCGAACCGATCGGGTCAGTTAATTCGGTTATCGGATCGGGTCGGTTGTAAAACCGAACTTAAATTCGGCTTTCGGGTCGGGTTTCGATAGCATAATCACCAACCGAAACTAATCGAAAAAACCGAACAGTTAACCTACCCGATCCGACTCTCCCCAAATCCGAAGGCTTCCTGATCTGCATACTCACCCTCTACTCCGACACCGGCATGGTCGACCACGCCACCAGGACCTTCGACTTCGTGCCCCCGGCCGGCCTCAAGCATACCAAGCGCATGCTCTGCGCTCTCCTCACCGCCTTCCTCAAGAAGGGGCTCAAGGCGGACGTGGTGACTTTTAAGTTTTAATTGTAGGATCGCGGGGCTACGTGTGAAGGGGAAGAGCGTTGAGGCCAAGGAGTTGCTTGATGTGATGGAGAAGAAGGTGCGGCCGAATAGGAACACGTTTTATATGATTATCGATGGGTTTTCTAAAGAGGAGAACTCGAAGAAGGCGATGAGGGTTTTTGAGAGGATGGAAAGTTGCTGTCCAAAAACCGATCGAAACCGAACCGAACTGTCGGTTTTGGTTTCGATTATTTGTAGAGTTCGGTCGGTTCGGTTTCGGTTTTGTAAGTTCGGTTCAGTTTTCGGTGGGATTTTTTCTACCCAAACCCGAGCCGACCGATACTCACCCATAGTGGTACATAAACATATTCTAGATATAACTCTTACCTTAATGATTCTCATATATGTTCAAAGATATTTGAGGCCTGATGTTATTAATGTATGCTTGTCACTTGATTAAAAAATTATTATTCTGTCTTGTATGGTAAAACTTCATTTTCCTATCTTTATCCTAATACAACCATGTTTTCTTTACTGCTTCAGAAATTTTGATGTATATATTATATTCGGGATTTTACTCTTAGTTTGGATAAGCCATCTCCCTGCAATATCAATGTGTATTTGTTGGCTACTCTAGAACTCAGAAAGGGTGTAAGTGTTATGATTTGATTATAAAGTATTTTGTCTATCATAATGTTACTTTCTTTGAGTTTGTCCCATATCTCCCTCCTTCCGCATTAACAGACCCATTGTTTCCTTCACTCTCTAAACTTACCTGTGTCTCCTTTTAAAGTTGAGAAACTGTTAACGCCTCGTAAAGAGGTGAGAAGGTGGCTTTATCAAAATAATGTTGGTATTTTCTCGTCGTTTAAAAGTGCCTGCTTCAAACTCGCTACCAATTGTTCCACCATCTACAGCTGCAGGTCCTCGGCATGCACAACCTTCATCATTTCCTACTTCTAATCTTCCCATCGCTCTCCAGAAAGGTAAATGTTCTACTAATGATCATCCTATTTATAGATTTATTTCTTATGATAAGCTCACCCCCTTCTTTTCTTAAATTTCCCTTTGTCTTTCGTTTCTTTACCCTAATCTTTCCAAAAAATTGTGTTAGTCTCTGCCTAGCAGAAGGCCATAGATGAAAAGATGCAAGCCCTCCTCTTTCGTGGTACCTGAATTTAGTTATTACTCTGTCAAAGAGTTTCTATTGTTGGTTGTCGATGGGTATACACTGTCAAATACAAGCCGGATGGATCTGTGAACCAATATAAAGCTCACTTTGTAGTAAAAGGTTTTTTCTAAACCTACAGTATTGATTACATTGAGACTCTCTCATGTGGCTCGTTTCAATTCCATTCGCATTCTCTTCTTTCTTGCCTTTGATTGGCAGATGTTCCATTCGGATGTTAAAAATACTTCGCTATATGCTGACATGTA
The DNA here is from genome assembly GCA_036321105.1 of Dracaena cambodiana. Lineage (NCBI taxonomy): Eukaryota > Viridiplantae > Streptophyta > Magnoliopsida > Asparagales > Asparagaceae > Dracaena > Dracaena cambodiana. The sequence goes on from JAYEPQ010000003.1 coordinate 2,903,985, forward strand.
CAAGGAAGTGTATATGGAACAATCTATGTTACTCAAGGGGAGAGTATAGTATTCAAACTTAAGAAAACGATTTATCAACTTAAGCAGAGTCCCCAAGCATGGTTTGAGAACTTTTCTACTTTAATTACTGGTATTGGCTTTCTCTGTTGTCACTATGATCAATCTGTGTTTGTTCGACATATTATCTCTAATATTGTCCTTTTTGTTGTATATGTAGACAGCATTTAGCTAACTGGGAGTGATAAATCAGCTCTGACAGAGACAAAGGACTATCTTTAAAAAAAATGTGACTAAAAGACATGGATGACCAAGATATTTTCTTGAATTGAGATAAGCTTATCATAAACTTAGACTATTCTCTTAGAGGAAATATTTTGTAAGAGACTCGTGTACTTGGGTGTACACCTCCAGATATAGATATATGGAGTGCAGACAGTGCTTTGTATAAGAATGTCAAACACAATAGGAAAATGATCAGCACATTTATATATCCGTCACCAGGCCTGAAATTTTCTTTTCAGTTGGATTACTGAGTCAATTCATACATAAAACAAGTACATACATTTGAAAGCTTCTCTAAGAGTTTGGGTATATACTAAGAGCTCTTAGGAAAGGGATTATTCTATAAGAAACATGGGTATGCTCACATTTGTCTTTTTAAATGTTGGATATGCAGAGGATAAAGGTGACAGAAAGTCTATCACTGTATACTTTATATTTATTGAAGATAATCTAATCACGTGGAGTAAGAAACAAGATGTATTATCTCGATTTTTTGTTGAGACTGAGTATCAAGCTATGCCATATACTACGTGTATACTACTGTGGCTAAAAGATTTGCTTACTAAGTTTGATTTCAAACGGAAAAATCATATGCCCATTAATGTGATAATGGGTCTGCCATCTAAACTACTCAAAACCCAATGTTTCATAATCATACCAAGTACATAAAGATAGATTATCATCTAAATCGAGATAATGTGATGACGAAGTTTATCTATACCCATTCACTCCTTCATCAGAACAATTTCAGAATAAGTGTTGAAAATCTAACTAAAGCAGCACCACTGACAGTGTTTTTTAATCTGTTCATTTTACATAGTTAAGCAAGAGGTCGTATTTGTTCGCTTGTTCAAAAACGGTTCATTTTACAATTATCAATTGCATAGTCAAAAGTATTTAAAGTGCATGGTATTTTATATATCATCAAATGTTGAAAATAATGCGATATGAAATTCGTTATATTGCATTATGATACCTAACGGAAACCCAACGTTATCTAACAGTCGAAAATAACTTAGTTTACGTATCAATGCATTTTTTACGTTATTTTATGTCAATTTACGTTACGTTATATTAAACTACATTATGTTACTTAGTTATTGTTACTTTTTTAGTAATTTCAATATTGTTGTTTGATTATTTGTTTTGATTGTTAGCTAATTGCTGCAATTTTGTTACTTACTGTTAGTAACTTGATTACTTATTATTTGCTTGCATGATTGCTTGTGAAATTAATAAATTGTTAATTTGTAATCGCTTTCTTGTTTGGTTATTGTAATTCCTCTCCAATTGATGGAATTTCATATACTTGCAGTTGATTCTATTAAATTTCCAGTTTAAGTAAACTAAATAATAACAAATAAAATAAATTGAGTATTATAAAACATAAATTACAACTTGATAACTGAAAGAAATTTGAAACCATATTTTTGTTCAGATGATAACTGAAATTTCAGTTATAGATTTAATATAATTTATGATGATAACAACAACTTAGCTTTTTATCCCAAGTACTTGGGGTAGGCTACATGAACCAAAAAAAAATCACGCTAGATCGATCACGTTGATAGTCCTTCTCCATTCATTTCTATCAAGTAATATCTCCTTATTTATACCTCTAGAATCCATATCTTTTCGTATCACCTTTATCCATATTTTTTTCGATCTTTACTTTATTGTTTTAACGTATACTATATTGATAAACTCCTCTCATTGAACTGGCATATTTTTAAGTCTATGTTGCGCATGACCAAACCATCGTACGTGATTTTCTCGTATCTTCTCATCGATGGAAGCTATACCTAGCTTAGCACGAATATCTTCATTTCTCACTTTATCTCTCCTAGTGTTGCCGCAAATCCAGCAAAGCATGCGTATCTCTGTTACACTTATATTTTATGAATGGCGTTTCTTTAAAGCCCAACATTCTATGTCGTATAATAAAACTGGCCTAATAACAGTCGTATAAAAAATTTTCTTCAGTCTTAACGAAATGTTACAGTCGCATAAAACTCCCATTGCACTCCTCCATTTCAAACAGCCAGCTTGTATTCTATGCTTAACATCATTATCAATCTCTCCATCATTCTGAATAATAGAACTCAAATACTTAAACTAACTTTTTATTTGTATCTCTTGCCCGTCCAGTGTTACAGTGTTATAATCAACGGTCCGTCGTTCACTAAATTTACACTCCATATACTCTGTTTTAGACCTACTCAATCTAAAACCTCTATATTCTAAAGTGTGCCTCCATAACTCTAACTTGACATTCACCCCTGCTCTTGTCCTATTAAGATAATATTATTAGCAAATAACATACACCAAGGTATCTCATCCTAAATAGCTCTAGTAAGTTTATCCATCACTATAGCAAATAAGAACGGGCTCAATGGAAATCCTTGATGCAATCCAATTGTGATAGAAAAAATCACTTGTTAGACCACCACATATTCTGATATTGACCACTACTCTATCCAGTGTTCTAAATATCGGATACCGGTCTCGTACCGGTCAGCAAATTACATACCGATTACCGGATACCAGACGGGATATCGCGATATGACCATAAATACTGGAGTGTCATATCGATGTCATACCAGTTAAAGAATAATCATATAATTGGCTATATAGAACATAATAAAACACATAAAATAAGTTTATAGTACTTACATTGATTTATTTACATTCAACTTACGAATTTGCAGATACCATTTAGAACGTTTGCATATGCACAGAGCGACATACAATCATAAAATTAAGAAAAATAAGTTTTCAAGATAAAAGAAAAGTGTTTCTACATGTGTATTTATGTGTATTTACTGTTTTAAAACACTGCAAATATATGTCAATGTATACAATACATGCTATGTGATGTCTCATACTCGTCCCGTGTATTTCGCATCAATTTATGTCATATACAGTTGCAATCTCCCTTCACTTTAATGAACAAAACTAAACTTATATTTTTTCACATAACCAAACCTAAGAAACAGTGAATCTATAATTAAAGAATCTGCAACACTAGTGAAAATTGTATAAATAGTAAACAAAACTAAACTTATATTATTTCACATCAATTTGCATCTATACTATAAAAATTGTATTAAATTGAATATGCTACTACATTCATTGTACCCACTATGTTTAAGACATAATTAAAGAAATTATAATCTGCAACAGTGAATCTAGCATGAAACAGTGAATCTGCAACAGTGAATACATATAAATAGTAAATACTCAAATTTACAAATTTTATCTAGCATGAAACTCATACACACAAAATCATTTCTTGAATCACTGATTCACACTGAATCAGTGAATCGAATCACTGATTCAGTGTGAATCAGTGATTAAAGAAACCACTGTAGACTACCCGACGATATACTGCCCTCCCAACTTAGCAATTCCCCTCAAATTACACCCAAAAAAAATCTAACATAAATCGCAATCAATTAAACCTAAATAACACAATTATAAAAGAAATTGACGAACTTTGTAACTCTAAATCAAATTAACATTAAAAAAACAAACTAAACTTACCTGACCGGCGGCAACTGCCCCACTGGAGAACGGCGAGCACCCTTCGAAGACTCTCAGAGTAGGAGAAGAGCTATCGGAGAGCGGAGAAGAAAAATAGAGAGAACACGAGAGAGATTTTTGGATGGATTGGGAAATTAGGGTTACGGTTCGGGCCGTTCGGCTCGATCAACCGACGAACGCAGGGAGAGAACGAGAGAGAGAGCCAGAGAGTGGAAGAAGAAGAATCGGAGAGAGATTTAGGGCTGATTTGGGAAAATTTGGGGTTAGGATTTTTCGTCGCGGGGAGGGAAAGCTCGGATCGCCGGAAGAGAAAGAGAGAGAAAACGCGAAAAAAAATGAAATTTTTCTCCTTTCCGACCCGTTTTATTTCTTAACAGATCGGATCTTAACGGGTTAACGGGTTTAACCCGTAACTAAAACCCAAAACCCAATAACCGATATTATCCAATACCGGCCAGTATTAGACATCTCGATACCGGCCGATATATAGCCACGTGGTCGATATATCGGCCCATACCGGTCCAAAACGATAAACGGTAAAAAAATGCCCATATCGTCTCGTTTCTTCATAATTACCGATATACCGGCCGATATACCGGTATATCGGCCGGTATTTAAAATACTGACTCCATCATGCATGTTCTTAATTATGTCACTATACTTGAAGAGGACTCATTTTTCATCAATGTCCACAAAATACCTCTCATGGTACCTTATCATAGGCTTTTTCCGTGTCAAGAAATACTATATGCAAATCTTTCTCTCTCTCGGAGTCGCTCTATAAGTTGACGAAGTAAATGAATAGTTTCTATCGTCGATCGCCCCGGCATAAATCCAAATTGACTCTCCGATATTTTAACAATTTGCCTCAATTTATGTTCAATTACCGTTTTCCAAAGTTTCATAGTGTGACACATGAGTTTTATTCCGCGATACTTAGAACAACTCTAAATATCATTCTTATTCTTATACAGAAGTACTATGATACTCTTCCTCTATTCATTTAATATTTTCTTACTTTGTCCAATCTTATTAAAAAGATATGTCAGCTACCTCACACCAATCCCTCCTAAGTATCTCCATCCTCTATGTGATTCTCATCTGGATCAACAGTTTTTCATGATTTTACTCTCTTCAAAACCTCTTTTATTTCATATTCTTTAATTCTGCGCATAACGTTACGATTCATATTCTCACACTGAATATTAAGATCTCCCAAATCTTAAGTAAAACTAACATTATATAATCTATCAAAATAATCTTTCCATTTTTCTTTAATTTCTTCGTCTCGAACTAGAACCTTCTAATTCTCATCTTTAATACACTTTACAGTATATAAGTCTCTAGATTCTCTCTTATTCGAGCAATTCTATATATATCATTTTCTATCACTTTATTATCCAACTTCTCGTATACTTGTTTATATAATTTAATTTCTGCATCCCGAGCAGCTTTCTTAGCCTCCTTCTTGGCTAGTTTATATCTCTTAAATCTTGTTCCATTATTATTATTAGTATTCTTCAAATCTCTATAAAAGTCCTGCTTGATCTTAATAGCATCTTTTACATTTTCATTCCACCATGATGTATTCTTATATGGTGGAGCACTGCCACTCGACTCACCAAATATATCTTAGTTATCCTCTTAATGCAGCTAGCCATTTTGTTCTATATTACATTAGAATCATCATGGTCCCTCTAATTTGCTTCTTGTACTACTATATCTACAAAAACTTTTTGATTACTTTCTAATCGCCACCACTTAATCTTATGATCTAACTTATACTTAATCTTTCTGAATATCTAAAACTAAGAGTTTATATTGGATAACTACACTCTCACCTCGCACTACCTTACAATCGATGCAACTAGCTCTATCTACCCTCCTACTTAAAAAGAAATCTATTTGGCTCGCATTCGATCTATTTTTAAAAGTAATCAAGTGTGAAACTCTCTTTTTAAACCAAGTATTAACTAAAATCAAATCATAAGACAAAAAAAAAATCTAGAATTGAGTTACATGTTTTATTTTTTTCTCCAAAACCAAATCCTCTATGTACACTATCAAACCCATTATGACTAGTTCCTACATACTCATTGAGATCACCACCAATAAATAGTTTTTCTCTAGCGAGTATTCTTTTTACTATCTCATGTAGATCCTCCCAAAATTGATATTTACTAAATTCATCAAGTCCTACTTGTGCATTAGCACTAATGACATTAAGAATATATTTATCTAAAATAAGTTTAAATAATAAAATTCTTTCACTCTTCCTCCTAACCTCCACTATATTCCCAAGTAATTATTTATCAATGATTACACCTACCCCCATTACGATTTCTATCTCTATCCGTATACCAAAGTTTATAACTCAAAAACTCTATAAGTTTAGTTTTCTTACCTACACACTTAGTCTCATGCACGCACAAAATATTAATCCTCCTAATCATATCATCAACTAACTCTACTAATCTATCTGTAAGTGAACCTATGTTCCACGATACCAACCGAACCGAATCTTATATTCATGAGCTAAATTTTTTACCCCCACCCGCTCATTAAGGTGTGGGAACCCTCTTACATTTGATACCACATCCAGGCGCCGACATGGCGCGTCACTTCTGGACGACGGCCTACCAACCTTCACACATTTTTCACTACACCCGGACTCCGATGTAGCGCGTTGCTCAGTAGGGAACGCCCCCAACGAAATTCATATTTTGGCTCATATTATAATATGTAACAATATTTTACGTTGGCTGTCACCCTACCACAACCCTCCTTTATCCTGGCTTGGGACAGGCAGTAAAAGGATAAATTTTTAAGCACAGCACTGGCGAAGTTATAATTTATGATGATAAATTTGAAAATTATTGCAAAACTTGTTTAAAAATTAGAATTGATTTTGTGTTAAAAAATGATTTATATTCTATTCTAGAATTTTTTAATTTATTTTCCAATTTATAGAAATTATTTTATATAATTTTATATTTATTTTCACCAAATAAATAGGAAATTGCATAACCTACGTTACGTGTTACGCTATACATGATATAACCTAACAAAGACAAACATTATGTTATTGTTATCACTATTTTATACATTGATACCAATTTTTTAAGATAAAAAGATTATGATGAATTGTTTAAATCATCCATTTTGATGACCTCTCTTAGGAGAGTGCCCTTTAGATTGTAATTTTAACAAACACTCTAGGCACACTTTTCTTACGTATACAAATGCAGAGAAACTTTTCTGTGCTAGTAGCACAACTCCCTCCCTCCCTGATGAGAAATCCCCTCCCTCATGAGAAATCCCCTCTCTCCAACAAACTTCATGAGAAATCCTAATAGGAGAAGAAATCTAAGTAGCGCAAACGGCAAGAATCCTAGGAGTAATAAACAAATAATCCTAGGACGAATGCTACTCATTACATAAACTAAACATTTAGATAACATATACATCAAAACATCTCAAAATTACCTGAGAAAATATTTTAATACAAAATCTAGAATCATGAATTACAATGGAAAGGACAAGATCATAAGTGCAAAAGTAAAATGTAATAGGCTGTTCACAATAAACAACAAGCCTATAACTGGCAGTACACTGATCTGCCAAACAGAAAGCCCATCTAAAGTGGCCATAAAACTATCTTCGTGCATTCAAAATCCATTGGTCCAACTCTATCCATTACGCATGTCCTAGACCAGTCTCTGATTAAAACAATATTGGACCTGACTTGATCCAAATATTAAAGGTATCTCATAAAAGAATCGTTGTTCTGGTTGTGGAATCATAAGTCTATGCAGTCTAGATCAAGGCATTTGCAGAAATGACATGACCCAAGCCATGTACTGATATAGTGAGTATACAAAATATCCTAACGAAAATATTAATCAAGTCAAAGAAAAATTTAAGTACTGAACATTGCAAAAAAGTATGCAATAAACATCATTGAGATATAAATCTAGAGTTTTCTTTTTCTTTTTCTTTTCTTTTCTTTTCTTTTTTTTTTTTTTGCTAGTAAAGATCACTGAGATATACTAACATTTTTTTTTTGGCAACAAAGATCCCTGAGATATAAATCTAGATAATTAAACTAACCAAAAGCTGAAAACGATAACAAAACTGATAGCATGTTAAAAATAACTGTCTTTGTTGTGATGGACAATCAAAGAAATTGACACACATGGATAAAACGTGTTAATTGTGCTGGAGAGTATGTCAGCAGGTTTCAGTTGATGGAATATATGCAGCACAAAAAGAACTTCGAAACATGTTTATATACGGTCAACAGAGGAGATCATCATGAACTTATGGGACGTGCACCTTTCCCATGTTTAAGTACTCGAGTGACATGCTGACTTTTAGTATCCCAAACTCGTACCATGCCATCCTCTGATCCAGACACTAGAGTAAACCCATCCATGCTAAATGCCAGGCAAGTTACTGCTTTGCTGGAGAAAAGAACAGCTCAAACCAAGTTAAATATAAACCAAAAAATAATAATAATAAGAGTAAGTTCAGAAAATGCAAAAAAGGGGGAAAGAAAAAAGAAAAACAGAAAGAAGGAGAGAGAAGAGGTGCAGAAAATGTATCAGGATACTAAAGGACATACATTGAAATGAAATTATGAATGTAAATGTGTACCAGTCTGTCCAACCATACAAATCATGCAAGCATGAAAGTTTAATTATTAAAGGGAAACTTGCTAAAAATAAGTTGGAAAGAAAGAAAAGACATCATTGGGATGAATGAACAATTCACTACATCTCGATTCATGGTCATATAGGCATTTGTATAGTCAAGGCAAAGTATGACAAGACAGATGAGATGTTTTGGCAATTGCGATCAAACTTCCCCGGCAGCATTTAAGTATGAGGTACACAGATATGATGGCTGTTTTCAATTTCTTAATTTGAGGTATGGTTTGTCAAAAGATTGTAATATCACATAGATATGTGAAGCTCTCTCTCTCTCTCTCTCTCTCTCTCTCTCTCACACACACACACACATAATTGTGCATTTTCAATAATTTTTTACCGTATATTACAAAGGTACAAAATGAACGGTTTTTCATTAATTGAAAAAATAAGGCTCTTGATCGATGATGAGGAAGTGTCTAAATCATAGTCTTTTATACACCCCTTAGAGCATGAAAATTATAACTAACAGTTCAGATTTGTCTATATATACTCTTTATATTGAGATTTAAGGGTGTCTCCATAGCCAACTTCACATAGAGACACCTCAAGTACACCATTTCCTATATATAATGGTGTACCTAAGGTGTCTCTATAGGTAGTTCCCAATAGTGGGGACCTTAAATCTCAGTGCATAGGTTGTATGTAAACGATCCAAACCATTATTATCTCCAAGAGGCCTTATTTGTTATATTCTTAAAAAACCGTTCAATTTAAATATATCCAATATATAGTCAAAATTTATCGAAAATGCATATTTCTTTCGTACACCAATATTTTTGGATGTGGAGAACACAACTCCATATACGGTCATCTACATAAATCCTCCATAAGATGCGCCTCCATAAGCAACTCCCTACGTAAACACCATAAATACACTTCTTCCGTATATTTATGTCAAATGAGCCGCCAGCTCAGAAAATAATCTCGTTATTTTTTTTAGAATCGTGATTTCTATCTCCTTAGCTTCTTTGAAATCAAATTTCATAAGTTTTGAGATTCGTTTGCCTTTTCATCATGTGGATACAAGATGTATTCATTAAAAACCAATACTCTTGTGTTTCCTTGATGGAAGGTCAAATTAACTAACACACAAGAAATTACGTACGAGTGAACTCTAAAGGTTTGAGATTATAATCCAAAAAAAATTTTGAAGAAAATATTGAAGATAGTGGAAATAGATTGTAGTATAGGTATGGTGAGTTGTCACACACACACAAATATATATATATATATATATATATATAGGAAGATAGATAGGGACAAGCGTACCTATGTATAAGCAGTATGGATGTTTCCGAAAAAGAGCCAGTTGATGTGCTTCTGCAATATTAAGAAAGCTGACAGCAAGTCGCCCTTAACATCCATATCCATACTGCTTATACTCCTTATTCCATAGGTACACTTTTTCCACAAAATGGTACAGGCCGTATTGCTTATAAATCCATAATCCAGAAATGTTTTAACACAGATTCAGTTTTAAAGAATTGTTAACGAGGTGATCCAAACAAAATCAAATTTGTAGTTTAATATCCAACATTAGGGATTTAGTTTTCTTTTTGCTACTTATTATGGCTTCTCATGTATATTAGTATTTCTAAATCATAGCCCATATTTTTTTTCATTATAAAGCAATCCTAAAAGTAAATAAACTCCAAATATGCACCATAAAATCACATGAACCAACATATATTTCTTTTTATTTTTGACTATAACTAATCACATCACAGAAGTAACAGATATTATACAGATAAGGCATGCCTACATATGTATCTGGCTAAAGTTAAAGAAGCAAAGCATTTTGAACTACATAGTTCCGTACTAAGATCCTACCATATACATGTATAGTAACACTAATATCAACTTATTAATGTACCTTGATAGCTAAATGTTGGAATTACCCATAACATCAATCTGACAGAACTAGAGTCACAGTATTTGCAAAATAACAAAAAAGAAACATATGCATTTCGCATATCATATACATAACCAAGGATGTATGAACATAATTTAAAACATACTCCATGCCAAAAAGATGAACAACCTGTGATCAGACAAGGCTCCAATGATGTACATTCCATAACGGCTGTCAGGGTTGCATTCAGCATTAAGTGCAGCTATATATATCTTGCCATCTCTACCACCAGCATAAAATGCATGCTCTCCAGGATCCATAGCAATTGCATCAATTATAGAAGGAAACACAACATTCCTCAATAGCGTACCTTCAGATAAGCTCCAAACCTGAACATGTGCATCCAACAAAACAGGAAAAAAATATTAAATTAATCCACAAACAAGAACCTAAACATGATTTTATGGTTCAACTTCAAGAAATAACTGGGGCATGGTGGTCAAAGAGAGAAGAAAGGCAAAACAAATTTGTGCTGAATATTGGAAAGAAAAATAATCCACAAAGCAGACCCCTGAAGAAAAAAAATCACATCATTTCTACCACACATTATAGTTTCATCGTCCATTGTTACCCAGCATTTTGTTAAAGACAGTAGAAGAATACTACAACAGGTGCCAGACAGACACGTTAATGATGATAAGAATGTTTCTTCTGTGAAGATTATAAAACTGAGGTTTAATGAAAATATGACAAGGGGAATCACAGGAAATATTTGGGACCAGAACAAAACAGACAAGCTACACAGTAGCATATGCACACGTATGTAATGGAATGTGAAAAGCACAAGTGAAAAGAGCAGGAGCACTTGGCTGCAGAAAAAATTATGAACTGGAGTATAAAAAAACAACAATCTGATAACCAATGGAAAGAAAACAACAATGAATGTGGAATATTGTGACATAAAGAATTTCCCAGAAGAAAGAGCTAGCACATCATCCAAATAAAGCATGATAGTGATGCAAAAAAATGGAATAAAACATGAAGAATGGGAAGCCGTTAGAGAAGGGAAAAACTTGAAGAATAGTCCATTTATCAATTCATAACACAGAATATATAAAAATTTACACCCCGAGAAAAGTACAACTTGTCAATGCATGCGAATACTATAATATACATTTAAACATTCAGCCCCACCATCCACACACCCCCACCCATAAAATAATATAATGATAATAAATACTCACATGCAAGTAAAAAATATGCACAATTTGTCAATGCAAGAAAATATTTGAATTATCAATGCAAGAATAACATCATAACTTCTGAGATCAATAAACAAGCCATGAAATTTAACTGCAAGCTGTTGTAACAACAGTTCCAAGTATCAAAATTCAATTCAGAACTTCATTCAAAACACTTCGAACCTTACAAGTACGGTCCATGGAAGATGATATTATGATGGAGTTGCACAATCCATGGCCACAAACAACATCAGTAACACGCAAAGTATGCTCGGAGAAACTATATTTATAGAGACTACTTGCAGCTTCCTTCCCGATATCATCAAACATCCTATAACACCAAAATAACAAGATAAATAAAAGAACCTGAACTGTAAATATTAAGGAACAAGAATTAACATAACCTAAAATAAACAACTGATAGTAAATAAAGATCCAATACATCATAAGTGACCAGACTCTGACGCATCCATCCTCCGATCCAGATATCAATAACGACTCATCGTCGGATAGCGTGAGGCAACTGATCGACCTGTAGTGGGCATGCCACTTGTTGAGCAGCTTGCCACTTGCCACCTGTTCAAAGAAATCAACATGATTGCGACAGCAAAATTAGCAAGCCTTAGTGGGAAACTGACTGTTTCAAATTACAAGAGCATGTTCAAGTGCACTTGAATTTCCAATAAACACTACTCATAATAAAAGAAAAAATGAATCTTGTTGATAGATAATTCAAAATGACTGGTTGTGAGATGGTAGTTTAAGATGCCACTCTTAAAATAATCCGTGCAATCTGCTGCCAGAGACAAGAGACAAAAAGAAAAATGCAGGCAAAGTAACGCATATCGATCTTTCACACCCATGGTGTCAACACATTCAATGTGGAGCTATACATTCAATGTGAAGAGTAGCTCTTCTGGTTGTTAGTTGCATTGAACGTAATAATTTGAAACCTTTTCTTTCCTAATTCCGATTTTTGCTACGACTGAATTATTCTTCTTACTAGTAACACAGAACTAAATTAAAGATGCCAAAGAGAAAAGTAATGAACTTTGACAAATGGGACTTTTTAGTGAATATAATAGATCAAAGAACTCAAACACAGTACTTGTTGCTTTGTAACCTCTTCGTTTCTATTTCCAGTTAGAGTTCTTAGCAAATTACTTTTAAATAATAATAATAATAATAAACAACTTTTACCTCCCATAAGTAGATTGAACCGGAAGAGCCGCCGCCTATGATATAAGCCCCATCGGAATTTGAAACAAGAGGGCCGATGGGCTCTGCTGGAAAACTCCTGACTTCAAATTGGGGCTAAATAACAAAAAAGAAGATCAATACAAAATCAAAGAAAAACAATTAAAAAAATTGTATCTTTAATTGAATAATAAAAATATGACCCTTTTTTTCAATTACCTTGTCCCAAGACCAGAAGAGGATCTGAGAAGAGGAGGACTTGGTGGAGTCGCGGTGTTGGGAGGAGGCGAGGAAGCGGCGGGCGACGGCGAGGAGGCCATGGGGAGGGGAGGCGGAGGACTTGTAGCGGAGCTGTTCAGATCCCGATCTCAGGTCCCAGGATCCGATAGCGGAGTCCACGGAGGACGAGGCCACGATTACCTCCATCGCTTGATCAAGTAATTATTAGGGTTTTCGCTTTTGAGCAGGAGAGATGATTTTAATTAGGAGAAGAGACGGAGGGGTTTATGAATTGTGTAGGGTTTTGGTATTATATATTATTAATAATTAGATAAGTTAGCCCCAGCAACAGGCGCCCGTGGCCTAATGGATAAGGCGTCTGACTTCTAATCAGGCGATTGTGGGTTCGAGTCCCACCGGGCGTGTATATATTTTTTTATTTATTTTAAAATTTTGGCTGGTTTTTCTTTTTTTCTTCAATTTTCTTTTAAAAGAAGCCATACAAGACTCACTGGCCTATTTTCTGTTGTTCACTTTTCCTTTTAAAGAATTTGCAGCCTTACCTCTAAATATGAGAATCTCCCCTTTATTTTTATTACTATATTTTCTCCCACAAAAATGTGGTCATGGGGAGATTCATTAGAGAATTTTGTTATATGATTCAAGAGCAAATACAAGAAGAATTCATCAACCAAATTTTTTTTTTCTTCTTTTTTTTTGGGAGTTTACAGTCTGAAGTTAGACATGAGAATCACACCTCATTTTAATTTCTCTTTTTTCCCCCTTCTGGTTTCAGTTTTGATACCTCAAACAACATGGCAAAAATTATGCAAAATAGGTAATAACATCTGATCATTTAAATCAAGCTATCAAAAAAGAAACTTGTAAAACTCCTTCTTTGGAACTGTTCCACTGCTGCTGCTGGACCTCGTCATCGATATTAATGGAGATGATGAACCGCAGCTCAAGAACCAAACATGAAGATGATGAGACAGAGGAAGAAGAGAGATCATATTTGATCAGAAATTGTCTGAATAAATTACAATTTGATTCACAACTCAAATTTATACTTAAATCTCTCTCTCAAAATTCACTGGCTGCTTCCATGCACATTTTTACATGCACGGACAGTTAGTTATAACTGTTAAATCATTTATAACTAACTTACTGTTATTAGTATAAAACAAGGGTAGCGGGTATGGTTGGCAATCCTTCTTATCTTCTTTCTCTAGCTTTCTTCTTCTCCCGATTCTTTATGTAGCAGCTCAGGACAGCTCAGGACCAGGTCCCTGACAAATCCTTCCTTCCTACAGACAAACCTTCGTCATCGAAGCTAAAGTTTGGGAATTTGGCAGAGAAAGTAGAGAAATCTTTCCAAGTAGCCTTAGATGGTTCACTATCTTCCTACTGAATCAAGAGTTGCATAGCAGCCTTATTATTTCTCCGAACCATTCTCCTCTTAAGAATCTTCAATGGCTTCTTCTCCTGAGATTCCCAATAGGATGGTACTTCGGTTGATACATTCTCAATTTTCCCATGATATTTCTTCAATTGAGATATATGGAATGTGTAGTGAATTTTTGCAGTCGATGGCAGTAATAGCTTGTAAGCAACTTTTCCTATCTTCTCAAGAATTTTATAGGGTCCATAATATTTGGCTGCAAGTTTATGTAGAGCAGACCCTTTTATGGATGATTGTGTATAAGGTTGATTTTATGGATGATTGTGTATAAGGTTGTAACTTCAAAAGGACATTATCACCCACTTAAAAATGCCTCTCACAAATATTTGCTCCACTCCAAAGGCTTAGTACTACAAAAACATCTGAGTTAAGTTTCTAGGCATTGAATAACTCTCTCCGATTGCCCATTAGTTTGTGGGTAATAAGCTGAACTCAACTACAATTTGGTCCCTTGTAGTTTGAACAATTCATCCCAAAAGTTGCTGATAAAGATAGCTTCCTTGCCACTAGTAATGGAGGAAGGAAGTCCATACAGTCAAACAATCTCTTTGCAAAAATTTTTGACTAGCTGATCAGCTGTATACAGATGTTTCAAAGGAATAACATGAGCAAACTTGGATAATCTATCAACAAGTAGCTAAATAATACTTTTCCCTGCACTCTTGGGCAAACTCTCAATAAAATCCATTGAGATATCAGTCCACACCTGCTCAGGAATTGGAAGAGCCTCTAGCAATCCTGGTGAAGCAATTGATTCTTTTTTATGTCTCTGACAAGTATCACAATTTCTCACCCACTGTTTAATATTTCCTTTCATTCCAGTCCACCAGAAAACCTTTTTTTATTCTTTGACAAGTCTTAAGATAACCTAAGTAGCTACCTGATGGAGTATCATTATGATCATGAAAATATCTTCACACATAGGACTGCTAGGATCAATGACCACCTTGTTTTTGTAGAACCAGATGCTATTCAGAAGGTTGTAATGATGTTTAGTAGGAGAATTTGCGACACTTTTTCTCTGAATGGCCTGAAAATATGGAGATTGCTCTACCATTTTTTGAACAGCTACTAGCCATATAGGTTGAACAATAGTTGTTGAAAATACTAAGAAATCTGAACTTGATGCAAGTGAAGGGTCCTATGCAACACTCCCTACTTCTTCTAGACAAAACATCTGCAGCCAGATTTTCCTTTCCTTTTTTGTATTCCACTAGATAATCATATTCAATGAGCTTTAGCGAGGATGTTGAGACTCTTGACGAAATATCTAATCTAAGAGGCATTTTCAAACTCTTTTGATCAGTTTTAATTATAAATCTCCTCCTCATCAAATGTTGCTTCCATTTCTTAATGGCTAAAAGAATAGTCATCATTTTTTTTTTCATATGCAGATAAAGTTAAAACTTTCCCCTTCAAATTTTGGCTAAGATAAGCTATTGGGTGATTCCCCTATATCAGCACCGCACCCAGCCCAGTTCCAAATGCATCACATTCAATTACAAACTCCTTTTCAAACTCTAGAATTTTTAACATTGGAGATTTAATAAGTGATATCTTCAGTTTCTCAAAAGCTTCTCTGGACTGATCAGTCCACTTAAAACCTTTTTTCTTCAATATCCCTGTTAATGGAGCTGCAATAGAGGCATACTCTTTTTACAAACTTCCTATAATAACCCGTAAGGCCAAGGAAACATCTTAATGCTTTTGGAGTGGAAGGTAATGATCATTGGGTAATAATTTCAATCTTCTTCTTATCTACAACTATCCCATTAGGTATAATGATGTGACCCAGATACTCTACTTGTTGACTATCAAATTTGCATTTACCTCTCTTGGCTTGTAGATGATGTAGCCTCAAGGTCTCAAGCACTGTCTTCAAGTGTTGCAGGTGACTGTCACAACTCTTGCTATATACCAAGATATCATCAAAAAATACCAAGACAAACCTTCTAAAAAATTCCCTGAATATGTCATTCATGAGATTCTAAAAGGTAGAGGGTGTATTAGTTAATCCAAAAGGCATGACCAGAAATTCGTAATGGCCATTGTGTGTTTTAAAGGCAGTCTTAGCAATATCAGTTTCAGCAACCCTCACTTGATGATACCCTGACGTGAGATCATACTTAAAAAAATATGTTGCACCTTACAATTCATCTAATAGATTATCTATCAAAGGAATGTAGAACTTATCTTTCACTGTATGCAGGTTGAGAGTCTTATAATCCACATACATGCGCCAGCTACCATTGAGAGACTTTTTACCAACACAACAGGACTTTCTACCAACACAACAGGACTTTCAAAGGGACTGGTGCTTGATCTAATGACTCCAAATTGAAGCAGCTTAGATATTTGCTTTTCAATTTCATTCTTCTGATAGAATGGATAAATATAGAGTCTGGAGTTAACTGTAAAATGAGGGTCAGTCAAAGTAATGTGATGATCACATACACGTTGAGGTGGAAGTTCTTTTGAAATAGAAAACACATCCTCATACTCTTGTAACAACAACTGAAGATCTTCTGGTAAAACCTCTGACTTAGCCCATACTTCCCCTACCTCCACTTATAGCATAAGGCCTCCATTTAATTGATATCATCTTATCTAATTTCTCCCATCCAGTCATTTTAATTGTACTAGGAGTTGTTCCCTTCAAAACAATGTGCCTTTTCTCCTATCAAAACTTCAAAGTCTTCTAAGTAAAATTTTAAAGTGTTGGACCCAAGTTTTGTAATTAGACTGTTCCCAAGATTACATGAGAATCTCCTAAAAGAATGATTAAGAGATCTGCCTTAGTCTCAAAGCCAAATAAAAAAAATACGTATGTCAGGGCAATATTTCTTCCTATCAAATTTTTCTCCCTCAACCACTGTTACTATGAAAGTTCTCATCTCAGCTACCTTCAGATTCAATCTTTCCACCGTAATTGAGTCAATCAACTTATGGGTTGCTCCAGAATCCATTAGAAATCCAATCTCTGTATTTTTTCGACTAGCCTAATTGAACTTACTCCAAATGTTCCTTCCATTGCACTTGCTGTTAGGGCTAGAGACTGCTCATCACTGTTCGCTTCTTCTTAATCTTCTACCTCACTCTCAGGTTCTTCTCCAGAATCTGTAGCAATAATCTCTAATTTGTAAAGCTTCTGATTCTTACATTTGTGCCCCTTTTCATACTTCTCATCATAATGGAAACATAATCATTTCTCTCTCTTTCCTTTATATTCTTGGCTGGATAATTTTTTATTCTTTAAATTATGCTCCCTTAAAAAAAGATTTGAGGTATTTTTGTACACAGTGGTGACTTTATCTCCTTCCTTATTTCAAAACTTATTTCTTTTAGATCCCTTAAGGGATATATTCTTCTCTTCTTCCATCAAAACCATCCGCATAGCTGTCTTCGAGGTTGTAGGTTCTTTAGTCATTACTTCAAATCTATTGGGTTCTTTGAGACCACTTGTGAAGCAACTTATCAAATATTCTTTAGGTAACCCACGTACATGTTGAGAGAGTCTCATAAACTCACTCATATATTCCTCATAGGGCATCTTCTTTTACTTCAGCTTAGATAATTTCCCAACATAATCACTGGAAATAGAATGATCATAAACAGATAACAACCCACTTTCAAACTCTTCTCAAGAAAGATGTCCTTTTATTTGTAATATTCCACCTATACCATTGTAAAGGCCCTTTCTCCAAGTGGAATGCAGTCATCCTCACTTTCTGATCTTCAACAACATTGTAATACTCCAAAACTTGTTCAACCCTATACAACCATTCGTTTATTTCTTTCCCACTGAATTTTGGAAATTCAGGTCTGCGCTTAGATTGATTATTCTTCTCAGTCTTTGGTGATGAAGATTTACATGATTTATCATGATCTTGACTTTCTAATCATTTTGAATTACTAGACTGACTATTCAAGAATTTAGGAGGATTAAGAAGAATGGGTACCTCATGATTTAAGCTCTTACATGTTTCAGCTGTTGATGTGGTATAGGCTCTGAAATCTGCTTTCATGTCCAAGATGAGACTCTTCTACTCATTTTTATCACAAGACTTATCAGCATCAAGGCAACCTTCGGACATCCTTCAAATCTTCAGTATGGCCCTCTACCACCTCCTTCAATCTATCAAACTCCGAAGTTGATGAGGCAGAAATTTCCTCAATCTCTTTAACTAGAGAAAAATTGTGCCGCGCTCTCCTCGATCTCTTTAACTGGAGAAAAATCGTGTTGCACTCTGATACCTATATTAGACTCCTTCTCTGAAACTGCTCCACTACTACTGCTAAACTTCATCATCGACATTGATGGAGATGATGAACCTGCAATTCAAGAACTTAAGAACCAAATAAGAAGATGAAAATGATGAGATAGAGGAAGAAGAGAGATGAGAGAGGAGAAAAGAGATCTTATTTGATCAGTAATTGTCTGAATAAATTACAATTTGATTCACAACTCAAATTTATACTGAAATCTCTCTGTCGCAAAATTCACGGACTGCTTCCTTACACATTTCCGCATGTACGAACAGATAGTTATAACAGTCGAATCAGTTATAACTAACTAACTGTTATTGGGTACAACATAGGCTAGCGGGTATGGTTGGCAATCCAAATCCACAACCTTCACTTAAACCCGCTTTATCTTCTTTCTCCAGCAATTCTTCTTCTTCTCCCAATTCTGACTGTAGCAGCTCCAGCAATTCTTCTTCTTCTCCCAATTCTGACTGTAGCAGCTCAGGATAGCTCAGGACCAGGTCCCTAACAGAACTCATACAAAACACATACACAGACAGCTGCTTATACTGATACATTTCACAAGATTTCACAAGTCACCGTAACATAAAGTGTTTCACATTAGACTACAAGCAAGCCCTTCCAGCTAATTGTTATACAAACAAACCCTTGCAGGCGATTGACAACATCATCGAAATCAATAACATAACAAAGCTTTAACATGGGAAGAACAACTGTACAAAAAATTTTGTACAAGCAAGTGTTGACAGTCCCCCCATTCTACAGCATCAAATACAAAACATTGTTTTCTAAAACCTCTAGCATTCTACTGCTTTGTCAAGACAGTCTAGTCTTCCAACTCCACTAGCTGAGCCCTCCTCTCAGCTGCCTTCTTCCTAACAAAGATACCCCACCTCATAGCTGCCTTGATCTTAAGCCATCCTACAACGGCTTTACCGGATGAACGGCTGCGATCCTCATCAAATTGAAAATTGGGGCATGGTGAAGGCATGAAAGATGGGAAACTGTACCCGTCCTCGTGCAGATTGGATCCCCCCATGCTGAAGACACGGAGCAGGTGTTGCATGTCCTCATTCTCCAACATCTCATGGCTTCTCATTCTGATTTCTTCCTCGGAGAATAAATCGTCAGTTACACGAGTAGTGTCTGGCTGGCGAGGCCAGTCATCGTATGAGTTACCGTTAGATGGCTGTATCAATTGGCCTATGGGCTGGAACTCCAGGCTTTGCTGTTGTTGAGGTGGTGCTAGAGCAAGGCTCGTGCTATCATTTCTCGTGAATTGGGTATGATTTGAGCCAATGAACTGGTTCTGCGGGATAAATGAAGTGTCCTCAAATTGCGAGCTGAGGTTGGAAGTTAAATGCTGAGATGGAGGTTGATATCTAATCACTTGGTTCCCATTGTATCCAGCAGAAATGACACCTGATGCACAAGAAAGCAGATAGTCAGGAAAGAGCAAATATGCAACACCTTGATCCCCTGGAGGTGTATATAAAATTCCTTAATATGCAAAGGAGAATTGCATAAAACTCCAAAACGACAAATATCAAATGGTATGCCCACGACGAACTACCCAGAATTCAATATGAATCTAATTTAGACTGAATTGAATTAACATTTGGTCAACTTCAGATCAGGTCAAGTACTAAATTTTAAAGGCCATGTTGCGCTAGGGGTTAACGTCACATAAAAAATCTGGGCTATCAGAAAAGGAGTTATGAACCTGACCCATGTAAAATTAACTCTGCATTTTAAAGTGTTTGGTTAAAAAATTTCTAGAAAATTGGTAATATAATTCATTTTTTCTGAGAAAACCTGGGTTATCTCTTAAACCACCTGTATAGGTGGGTTAATAAACCCAGGCATAGCCCTGGTTAATACTCTAATTTCTTAATCCAGCTTATTTTAACCCATTTAATAAGAAAAATTATGACAACGTAAATCATGATCAGAGTACTTTAACTCTAGCTACAAAATAAATTATTATGGGCAGCGGTTCCAGGTTGACGGCAATTGGCAGGTCCCATTGCACGTCCCTTTATCTTGCCCTGGGTGCTGCTTCAACTAAATTTTAAATTGAAAAAGCATTTTCCATCTCAAGCCTGCATGCTAGGCAGACTAAGATACCATGAGCTGGATACACGTTATTATCATATATGGTTGATAATAAGATTGAATAGGATTTGACAGTTATGGCTGTTATATGGTGCATTTGAAATAAGACGAACACCAGGATATTTTTACAAAAAAAGAAGATCTTCATTGGCCTTATTATCAACCATTAATTCATTTATTTTCATTTGGATTAAAAATCTACCTTTGAAGAAATGGCTGAAATTCTATAATGGTTCAAGTCCTAAAGGGGTTGCTGGTTTGATTGTTCTTTCTTTAGTAGATCAGGATATTGGAGAACCTGTTGGCTTTGGTGGTGATTCTGATGTCCATAATACTTCTATTCTTCCGTAATACTTCTATTCTGTTTTCTGATCTTGGAGATAATGATAGTGTTTTACCTGGTGGTGTTGGCTCTACTTCTGACTACAACTATTTCATCTCAAGCTGTTGTCCTACTGGACTGAAATTCGTCTTATAGTTGTAAACAATATGAAAGTTTGAGAACTTACTTTGCTTAGGTTTGAAATATGCCCAGACTATGGTGGCTTTATGTCAGATTTTGTTTATACCTCTGACAATTGGATATGTGTATTCCTATTTGAGCTTAATGGAGTTTTTGGCTGAAGGAGTAGACTCCTTATTCCCCCCACCCCAAAAAAAAAAAAAAAAGCTGGATTAACGTTATTATTACATATGCTTGAGTCCTGATGCATGCTTTTTGACGTGCATCACAAGTGACCAAACCCTGATACGTATACCAATTTTATCTTGCCACTTAAAATAAAGTTGAACACAAAAAATAAAACCACACCTATCAACAGTGCCCCCTAATTCAGCATCCTACTAACCACTCTAAAATAGTAAGTGAAATAATCTGATAATCTGTTTAAAGAGTTCCAAGAGCTCGTTACCTCCTGAAGCCCCTGTTGCATCCAATGAAGGGTGCACTATAGGAGCTGTAACTGAAATCTGCGGCCGAGAAACTTGCACTTGCTGATCATATGAAACATGATAAGTTGGGGAAACAGATGGTGGTTTGTTGGGGGAAGTAGATGCCTTCTTGCTCTGCTTGATGTTTAAGAGAGCTTTGCCATCATATTCTATAACATGCCTCCAGTTCTCATATGCCTTTTTTACTAGTGTATCAACAAAGTCCTGCAAAACAATAACGATTGCAATCTTCCTCAAAAAGCCATCTTTTAGAACTTGATGTCTAGATTTTGGAGTCTAAAGTACTGAATTCAAAACATATAAACAGAACCAGATACTATGTAAACGGTATGTGCAACATCAAATGTTATTGTGTTCATCTAAAGATGCTTTCTGGTATTAACTATGATCAACAATGGCAACAAAACTAATACACAAACTATGTTGATAACACTCATAATTCAGTAACCAAATTATTTTGAACCCAGAAACATTGAAGCGTTCACAAATTACAGGTATAACATACAAATTTTGTGTAAAAAGCTACAATGCTCTGCTATTGTTTCATTTGATTGTATCGTGAACTAACATTTTCAGCCACCTGTTCATCGCTACTCTGGAGAAAGAACTTGTTTCATTTAAGCTAACAATAAATAAGATAAAGGATAAGAATGACATAAGCCTGAAGATTTAGTCTCTTTTATAGTAACTACCAACGACTTCTCCATTCATTAATGTTGATATAACGTAGAAGTTCCACTAAATAAATGTATCCAATAAGGTCCACTAGCACGTACGCTGATATACAAAATAAGTAATATTACGAAAAAGATGCTAACCTTCTGACTATCAGTAAGGGACTCTGCTGAATAATATTGCCCATTAGCAATGAGGCCAATAAACTCGTAGATATTGTTAAATACAGCCCCAATGCTCCTTGTCTCATCAGAATAGTATATATAATGTTTTCCGCTCAAAACACAAGTCTTAGCATGCTCCACAAGACTCTCCCACATCTTATTTGACATGCCACTTCCAAGGATCTATAAAAGCAAAGAAAAACAAGTTCCAGTAAAGCAACAAATGATCTATGAGATAACTTCTAGGATTGAACTATCACTAAATCTTACATTACGCAATCGTTGTGAATCTCTGACAACAAGCCTGAGAAAATCTTCAACAGTAAAAATTCCAGACTTATTCAAACGCTTGTGAAATGAACCATCCTTGCCAATCTTCTCCAATCTCCAGACCTCGTCCTTTAAAGCAGGTGGATAGTGTTTCTTGTATACTATAAGAAGTTACACAAAGAAAAAAGTTAAATGACAATATGAAAAGAATGGAAAGGAAAACTACTAAAACAGGCAAAGAGCAGCAGGCATACATTCCCCTCTGTGATCTTTGACAGTAAACGCTTCTGTCTTTGCCTCACGGATGCGAATTCCCTCAGAGAAGTCTGAGGCAATTTTCAGACCAAGCCTAAACTTTCTACTGCGAATCCAGCTAGAGTTGTCAGTGAATGTGAGCTCTCCTAGTGTCCCAACACCTTCTTTCAAAGATACCTGCAAATCCCCAGTCAAGAGAGGTCTCTTTCCTTCTCGTTCCTTGACTACATGACTTTCAAATTCCTCCTCTGTCCAGCCATCATCATCTTCATTGTTGAAATCACCCTCAAGAACAACAATGTCTAATTTTGCACATGCCACAGGTCCTGATGTTACAACATGGCGTGAACTTGCATCAATCAACACAACATGAATTGCAGCTCCCTGCTCCCCTTCCACTTTACCCCCCGTGAAAAGGGGCAGGGACAACCTTGACCTGAAATGCAGCTGCAGATTTCTTCCATCTGGACCTTCTATTTGCTTTGGAGGAGACCTGCATTTTCATTTATAATAAGGGTTTTACTTTGGATGGAGACTACAAAGAAATATTCAATATAGCAAGTACATTATGATAGCTTTAAACTTGAATAAGTAACAAAAGATGATGAAAGTGAAACAAAAGTAAAGCTATAATGTTGAGCCCTAGTCAAATGAAATTGTCCTCAAGCCCTCAGAAATATGTAATATATACTTTGTCTGCTGATTACCCAATCATTAGGCTATGTACATCTTACACAAAAGATGTGATCCACAATTAAGAAGGAAGTGAATGGGATTTAGAATCCACAATTCCGCTCTCATTTACACCAGAAAACCACATGCAGATTCCTAGTGAGTCCAGTTGAACATCTTACACCAAAATAAACACAATGTGAGCCCTAATGTTGCTATAATAGAAGAATACATGAATCACATTCTTTACATCATGATATAATCAAGGGTATTGGAAATTTATGTGATCCAGGACCAGAAGAGTTCTAGCAAAATTCAGCCTTAAGCAGCCACAATGCTGAGGACTAAACCTCTGCTCTAGCAAAAAGAGAATGCAACAACATGAAAAAGAAGCATGAAACAAAGGTCTTTTGCTTGCAGAAGTGGTTCCAAAGCATATACACCATCAAAATGAAACCATCAACATGAGCTTCAAATTTATTTCAGTCAAGAAGATGGATGAGAATGACATTGCATGAAAAAAGCTAATGCTATTGGTGAGTATATAGTTGTATATTTCTAGATTTAAATACAATAATTTTCAAGTCAAAATAGTTGATATATAAGACAAGATAGAAATATAACAAGCTCCAGAGTAAAGATGCATTCAAAGGTGAGTATCAAAATTCCGCACCTTCCACCAAGCCTAGCAGGACCCAACTTCGCCAAGGCACGCTCCACTTCTTCACTAACCTATTAAAGCATAAAAGGGACCAGAAAAGAATCAGACAAGCAACACAACAATTAAACAACTCAATAAGAAGCCAGCAAATGAGCACTAAATTGAAAATTCATAGCAATACAATATCAATAAGAAAAATTGACAGAATCAAAGCTTAAAGCAGCAAAAAGATTAAAAGGAAAAAACAAAAGCTTTGGGACATTGGTTTCCTCGAAAAATGGAAAATAGAAAGCATAGGCTTCTGAATGGTGTTCATGCTTATAAAACCTCCAGTAACAACATATATAAAAAGGTTGAAAAGTAAAAACAATATGAATAAACAAATGCGTATGTTTGAAACCAGATATATGCCTTGAGCATTCACATGGACCAAAATTAGAAAACTCCTTTAAAATAATAGTAACAACAAGAATTCAAAAGTAAAAATATGATTGGAGAAATGCACTTAAACCTCATAGAAACATGCAAAACTCCATGACTTCTTAAATAAAAAAGATCAAGATATACTGCAAGTAAAATAAGGACAAGATCCTTGAAATCATAATTTTATTTAATGGCATTTCTTGGCTGTTAAGAAAAAAGAAATTGTGCTATTGGAAAGTTTAAGAAAACAACCAAAATACATCTCAGTTGCATGTGGAAAAAAATAAGTACCAGGGAAAAAATCATTTATCTTACAACTCTACGAAGTATAGGCTCCAATGAAGAACACAGCTTCTGCAAACTATCCAACTTGAGTGCCTCAACAATCACACTGCACAGAATAGTGAATCCTCAACAAACAAGCACAAAGATCTAATAAAATAGAACACTTCAAACGAGAAGAAAGAATTGAATATCAATTTATTAGAGACAAACTAAACTAGATATGTTGTTACAAAGCTTAGAAAAGTTCAGACAAGTGCAGCAGAAAAATTAACTATATACGGAAAAGTAAAAGGATTCATAGTTTTAAACATCACATCAAGAAAAATTGCTTAAGTTGTGATTTCGATGAAGTATAACATCCTGTCTTTCTCAAAACGACTAAAAGGTTCTATCTTGATACATCTAATTCCAACATATGAAGTAAAGGTTTACTGGTCATTCTTTATTATAGTAACATAATACCTTTCCTGAAGATGATAGCCCGATCCTCCAATCCCCTACCTTAGCCCTGGTAACTTGACACTAGACAATACTAAAAGTTGCGACCAAACAAGAAAAAAAAAAATCTCTAAACTCCTAGTCAACAGGAACAATACCTCCTGACTCCTCTAGAGCCAAGCCTTTAAGTCTGAATATAAACATTTCTACTACAGGTCAACCTTTCCAATATTCGGGGGGTTTACTCTATTCAGAGTTCAAGAAAACAGATTATACGTAGTAGAAAGAACACAATAAAGGAAGTATCTCGTCCAAAAGTGTAACTTGAAGCATCGATAATAAACAGAAGCGTGACATCCACTGATAAGAGTTCCCTTCTGGCGAAAAATTCCACACGGCTAGATTTTCAAAAGTCCACACGAGCAACTGGTTCAGCACTCAAGTGCACAATTTCACACTTCATCGAATAGAAAGCAGAGTTGTGATGGGTTGCAATAGCCCAACTCAAAACTCTATTTATTCCATTTCTTCATCAAATAAAAAGCTGTGTTTGGTTTGAAAGAACTTGGAAGAAAGAAAAGGAAAGAGAAAATGACAGAGAAAAGATTTAAGAAAAAAGATGGGAAAATGGTTTTTCCTTCTGTTTAGTTAGTAAGAAAATATTTTCTTTTCTTTTAAATTTTCCCTCAAACCAACCAAAAGAAAACATATTCTTTCTTATTTTCTTTTCTTTTCCTTCATTTTTCCCTCAAACCAAACTGAGCCAAATACTAGTAAAGGAATCCAATTGAAATTATAGAGCAAACCCCCAGAAAATAATAATAATAATAATAATAATAATAATAGACCAAAAAAACTCTAAAAGTAAGCCTCATAAGACCACAATAATTTTATGACATAATACAGTTGTACAAATCATAATAGAACAAATCCTACAATCTAAAAAAGTTTTTATATTTTTAATTAAGCTCTTTCAATCCAATGCCTAGTTTGGAAAGCAAACATTTACAATCTTACAATAATAAGAAAAAAATTAATCTAAATGACGAGAAGAATCAAATTACCTGGCGAGAGCTGGGACTTTCTGGCGCTTGGGCTCAGCCTGCTTGTCCTCGCCATCGACCACCGGATCCAAACCCCTTTTCTCCCTCGTCATCGACAGCTGCCGCCCCAACAAACCACTGCTCGGCCTCTGCATTCTCCCCCAAACCCTAATCTCTCAGATCTGAAATCAAAACCCCAGGAAAAAAAAAAATCAACAGACCATCGCATTAAACAGAATCAATCGTCGGCAAACGCGAACTCAGCGCCAAATCGATCGAAAACCTAAACAAAGGTATAAGAGATTGAAAATTACAGTAGAGTTGTGTCGCCTAGAGCTCTCTCTCTCTGTTTTCTAATGGCGGCCGAAAATAAGTAGGGGAGTTTGCGCTGCGCTCCTGTACTTATTGCTGCTTGTTTGTTTTTTTTTTTTTTTTTTTTGGACAGCTCTTTTTATTTTCATTATTTAACTATTAATTTGTTGCATCGCCTAAAAAGCGGAGTTTCTAAAGCGGCACAACATTTTTCCTAGTGAGCCCACTGTCCAGCGAACCAAAAATACCCGGGCTCACTATGAAAATGGTGTGCCCCTTTAGAAACTCCCCTCCAAAGGGAATCCGGGGGACTCGGGTGGGGCCCAGGATATTATAGCGCAGACGCGCTTTGAGACGGTAATATCCAGGGAGTTTCCAAAGGAGCACACCATTCTTCCTAGTGAGCCCACTTTCCAACGGAAAGCACCAACGAAAAAGTACCGTCCAGTGGGCTCACTAGGAAAAGTGGTGTGCTCCTTTGGAAACTAGCAAATATCCATATATGTGGGCCCCTTATTCCCCGTGGGCGAGAGCTAGATATTTTATCATTTACTCTTTCTTTTTTTTTTCTTTTTTAATTTGCAAAGTTTAAAATTATTACAGTTTTGGTTATGGGCTTTAGGTTGTGGTGCTGGGCCTTACAAAAAATAAAAAAATAAATAGTAAGAGGCACAGTGGCAGTAGTTGGATCGGGGCCCACATTTCAGCATCAGGTCGCGCTTTATGATGGGTTGAGATATAGATTTGTTTTAGGAGTAGTTATTTGCTAAATCGAGTTTTGTAAGGCCCATTTTAGTTCAGATACAATTAGGACTGGAACAAAAAACTAAAGACTTTATTCAAATTAAAATAATTTTATATACTTTGGAATATTTAGATAATGATTTTCTAAAATATCAATTACATTATGGAGAGAGAGAGAGTACGAATTAGTAAACCACCCGTTAATTCAAGTTAAATACTCTTAATTTTTCTTTAAGTCAAGTTCTTTCAACAATATATGCTCTAATTTTATTGAGTTAGGAAATATGAGTTCAAAAATCATTACTTTTAAGTTTATTACTATCTGGGAAATTAGCAACCCAAGTTCTAATCATCTAACTTTTTTAGACTATTATATTTTTGAAAAGGTTTAATTACAGTCAGATCCCCTATAATATGGGAATGTAACTTAACGTTTCTGAAGTTTGAAACTCTCAAAAAATCCCTTGAACCGTTACATCTTTTAGTGAACAGTTAGTTATATTCACCCTTTTTTAAACCAATGTTCACTCATTTTCTCTAGTTTCCATTTTACTCTCACCCCCTCTATTTCAAACAACACTCTTTCTCTTTTCTTTTCTCCTTCCTCACTCTTCTTCCGGTCTCCCTCTCTCTATCTCTCTCTCTCTCCCTCTTTCTCCCTCACTCCCTCTCTTCATCCCATTCCTACTGTCTCTCTATCCCTCTTTCGCCTAAAAGCTCTTAAATTTGTCACCGGTTATTTTTTTAATCGTAAAATTTAAAAAAGAGAAAGAGTACAGTTCGAGCATTCGTTTTTACAATATGAAAAAAAAAAGTCAGCAAATCTTATCCAAAGTTCAACATTGTTACTACACAGATTTCATCAAACGCTGGCTAATGAATTAAAAACCAACAAAATTCTTCACTCTATTCCATGTTTCGCATTGTCATAACAACACTAATCCAAACCTTTTAAAACAAAATGACATCCAATTCCCAACCTAATCTCCTCTCTCTCCCTCCTCAAGAGAATTTCTTGGCCATCCATGTCACCACCAAATCCTACCCATTCCTCATTTTATGCTCGTCTCTTATGAGGGGTTGCCTTCATTGTGTTGTCTCAAGATAAGCAACACCAATTAACTAATCATGTTTAGATTGTAATCTCCACTAATCAACTAATTACCAAGGTTTAACAAATTGATGGGCCAAATCAAGACAAAGATTGCTTGCTAGACTCCATTAGAGCCATGACATCAAAAGCTAAAATTCCCCAAGACTTTATCAAACCAAAATAGCAAGTGCCCCTTAGAGGAGACATGCCAAGAGATTGGGGAGCATTGAATGAATCAAATTGTTTAAATTATCAAATTTTACAACCAAATCACACCTAGATGGTTTAGCCATTCAAACACTAGAGATGTTGATTGCTTAGTAGACTCCATGAGAGTCAAGACAAGTGTTTTATGCTAAGCTTTTTGGTTTAGTGACATCAAAATCTTAGATTTCTTAGGATTTATCAAATTAATTGTTCATTAAGTTTGGTGAAGTGCTCCTTTAAGGAGACATGCTAGGAGAGCAGGGAGCATTGGAAGAGTCTATGGTTAAATAATTGTTGTGCTTATCTTCTCCATAGAGAAGACAAGGATTAAATTGGTAGATAATATTTTTATTAGGCACCTTATGCAAGAGAATGACTTGGATCCAAACTTGTAAGCTAAGTGATCTTAGAGACATAAGTATATTTTAATTAAAAGGTTACCAATGTCTTCAAACTCTTTCCCTTCAAGATTACAACAACTTTCTCTGATTTAGGTAATAATAAAATAAAATTTTGGTAAGTTTGTTTAGTGGAGACGATATCTAGAAAGGGGTATTTACGGGTTTGTCCCTTAAATCTTTATAAATTATGATTTAGTCCCCAAAATCTTCATATTTAGGATTTAGTCCCCAAATCCTCTAAGTTACTACAATTTAGTCCCTCCATTAGTTTTTCCGTCAAATAAACGGTAGAATTTAATTTTTACTCTTTTTAAATAATTAAATACTCCTATGAAGAAAAAGGAGAAAGAATAGAGAGATGGAAGAGAAGAAAAAGGAGGGAAATCAATGAATCCAATGAAGAAAAGGAGAAGAGAGGAGGAAGAGAAAAGGAGAAGAGAGGAGGAAGAATGAAAAAAATGAGAAGAGAGGAGGAACATGAAAGGAGAAGAGAGGAGGAAGAGGAAAGAAGGAATTAAGAAGGGGTAAAATGGAAAAATCAGGTCAAAAAAATAAACTGGGCTAACGGAAGTTAGGGAGAGGACTAAATTGTAGTAATTTAGAAAATTTGGGAGACTAAATCCTAAATATGAAAATTTGGGGTACTAAATTATAATTTATAAAGACAAATCTGTAAATTTTGGTAAGTTTGTTTAGTGAAGACGATATCTAAAAATTATTGTGATTTCCGATTGTAAGAATAGAAAGAGGGCATACATGCTATGACGAATTATAATGGTAGCATCTATTTCAAAGAAAAGCAGTTTGAATCACAATTGAATTGGTTTTTTGTTAATTAGACATCCATATCCCAATATCTAATAAATATTCAAAGTAGAAAAAAAACTGACGGAGAGAAAGTTACCTCAAATCTATTCAACTAATTCAAGTGGTTGCCTAATCTTTCCCACTTGGGCTGAAAGAATACATATCAATTATAAAGATAGTTGTTGCTTTTACTCTCTTTATAAAACCATAGGCTATATAAATGAGAAAATAAAAGAACTATATAACTTGCCATCCTTTTCCAACAAAATTTTATTTGTTTCATCTTTTTAAAGACCACAATTTTGGTTAGAGAAAAGGGAAAAAGATTAAGTAAAAAGTGAACCTTAATGAGTTCAAATACTAGAGAGTGTTGGATCATTATCCAACATTGGCCCATATATATGTGAAATAATCATGTATTGTAAACTGTCTAATATGGTTGGACCCAATTAAAAGTGATCTAATTAAGTTGGGTTTTAATGTATCTAATAGTGTGTGGGCCTTTTATGTGTAGAAACCTAATGGGTAATTTCTGATTTTATGATGGGCAAAACCAGAAATACCAATAGGCAGATTTGTCTATAAAAAGGCAATTATGGTCCCCAGATCACACGTGATTTTGATTCTTTTCTGTTTCCCATCGACAGAGAGAAACTAGAGAGAAAAGTTAAAAGGGTTCTCTTAGCAAAACGTGTAGATCTGTAAAGTCAATCGCACGGCTCTATAACGTGATTATTTGTTATGGATTCAGGTACGCTTCCACATATTTTATTTATAATTTCTTGGTGATTTGAAATAAAAATCTATTGTGTAATTTTCGTATGGTATCTAACAGAGAGTTGTGGAGAAAAGTTTTCAAGGCTCAAATAAACTACACACTAACAACTCCAATTAAACCTACCCTCATTAAGGAAGATAATATAAGTTACATAACCTTAGTGTTTTATTGGATTCCTACATGTTAATAGTTCTAAAGATTGGAGAAGATAAAATGAGACTAGTTAGCATGAGAGTTGTACCTGGCTGGCCTCAAAAACTTGATACTATGGCTTCAAATGGTTTTGCAATGGATAAAGTGTGTCAGAAGGTGTCTTCTTAAATTACAAAATAGGAAGCAGGTCTAAAATCTTAACATAGAATATCAAGATAAACGATGGGAATCGTAACTTCTGTATCATAAATAAGTGATATAATTGTAAGATTATCAATTTTCATTGCGTAGTTTCACTAAATAGTGTATGAGTACTATTCAGAATTCTGAAGAATTATATAGAGGGACCATTAAACAGCTTGAAAGAGCCTAACCTTTTTAATTAAGCTTTTGAACGTAGTAGTTGGCTGATGTATGTATGAAGCAATGTTTAAAATAATAATAACGGTA
This sequence comes from Dracaena cambodiana, assembly GCA_036321105.1. Lineage (NCBI taxonomy): Eukaryota > Viridiplantae > Streptophyta > Magnoliopsida > Asparagales > Asparagaceae > Dracaena > Dracaena cambodiana. The sequence goes on from JAYEPQ010000003.1 coordinate 2,935,656, forward strand.
ACGTAACGTTTTGTTTTTGTTAGTCTTGACGTCTTATATTAAGGTTTTAGACCACCTCCATAAATTACAATGGAGAGGAAAAAAACTCTTTGCATACTTTTCTGTTTCGTAAATAAATATAGGGGGGATCCAATAAATATAGGGGATATCAATGGCTGGTGAAACCCTCAATATCCCATAGCTTGCAACTCGGATCAATCATCTACCAAGTCATTGTATTTACTTCATTTTTAAAATAATGTCATCGTATTGTATTTACTTCATTTTTAAAATAATGTCATCGTTATAAATTAACTCTATAATACTATTTGTCTGTCGATCTTCTAAGTTTGGGAGTTGGATACTTATTGTATCTATGAAAGTAGGGATGATAATGTTGGTTATTATTTACCGTATGACAGTATATGTAAAGTGGAGGTTACTAATTCTGTGGTTGCAGAATGAAGCATACAGAATTATTTTAGATTAACACAAAATGACAGATTTGTAGTTAACAGAATTGTTACTGTTATCTTGCAGGAAATTAATTCTGTAATTAGGTTTATGTCTATATATTTCCAGTTTCGAAGTAGAAGAAGACTGGTTAAAGAAAAACCATCAAACTGTTCTTCTTTATCTAGTATATTATCCTAATCAGAAAATTATGAAACTGGATTAAGAAAAACCTGGTTGCAGGAAGACTGGAAGAAGACTTTACTGACAGGAAGCAGAGGAAGCAGATTGGATGAAGATCGAGGCTAGTATTGGACACTATCTCCTTAAAATCGATTCGTCCTCCACTGTTCGCTTCTAGATTTCTTGGACGTCGATCTCCCAGGATACAACGATCGATCTGCAGAGGGAAGGAAGCCGCAATCCCTCTGCTCTGGCGAATCTGATAAAGGTTCTCTCTGGTTTATGTTATGCAGGACTGGATTTTATTGAAACTGATGAACAGAGTTCTTCTGTAGACAGAAATTCTGGAACTTCTGTCTGCAGAAGAACAAAGAGAAGAGAAAAGAAAAAACTTGTAATCTGAAACACTGACCCAGACCCTATTTATAGGCTTTCAACAGTCGCAACGGTTGAGATTTCAACAGTCGCAACAGTTGGCCGTTTCAACAGTTGTGACCGTTTAACGGCAACCGTTGACGGCGGCCGGTGACTGTTGGACCGCCGACCGTTGGACTTCAACGACTCTTGACTGACGGGGCGGGTGCAGGTCGAAATCAAAGGCTCCTCAGCTCCTCGCGACGTTGCGTACGTGCGAAGTGCAAAGTGCGCCTCTAAAGCGCCCAATGCGCCCTAAACGCCCATTCGCCCTCGCACACGCGCGTGCGCGTGCGCGTGCGCGTGCGGGCGGTGCGTAGCACCACCCGTGGTGCTCAAGGTTTTCCTCTTCTTACATAAGCAAAGTAAAGGAGCAAGCTATCTTATTTAAACCCACATCCTTACATTCCTCTATCCCATGTGGGACTATCTTTTCATCTTCTCTTTTTGTTCCTTTGCTATGTACTCAACTTTTGAAGCCAATTTCAGTTCACTTAATTCATTTAATTTGAACTAGTGAATTGGCTCAATTTAAGGTTCAAATTAGTGAATGAATTCAACAATCCCCCACATGAATGAAATGGCTTAGACTCTAATGCAAATAACCAGAGAGTGTAATAGAAAGTTACCGCATCGGGAGAGGTGGCTTTTGGCTTTGAATCTTCCCTAGTGAAATATTATCGAGTTTACTTGCTAACCAGTGAACACGATGTTTTTGAACTGTTCAGCTTTTGATGTAAACTAAGACAATAATATTCACACGATTTCTTTCAACTTTATCAGATTCTATGTTGTGTCCATTTTGGCCTTGGACAACCTGGTTATTCTGTGAGTGCTCTTAGAGAACTTAGCCTTTCTCATTCTCATAGAAGCGGCCCCTTCTCACTCACATAGGTGATCTCTTATCAAGAGTATCCTGCCATACTCCACTTAGATTTCTAAGATATAAGGATCATTAAAAGCTTGGCTTATTCTAACACTTGCAGGTAATCACTATTTTACCATAGAAATGAGATAGGAAATATTTTCCTCAGTGATTCTTTCGAGTTCCCTCACAATTCGGTTGTCCCTTTGAATCTAGATCTTGGGATCTCCAGTCAGCTAGGTTGGATTGCCATTATGGAGTTACTCTTTAGTAGGCTGTAATCCCATTCCCCTCGACAACTTATATACTTGATCTCTAGTCAAGCCTTTTGTTAATGGATCTGCAATATTATCTTTTGATTTTATATAATCAAGAGATATTATTCCGTTTGTAAGCAGCTGTCTTACAGTTTCATGCCTACGACGTATATGTCGTGACTTTCCATTATATAATACATTTTGTGCCCTTCCAATTGCTGATTGATTATCGCAATGGATGCATATTGCTGACACAGGTTTAGGCCACATTGGAATATCTTCTAAAAAGTTTCGAAGTCATTCTGCTTCTTCTCCAGCTTTATCTAAAGCTATAAACTCAGATTCCATAGTGGATCTGGCTATACATGTTTGTTTAGAAGATTTCCAAGAGATGGCTGCACCTCCAATAGTAAAGATATATCCACTTGTGGATTTGATATCTTTTGAATCGGTAATCCAGTTAGCATCAATGTATCCTTCAATCACTGCTGGATATCTAGTATAGTGTAATCCATAGTTAGTAGTGTACCTCAAATATTTGAGTACTCTAACTATTGCTTTCCAGTGGTTCTCCCCTGGATTACTTGTAAACCTACTCAGTTTGCTTACTGAGTATGCAATATCAGGTCTTGTGCAGTTCATTAAATACATAAGACTGCCAATGATCTGAGAATATTCTAACTGTGATATACTAGTACCTATATTTTTTGTAAGATGTAGACTCATATCTACAGGTGTTTTAGCTATATCAGTATTTCCTTTGTCAAATTTTTCGAGTATCTTCTCGATATAATGTGACTGGGATAAAGTATATCCATCAGATGTCTTGGAGATTTTAACTCCAAGAATAATATCTGCAATACATAAGTCTTTCATATCAAATTTTCGTGTTAATATGATTTTTACTTCCTTAATTAGAGCCACCGTGCTACCGGTGATAATCATGTCATCCACATATAAACATACAATGACATAGTTGTGCATATCCCCTTTTACATATACACATTTATCGCATTCATTATAGCGAAATCCATTTGACAACATAACTTGGTCAAACTTCTCATGCCATTGTTTAGGTGCTTGTTTAAGTCCATAAAGAGACTTAACAAGTTTACACACCTTCTTTTCTTTACCTGGAACTACAAACCCTTCAGGTTGTTCCATGTAGATTTCTTCATCTAATTCACCATTTAAAAATGCTGTTTTTATATCCATTTGATGAAGCTCAAGATTATATAATGCAGCAAAAGCAATTATTAATCTTATGGATGTTATTCTTGTTACAGGTGAATATGTATTAAAATAGTCAATACCTTCCTTTTGTCTATAGCATTTTATTACAAGTCTAGCTTTGTATTTATCTATAGACCCATCAGGTTTTATCTTTCTTTTAAAGATCCATTTATATCCTAATGGTTTACTTCCTGGAGGAAGATCCACAAGTTCCCAGGTGTGATTTTGAATAATTGATTCAATTTCACTATTTACAGCTTCTTTCCAAAAAGGAGCTTCAGGAGTAGACATAGCCTCTTTATAAGTTTGAGGTTCTTTTTCTAATATATATGTTAGAAAATCCGGACCAAATGATTTATTAATCCTGGCCCTTTTGCTCCGTCTACATTCATCCTCATTGGTTTTATTTCCAGAATCAGACTCTGTTTCTCTTATTATATCATCACAAGTCCTTTTAGAGAAACTTGATTCTTTACTAGGAAATACATTCTCAAAGAATACAGCATTCCTAGATTCAATAATAGAGTACTTATGTATTTCTGGATGATCAGAGTTAAAAACAAAGAAACGATAAGCACTGCTATTATGCGCATATCCAATGAATATACAATCAATAGTTCTAGGTCCAATTTTAGTCCTTTTAGGAGTAGGAATTGCCACCTTAGCTAGACACCCCCACACTCTTAAGAATTTATAACTAGGTGCTCGACCTGTCCATAATTCATAAGGTGTTTTCTCAAGTTTCTTTTGGGGTATCTTGTTGAGAATATAATTGGCAGAAAGCAGAGCTTCCCCCCACATGTTCTGGGGTAAACCAGAACTTATTAACATGGCATTCATCATTTCTTTTAAAGTTCTGTTCTTACGCTCAGCAATTCCATTTTGCTGTGGAGTGTAAGGAGCAGTTGTTTGATGTATAATACAATGTTCTGCACAAATTTGTGCAAATGGTGACTCATATTCACCACCTCTATCACTTCTTAGCATTTTTATCTTTTTGCTAAGTTGATTCTCAACTTCATTTTTGTATTGTATAAACATTTCAATTGCCTCATCTTTTGTTCTAAGTAGATATACATAACAATATCTAGTACAATCATCTATAAACGTAATAAAGTACTTCTTTCCACCTCTAGTTTGAATAGATTTTAAATCACATACATCTGTATGAATTAATTCTAAAGGTTCAGTACTACGTTCTATAGAGTGAAATGGAAGCTTAGTCATTTTTGATTCAACACATATTTCACATTTATTTTCAAGGTTTATATTGAAATTAGGCAACATATTCAAATTTATTAATCTTTGTAAAGTATAATAATTAACATGTCCTAATCTACCATGCCAAATAAAAGGTGACTCAGTCATATAAACAGAAGAATCAATTTTATTGATAACCTTAGGGGCAATGGTCATTACATTTATTTTGAACAGACCATTGGTCATATACCCCTTACCTACATATACACCATTCTTTATGAGTATAAACTTATCAGACTCAAACACAAGCCTAAAGCCTTTCTTACTCAAGACTGAACCAGAGAGCAGATTCTTGCGGACATCTGGTACATGAAGTACATCAGTAAGAGTAAGTTCTTTCCCCGAAGTCATCTTCAGTACAATATTGCCTCGTCCTTCAACCTTGGAGGTTGCAGAGTTACCCATGTAGAGTAGTTCTCCTTCCACAGATTCATATGTGGAGAACATCCACTTGTTGGCGCAGATGTGGCGAGTGGCTCCAGTGTCCACCCACCATTCTTTAGAGTTGCCACCAACTAGGTTAACCTCTGAGACAACAGATGTACAATTTACATCTACATTTGCACAAACATTTTCTTCTTCGGCCAAATATGCATTAGGATGCTTCTTCTTCTTCTTCGAAGAATCTGGTGCCTTTCGCACACGGCAGTCCTTTGCACGATGTCCAGGCTTGTCACAGTTGTAGCACTTGCCATTGAATCTCTTCGAGTTACCACTCTTAGAGTCTTCACCATTGTGCTTTCTCTTCCTGTCATTAGACTTATTGGAATTTTCCATAACATTAGCTTTAGAAACATTGTATAGATTTCTAATTTTCTTTTCAGAAAGGCGGTTATCTTCTTCAATCCTCAATCGTACAATTAGATCTTCAAGTGTCATTTCTTTTCGTTTATGCTTTAGGTAATATCTAAATTCTTTCCAAGATGGTGGCAATTTTTCAATTATTGCAGCCACTTGAAAAGATTCACTGATAGTCATACCTTCAGCATGAATTTCATGAATGATCACTTGAAGATCCTGTACTTGGTTGATTACATTTTTAGAATCAACTATTTTATAATCCAGAAACTTACCGACTACATATTTCTTAGAGCCGGCATCTTCTGTATTATATTTCTTGTCTAAGGACTCCCAGAGTTCCTTAGCAGTAGCAACTGAACTATATACATTATACAGTATATTGTCCAAACCATTGAGGATATAGTTCTTACTCAAGAAGTCCGCATGTTTCCATACTTCAACCGCCTTCACTGATTGTTGATCATCTTCAACAAGAGTAGGCACAGTCTCCTTCAAGTACTTGGCCAGATTCATTGTAGTGAGATAGAACAACATTTTCTGTTGCCATCTCTTAAAATCTGAGCCACTGAACTTCTCTGGTTTCTCGTACTGGCTTGAAAGCACAGTTGGAGTAACCATGACAGGAATTATCACAGTGGACATATCAGATGTAGTAGCCATCTACAAATATTAAAATTTATTTATCTTAATGTCTTGTATTAAATTTTAACTTTCTAATAAAACAACACTCCAAATCACAAAACAGAAATTAACTAGTCTTCTCTAAAAGCAATTAAAATTACTAGTGATTGATTACTAGTATGACAGTATTTTAATCTAAAACAAAATATCAGTTTAAAGATTAAATACTATTATAACAGTACTCTTAATTGATAGTATTGTGACAGAATTCCAAAACTCAGTTTTAAGAATGTTGGTTCTAAACAAAATGTTTAAACTGTATTCTTAAAAAGTTAATCTAAAACATGCACGAAATTCGATTTTAAGAATGTAGGTTCAAACTAAAAATGTTTAAACTGTATTCTTAAAAAGTTAATCTAAAACATGCAAGAATCGATTTTAAGATTGTTGGTTATTATTTACCGTATGACAGTATATGTAAAGTGGAGGTTACTAATTCTGTGGTTGCAGAATGAAGCATACAGAATTATTTTAGATTAACACAAAATGACAGATTTGTAGTTAACAGAATTGTTACTGTTATTTTGCAGGAAATTAATTCTGTAATTAGGTTTATGTCTATATATTTCCAGTTTCGAAGTAGAAGAAGACTGGTTAAAGAAAAACCATCAAACTGTTCTTCTTTATCTAGTATATTATCCTAATCAGAAAATTATGAAACTGGATTAAGAAAAACCTGGTTGCAGGAAGACTGGAAGAAGACTTTACTGACAGGAAGCAGAGGAAGCAGATTGGATGAATATCGAGGCTAGTGTTGGACACTTTATTTTTAATTTACCAAATCTTAGAAGGCTAGTATAATTAATTTTTTATTTGACTTTTGTACTGGTCAAATATGAATTAATGATATATGCAATTAAATCCTCAGCATACCAACAATACATAAACATAACTAAATAATCTAATGAATTGAATCATTTTTGGTAGGTCTAAATTATTATGTAAAATTTATTGGAGATGATCGGGTTTGTTAAGAAAGATTTCTAAAATTCAAAATAAAAATTAAATCTAATAAAATCAAATTGGTTTGTTAGGAAAGATTTCAAAAATTCAAAACAAAATTTAAATCTCATCAATCCAATTTAATTAGTCATAACTATTGTTGACTTTTAGGTTCACATGGTAAAAAAATCAATTTTAACATTAATGACTACCTAATAATTATCATGTATATCATGTATAAAATTGTCAGAGGAAGCAGATTGGATGAATATCGAGGCTAGTGTTGGACACTATCTCCTTAAAATCGATTCGTCCTGCGTACGTGCGAAGTGCAAAGTGCGCCCCTAAAGCGCCCTAAACGCCCTCGCACACGCGCGTGCGCGTGCGGGTGGTGCGTAGCACCACCCGTGGTGCTCAAGGTTTTCCTCTTCTTACATAAGCAAAGTAAAGAAGCAAGCTATCTTATTTAAACCCACATCCTTACATTCCTCTATCCCATGTGCGACTATCTTTTCATCTTCCCTTTTTGTTCCTTTGCTATGTACTCAACTTTTGAAGCCAATTTCAATTCACTTAATTCATTTAATTTGAACTAGTGAATTGGCTCAATTTAAGGTTCAAATTAGTGAATGAATTCAACAGATAATAGACGTTTCTATGGATCATATATTGATACAATTCTATATAAAATTTTAAATTAAAAATAAAAATTTTATTTTTCTAATTTAAAATTTTATATGAAGAGAATTAAATTAGATAAGCAAATAATCTATAAATTAACGGTCTCGAAATCCATCCTTTTTTCATCGATGAACGTTTTAGAATGCGAGTATAAGATATTATGACCTCTGTGATACGTTTTTTGCAGTTGCCGGAGACTATATTACTAAAATAGCCTAGTACTTTTATCATTTGGTAATTGCTTTGGCTCAACGCAGAGGACTGTCTTTGGCACTGGCCTGCAACAACGTGGAACGCATGGGAACAAGGCTATAGTCAAGGGATAAGTGCACAGCGAGAAAAATAAGGGTGATGTGTGACTAATCACGAAGGTTCCAAGAAATTTAATGGTGATGTTGCAGACAGTGGTGATGGGGATGACTGGTGAGAGTAGCACGTTCAAATTCCTTCTCCATTGTCCTCGTCACTGCAAGCTCTGGGTATTTCCTCAGAGACTCTCTCTCTCTCTCTCTCACACACACACACAAATTAAAATTAATTAAAAGACCATTCTCTCTAATATTCCAACATGCACCTGACTTCAATTATGCATGTCCAAGTGGGGTCATGTGCATCCAAGCACACATCTTGCTCAATCAACCGCTTATTTTGAATATGATTACGCACACAAACACACACACAGCAATAATTTCAATAATGTGCTCCTCACAAATTTATTTTGTCCGGTATTATTTATTATATAGAAAGCCTGCTATGTCTTAGCAATAAAATCTTTTAACAAGTGTACTATAGTTGGTTAATAGCCTCTTTTAAAAGAAAAGGATGTTTATTATACGCATCATTGTAAAAAATTACACTCAAACCCCACTTATAGTATGCAGGTAGATGTATAATTTAGCACTCCTAAAATTTAAAACTCTCGATTAAATCTCCTGAACTACGGAAAAAAATATCTTTCTCTGAGCTGAACTACGAAAAAAATATCTTTCTCTGAGCTTCCCTGACATTTTTTTTCTGCGGAGATCTAAGTGAGAGTTTTAAATTTTAAAAATAATAAGTTATAAATTTTAAAAATAATAAGTTATACATCCCTCATACTACAGATGGTCTAAACGTAATTAACCCTTGTAAAAAATTACACTCATCTCATATCTCCCTCACAATATATTTTAAAGAAGAACATATATTTTAAAGAAGAACATGTAGAATAGAGAAGGATCAAACAGAGAGTTTAACTACTAACCATCTCATCTATCCATCTCCATCTGAATGAATTTTAAAAGTAAAAAAGAAAAAAATTATGTGACAAGTGAATATTTGCGATAATGGATAATGGCTCTACCGATAGACTTGTTATAGGCATATTCAATTAATCTCGAGTACAGACTAAGATTCAGAAACATTTTCCTACAAGAAAGTCATAAAATAGAATAACAAATTAATATAATGATGAATAGAATTACAACAATTCAAACTAATTTGGTCTGAGAAAATTTCAGAGTAAATCATCTTATTTACTTAATTTAAATCTACTCTCTCTCTCACTACACGAGGGCAAAAGGATGTTCTATCCTTTGTTTCTTATCATGATATCGTCAGGTATATTGTTTGTCACATGCCCACACTCCGTAGATATTTGCATGTAATCTTGTAAGAACATAATACCAAAAGAGGATGAGTACAATGTAGGCCCTTATATTTATCAATCCTTTCGGGTGGCCAAGGGACAACATCCACCAACATAATCCAGCACTCCCGTGAGAGTATGCAGTGGCTTCAGGTTGTACGTGGTGTTGCAAGGGTCGAAGTTGCATACCAATTGGAAAAGTTGTGTAGCAGGACTGCAGCAGGTCCAAAAGCCAGTACTTTGTTTGCCCTATTCAAAAACTTGAATAGAAAAATGACAATTAACTTTTTAACTACTATTCCCTGATGCAATTCTGTATAAACTCCCACTTCACTGTCATCTGATTCTGAAAAAGATGCTTGTTTTCAAATGCCTTTTATCAGCAGCTCTTGGGGGCACGGTTTGTACACTTCTGATGAGACTCTGATTCTTTCATCTTGCATTCATTAAGTTTGTGAATTCTCCGATGATATAGATTGTTGCTGCAGTGTTCGAGTACAGACCTGAGGCGATGTGCATGGGCCACACGATAAGGTAAATCACATTACCTGAAGGCCTTAGATAAATACCATCATCACAAAAGTTTCTGGACCAAAGATCTTGCATATAGTGATGCATATCTGCAATAAGATCACCTTATCAGTGTATTGAAACAGTAAAGATCATTCAAAGCATGTATGCAGTATCAAAATGAAAGTATCTATCAGATTATAACAGGAGTTAAACAGATGGTACCGGCTCATAGTCTGAAGATTAGTATCTTGAAGAAATATTATCCTAACAATTTAGTATGATTGGAGTCAAGTCCCATTATCCATCAACATGTTACAGCACCAAATTTCTCATGGAAAGCAGCCTATGGAGATTGGTCGATACCTATCAAAGGAAACAGCTGGGGACATGCAATACATGTACAAAATTAAGGTGGTTAGGTGGTCCCATACTCGAAAATAACAATAAAGAAGTTCTTTTTGCTATTCTTATCGGTAACAAACTCCAGAAATTTAAGAGAACAGGCAATCTAGCAGAACTTGGAGATGCACAAATTATGGGAAAAGGCTACAAAAAGCAGGGCCAAATCTGAAGTATGTGAAAATAAATAATAACTTGGAAGTAAGGAGTATCAAACAAGTAGAGCTTATGCTCGCCTTTTCTTCCCCATTGAAACAAGGTTTGGTTATATTTCTGTTTGACTAAACAAGCGGAAAGGGTTGATTCTACAAGAAATGCATAACTTTTGTTTTGTGAAAATTGCTTGCATGAATGGACATAAAGTCTGATACAACAACGACAACAACAACTGCGTACATATACGTCTGATATTTGAAGAAAATGAGAAATTTCTGATAATTACCAATGAAGGAGATAAAAGAGTCAACATGATTATGAAGGAGACGACAAGAAAGAAGATAACTTCAGGACTTAAAAATCTTCAAATCAATCGCTGATAGTTCATGGTATTGAAAATCTGACATGTCAAATATGGGCAGTGCTGGCAATAAAGTACCACTTTTACAGTGGTCTATACTACATCAGATACCTCACAATCTGATACTATATTTGAGATCCATATTGACACCAGCCGATATACTAAAAACCTTCGGCGACGTATTAGGGATTCAACTTCTACATATTCCTGGGTATGGAGAAGGTGAAGGAAAATGGAGACAAATATGGGAGAAATTACTTATCAAAAATCAATGGGTGACTATCATTAAAAAGGAGACCAGGAGGAAGGAGAAATAGCAATTAAGCCTCTCTTTTAACATTTTTACTCAGACAACATAGTGGAACAAAGTTTGCATAAACAATTTGAAGCATATTAGTAATCCATGTTAAATGACATACAGGGGATGTCGTGTATTATTTGGAGGCTAATCACATAATAAGTAATCCAATTAGCATTAGGCTTCGCCATGGGGCACATGGCGACCAAATATTTTTGCTGCTGCCCTGCTCCATAGGCTTATTGGAAATGCAAATTCATACCCCATGTCTTTATTTCATTCAGTTTTTATGTTTTGACTGAGAAGAATTAACACTTGACAAACCATGAGAACATGTAAGGCAATAAGTAAACGTATGAGAATAGCAATATACCCGCATCGGCACCTTAAGCTCTGAATTGAATAGCACAAAGAGTTCCCAAGGCTCTTACTCTTTGCACCATTGGAAGAGAAGATATCAGGAGCAAAACTTTCTTGTCCGTAACTGCATATTATCACAAATAATTAAAAAGGGGTATATAGGATATATGTCCCCAAGTAGGGATGGCAATGGACGCGTTCATAGGTTAATTTTTTGCCCGCTCTATACAAAATTTTGAATTAAAAACGAAAATTTTATTTTTCTAATTCAAAATTTTGTATAAAGAGAGCCAAAAATTGGCCCGTGCAAGTGTCCATTACCATCCCTATCCCTAAGATAATACGTTTTTCCACGATGGATGCGAAAGAAAACCGAGTTATCCTTCTGAGAAGGACGTAAATAAAACAATACTGAACAGCAAACTCAAACTTCGTAAACCAAGCTCGAGGTGATTGTTTCAAGCTCTATATAAGTTTCATCGACAATATTTAACTTATGGAGTCCAGTGGTGTGTACTAACAAGTGAATAAACAACCGAAACTGAAGCCATCTTTACTATTGGTGAGAACGTATCCGGGGAAAGTTCCATCTGCGTTCAATTTGATATTTATACCCACCACATTCACCTTCTTCCCAATTCGAAGTGGAGTGAGATTCCATGTTTCATTATACTCGGGACATGTATCTCGTCTTCCAATGTTGTCCGCCAACCTAAATTTGACATGACATCTGAACCAGAATGAAATAGAATCAGAATCAAATGAGAAAAACAAAAGCACAATAATGTGGTAAAAATGGGCATAAGAGAAGAAGTTATGTAATCGATGAAAAGTGTGACTTCTTTTTCCTTTACAGTGAGTAATAAAAATATCAACATCATATTGAGAATCAAATTCAATAGATGGAGAAAGAATAACAATATGCTCACCTGATATCGTGTCAGTAATTGGAAATTCAAGGATAACTGTAATTGGAAATTCAAGGTCAACTGACACATTCGTAGTGGATATGGCAACTTGGCTAGTCTTGTATACACTTGTCCATATTTCTAGGTATATGATCCAAATTGAGGCATAAGGACTATTGACATATTAAATAATTTTATGTGATGTATTATGATCGTTAGTGACATCAAATTATGCTAGTTATATTTTTCTAGTAAAAAAATATTTGGTTAGATGATGACATGCACCTGTTAATATTGATTTTATAGAATATTAGGCAGATTTAGTAAAAAAAAAGAGAGATGGTACTGGAAGGAATTAGTGAAGTATGGCTTTGGTTGTAAAAGGGGATTTGCAAGAGGCTTGAGATTAGGGGTGACTAACGGGCCGGGCGTGACCAGGCACGTGCCGGGCACGGCCCGGCACCTCGGCCTGGGGCGTGCCCGGGCAGAGGCCGGCCGTGCCGGCGGCACGGCCAATTTTTTTTTTTTTTTTTAGAAAAATAGCCGTTGGGGTGTTTAGGGGGGGTTTTTGCAATTTTTTTTGCAAATAGCCCCCCAACAGCTATTTTTATAGCCGTTGGGGGTTTCTTGCAAAAAAAAATTGCAGATTTCTCCCCCAACGGTCAAAATAGCCGTTGGGGGGGTTTTTGTAATTTGTTTTTTGCAAATTAAAACATTTTCTTTCTCTATAAATACCTCAATATCTCTTCTATTACCATTCATCATTCTTATACACTAAATTCATTCCAAAAATCCTCCTAAAATCTTTAATTTTCAAGAAGTCTCAAGCAAAGCAAGTAGCAAGTTTCAATCAAGTGATCAAGAAGTCTCAAGCAAGCAAGTCTCCCAAACAAGATCCAAGCAAGTTTTCTCATTGAAGCAAGGTTTTTTTCGCTATTTCGGTTTCCAGCTTCATCTCTCTAACTAGATATTTCACTCTCTCTCAACTAGTTCAGCGGTTAACAGGTATTTATAATTTAAAGTTTTTTTGAGAATTTTAATTTGTTTTCTTTGGGATTTTATTAAAATGGATCCACACTCGTCTGGCGCTTCTTGCTCTCAAGCCACGGGTTCTTTTATTCCATTTTTAACTGATGAAGAATATCAAAATCTATGTCAACCCTTAGAACAACCTCCTCAAGTACCATTTTCTTTATCTCAGGAAGAAACAACTGATACAACCATACCCGAAACACAAACTACCGCATCTACTAGGGCTGTTAGATCGGACATATGGAAACATTTTGAAAAAATAATGGAAAACAATGTTAGAAAAGCTAAGTGTAAACACTGTCATAAAATTTATTCGTTTCCTTTAAATAGTGGAACGGGTCATCTTAAAAGACACGTAGAAAAAAATTACCCACCAAATGTACCACATCAAACACAAATAAGCACATTTGGTGGATCATTAGGTATACGTAAATATGATCCGATTAAAACAAGAGAACATTTAGCAAGATTTATAATACATGATGAACAATCATTTACTTTTTCGGAAAATCGCAAATTTGAAAGATTTTGTAAATCAGCATTTACTGACGAATTTAAAAAAGTCCCACGTTCAACATCTACATCCGACATGTTCAAACTATATAAAGAGCAGAGGGACACTTTAATAACTATTTTTACTTCTTTAATTTTTAGAGTTGCTATAACTGCAGATTGTTGGGAAGCTAAAAATTTGACTCATTATTTATGCGTGACGGCACACTATATAGATCAAGAATGGTGCATACAGAAAAAAATAATAGGGTTTAGGGTATTTGATTTTCCTCACAATGCACAAAATTTATCACAAACCATGCTAAGTGTTTTTTCAACTTTTGGAATAGACAATAAAATATTTACCATTTCTTTGGATAATGCTTCAGAAAATACGGCCGTAATTAGAATTCTTAAAAATTATACAAAACCAATTCTAGATGGAAAATTATTCCACGTTAGGTGTATTTGCCACATACTAAACTTATGCGTTCAAGATTGATTAAAAATAGTAAATAATTCACTAATGAATCTTAGGTATGCATTACTTTTTATTAAAGATAGTGGGCCAAGAAGACAAATATTTAAACAAATATGTAAAAATATGAAAATATCACCTAGAATTGTACCTATAGATGTTAGAACAAGATGGAATTCTACATATAAAATATTAAACATAGCTATTCAGTATAAAAATGTAATAAATACTTTTAATGAAATGGAGACACCAATGTATAGTTTAAATAATAATGAATGGCACCAGTTGCATTGCATTTCTAAGTTTTTAGGCAAATTTGAAAATGCATCTAGAGCAATGTCAGGAACTTATTACCCAACTACACACATTGCATTATATTATCTAACCGAAATTACTTCGGTTTTTAATGAATATAGAAATCACTCTATACTTGAAAGTATTGTTCAACCTATGGAAATTAAATTTAATAAATATTTTAAAGATTTTCCATACTTATTATATTTTGCAACTGTTGTGGATCCCCGTTGCAAGTTAGATGGACTTGAAATATTAATAGATTTATTTTATACAAATATGTCTTATGAAAATAATGTGAGGGATTTACTTAATGATATTAAAACATGTTTAGATATTATATATAAAATTTATGAAGATATGTATGGTGTGCCAACACAAACTACAAAAGAACCATCTACTAATAAAATTCGTAATCCAATAATATCATCTCTATTTCACAGAAAAAAGCCAAGACAAACTAGTACATATTTTAATGAATTACATTATTATTTAGAGAGAACTAACTATGAAGATAACGCATCTTATGATAAGTATGAAACCTGTGATATTTTGGCATGGTGGAAATCACAGGAAAAAACATATCCCGTGCTTTCCAACATGGCCCGTGATCTACTAACTCCTCCAGTGTCTACTGTAGTATCGGAGTCTGCTTTTAGCGCAGGTGGTAGAGTGCTCACGGACTTGAGAACCTCAATGGCGTCGGACACATTGGAGATGTGTGTCTGCTTGAAGGATTTGTACGACGCAGAAGACATGGAACAAGACTTGACTAAAAAAGATGTACCAGAAGAAAATGAATTTGATTAAAAGTATTTAAATTTGTAAGGATATTCATGTATTTTCAATTTTTTTTAATTTTTAACTTATAAATCTCTTAGAAAATATATTAAGAACAAGTTGAGGGTGACGGCTAGGGTTCTCTCCCCTCTCTTCGGGCTTTGTATAATTTCTAAAGAGATTTATAGAGTAATTATATAAACAGGCCCGGCCCGTTAGCCACCTCTACTTGAGATGACACCTCCTAGGGCACACTACGAGGACATTAAGCTAAGTGGACAAATGAACTCCTTAACGAAATTATTATACGATAAATAAAACTTGCTTATACAAAGAATTGAGTATTCCTTTGAAATTCATACTTATGACAAGCTAATTGATTTTATTAGCATGATCATTATGATTCATCAACATATGAATTTTCTTATACAGCAGTAGGCACATGATGAGTATATACAGGGACATAAATAGTAACCTGACTTTGGTCTCATGTTGTCTCAATAGCTTGCATGATTGAAATTTTACTCAAGTACCATATGCATCTGTAACAATATACCAATACTATAGCCAAAAATTAAGCAAGGTATATAGTAGTGGCGGATCCAATCAACCACGATGAGAAGTGCACATTGGGACGTGACCTACCTATAAACACCTATATCAACCCTAGAAGGAGGCTAAATAAGGTTGGCTACCGGTAAAAGTTAAATTACAAGCAATAATAAATCTTCGAGATTGAAGATCACCAAACGTAATTGCAAGTAATAAGTGCAGAGCAAGGAAGAAGAGGAAGTTGGTGATGCTATGATATGTTATAAAGGTTCCTCCACCGCCCTAAGTACATCCCCTGCCAAGACCGACTTAGACTTGACCAACAGCTTAATTTACCGGGGTCAAGTGTAGACCTCACAAACCAAGCCACTAATCTCTACCAAGGAGATTAGGAAGAAACTGCCCAAAATTCCCCATCAAGGAGCTAATGTAACCTCAACAAAATCTTAATAGGACGGAATCCCTTAAAGAATGGGATTCTGAAAAATATAAGCTCTTGCTAGCTAAGATACAAAGATAAAGCAGCAATAGTAGATAAGATCTAAAACAATAAGCTCAGGCACATGAAAAAAAATGCTGGAGATAAATTAAAGGAGGAGCCTCAAAATACTGCAGGAAACCTGTAAAAGAAAAGGAGGCAAATCTCTTCTCGCTAGGGCAATTCACCGAGCAACACTCAAGATATTGCGGGCAGTGCGGGAATATCAGAGTGTGCATTAAGAAGTGTTAAAAATTATTGTAATATTCCAGAATGTTTAAGAGATAACCATCTAAAAGTATGACATCTTTGAGTAGGGCCCAGAAATATGCGACCAGCAAGAGTTATTGATCTTTTTTCTTGTTTATTTATTTTGAACCTGGGACTCTGGTCACCCAACCCCCAACTTTTCCAACTGTGTTAGCCTTGGGGGTTGTATCCAGCAAGCCGTAATACGAAAAAATTGCAATAATTTAGAGCCCGCTAACCAATAACCGATTGCCAGAAAAGACCATCTTCGACCCGAACCTGATAAGCTATTAGCATGAACTCGAAGATGAGCTGCCACGCATGCAGCCATAATCATCTAAACATCTCAGCATACCAGCAGATAATTAAGACAAATGAATGCTCATGAAACTTTGAACACTATAGGGTCAACATTTTCACATACTTAGGAGAAAATCATTGTCAATTGACCATCCGCAATATAAGATTCTACATTTAGCAAATACCATGGTTCCAAGGATAAAGATTAGTCTTCACCTTTGTAAGAACCACTTCAAACTATTCTTCATTTGCTCATCTTTTAGGCAATTTCACCAAAAGATCTGGACCAAATTCAACATTTTCAGGACAAATCTGAGCAAATATCAACTCACTCGTCTTAGGCAATCTCAGATCGTAGGATAGAAACATTAGAGCTTCCCAAAGATATATTACTATATTGCTTGAAGGTTACCAGATTGAATAATGTTTATCCAAGAAAGCCCATCTAGGTAATCTTGGATTTCCTGTTTGATCTCTAAGATCCAGGGTCTGTTTGATCTCTAATATCCAAGGACTTTTGAACACACTGGTTGCTTGATGGCTGCATGAATGGCAACCGAATCTTCAAGAACCTTTTAATCAATTAATACACTCCCAAGAGTGTCAGACTATGTAGCACCAACACTTGTATCACAAATTCATGTGTGTTCAATATGCATCAAATGTGTGTAGGATATAAAAAATATTATGTGCCGGCTTGTCGTGTCCAGGTCAGCATTGCCGTATCAGTGCAACATAGGTCACATAGTAACAAGACTTATCTTATCATCTGACCATTCTTGAAGTCTCCCGTAGCCTGATTTGGCCCAACTTCTGGTCTGAGCTAGCAGATTTTATTTGAATGTATACCAAGTAAAAACTCACAAAGTTGAGTTGAGCCTTGATGGTAAAAGGTAAAGTCATGAATCAAGATTATTGATACCGTTCTACAATTCTAGCATTGGGGAACCTAGCTAGAAGATCTTTAATTGGATTTTACATACACAAACAAAAAAGGACTAAAAAGATCTATTATAGGCTACAATACTAATGTTAACTGTCACGCCCCACTCCCAATATACGGAATACGAACACGTGTAGCAGGTACCGGCAACATATTCGATTTGAATATGCTAAAACCTCAATTATAATAGCACAACCACAAAAAATAAATACACGTAGTTAAATAAGCTAACATTCATTAAGTCATGAAGTTTATTACATAAAAAAAAAAACAGAATGATGATACTGGATAATTTAAAATAATATCCATTAATAATTGATAGGTTCAAAAACATTAAAAAGTTACATTTAATACAAACAAAGTCCATAATAACTACTGATTTTCGGTCACTTTAGCAAAATACTCTATATCTTCCGTAATAGGATCAACAGGATTCAACTCAATTTCTGGACATGCATATCCAGGTTGTCAGATAGCAACCAACACAATAAATACACAAAAAATATGTGATGTAATAATTATGTCTAAAATGATAAAATGCAAGTTTTAAAAAATATTAAATTCACAAGTAACGATGATATTAAGTGACATAGATTAAACCAAATATCTTTTAGTGTAATCGTAATTATAGCAAGTTTATTTAGGATGTTATATAATTGGAAAAACTAACTGATAGAATACTACTATTTCGATTGTTTCCTGTACAAACCCAAAAAATTGTCACATGAATTGTCCGGTGCTGAATCAGACCTGCCATCAGGCAAACATGTATTATAGTCAGGTATGATCCAGCAAATCATCACGCACCCATAGTATGCGAAATATTCAGTTGTACAACTTAACAAGTTTACAGCTGAAACAGAGTATATTTTCATCATTCAGTTTCTCCCCCAACCCAATGTCATTTCGATATAATCCATATAGGTTTAAATTCTGATTTTCGTACCCAGTGTCATTTCGGTATAATCCATATAGGTTTAAATTCTGATTTTTGTAACTTGTATATTGATTATATCATATACAATATTTCAATTTGATTTTTCTTAATTTGTTAACATGATTTATAGAGTCTGTTCAGGTTATACTTTATTCAATAAATCACAATTAGTTATATCCAAGAGCTACTGATTTGAGACATAATAAAAATATCGGCCAAGCAAGTGTTTGGATACTTGGAGATTTTTCATGCGTTGCACGTTCCTTAATTAGAGAACCAACATACAAAATAACTTTTCTAGATACCGATACAAAATGATATCGCAAACAGTATTTTTCCACGATTATAGACTTTTCATGATTTATTAAAAACCTAACTATATTCTGTAATTTAACAAGTATTCATTTGATTTCTAACAGCATAAAGAAATAACAAGAATGTCAATAATTGCACTTGTAGTAACAAATTTATCTTTTAAAAAATAATTTCTAACAACATAAAAAATAATACTTGTAATAACAATTTCATTATCTACAAATTAGATGATATAATTGGAATAATATAAAAAAAAACTAGCATGTTTAGTAAGTCCAAAAGAACTCACCTCGATATGCGAAGGTCTTATCTACCAATTAGTAATCACACGAAGCAATTTAGACATAGAATTATAATATATTTGTTAAAAAATTGTTTAACATAAATTCAGGTGATTTTTAGGGAATTTCTAATTTTCATAAAGCACTTAGTATTGATTTTAAAATTAAATAATATTAGTGTAGAAAAGTAACTTTTAATATTGTTCTAACAAGCTGTCAGTTACATATCTTGTAAAAATGTAAATTGGTTAATCCTCATCGAACCACAATCTTATTTGTTTGGCAAGAGAGGCTTATAAGAGGTGTAAGGTGGGCTCAGCTAGGCATATGTTGTATTAATACTGAATTTGAAGTCTATGTCAACAAAAAATATTAATATTGTTCAACTTCTATGTGATTATGTTTTTGTTTAATTTTATATTTGTTGGATTTATTAGATAAGTTTGCATATAAGGATTTTCTTTAACTGATTAATTGTTTTCATCCTATTTTGTTTTATTTTATATTTATTTTTGCGAAGAGACTCCTAGTAGATAATGTTTTGGCCTAAAATTGTAGGATCACACCAAATTCTATTTAAAATCAATAAATGGATTTGAATACATCTTATTGAGTCTATAAGATGGTAGATATCGTTTATTAGGGTCGTTAGATAGTGTGTGAGCTAATCCTAGAGTCCAATAAAATAAATGCAATAAGAATTTAAAAAAATAGTTTTACCAACTTCAAATAGCAGAGTTGCAAGAGAAGGAAGAAAATAGGAGTTCCTCGTCAAAACTCCGGCGAGAGGTGGCAACTTCGGCGAGGCCAACAATAACGATCTGACGAGATGCTCCAACAAAGTGAGAGGGAAAGAGAAATTTTAGAGAATGAGTGTAAAATTGATTTGGAAAAAAATGTTGGGTTTATAGTGTTGGATTTAGGAGTTACAGAATGTGAGAGGTTTAAGGAGTTATAAAATTCAAAGTGTTCGAGCGATTATGGAATTTAAAGGATTTGAGGGTTATGGAATTTAGAGAGTTAAAAAAATAAATGAATTTGGGAGGTTATAGAAGAGAGAAGATGAATAGTTAAAACTATTATGTTTATTTGTTTATTCATTTAGTTATGGTAAAAAAAATTAAGGATTATTACATTAACCATTAACTAGTTTTCTGACCAGGAAACTATGAGCAAGATAGTAAACTACAAGAGAACCTAGGTTAGTTGGGGGCAGGTAGGCGAACCCATTCAAGTAAAGATAATGAACAAAGGAGCAAATATCCGAATTCCTGTGGACTAGGGAAAATTCAAGAAAGTAACTCAAAGAGAACCAAAAGGCTAGCTGGGGGAAGGTAGGTCAACTATTTTCACATAGTTAACATGCAACCAACAAGTAAACCTCTCAATTCCTCTAGATAGTGTTCTAAAAAGCGTTTTATGCGGACATTGCATAATCGTATGCAGACTTGGAGCGCACGTAGAATTAAGAAATCGCCCTGTCCATGTGGACAGGGCGATTAATCGTTCTGAATATGAATTATGCGGGTTATGCATTATGCGCATGCATAACCCGCATAATCCACATGTGGGCATAGCTCGGATAACCTGCATAATCCACATACGAGTTTACTTTGTTTATATTTTTAAACTTGAAAAAAACTCTACCCGCTCTCGTAAAATATCTTCCCTCAGCTCCTAGGACATTCAAATCAAATCGTCGATCAATCCCCAATTCCTTGATCTCTCTCCTCTCTCGCTTTTGTTTCCTGTCCTCGATCAATTCCCGATTCGTCGCCTCCGGTCATCTCTCACCTCATGTCACATCCTATCGTTTCTCACATCCCAATCGTCCACCACACACGACTCTCTCTCCCTCTCTCCTCTTCAATTTTTTATCACCGACCCTAACCCAATTTCTTCACCATATCCACACCCGACTCTCTCCTCTTCTCTTCTATTCAATTTCCGATCGCCGACTGGCCTGACTCTAATCTGAACCTGGTCATCACACCCTAACCTGACTCTCTCCCTTCTTCAATTTTCGATTGCCAAACTCTCTCCTCTTCAATTTTTTATTCTCTCTTCAATTTCTGATTATCCTCTTCAGTCTCAGCAAAATCTGATGATACTCGACTCTAACCAAACTCTCATCTAAACAAATGCATATGGATTGTGTAGTCACGATAAAGGTTTTTCATCTCTTCAATCATAATGAAAATTAATTTGAGTAATCATTTTGATATTAGTGTGATGTTTAAGTTTTCATTATTTTTTTTCTTTTTTTGAGATTAGTTGATTTAGTTCACTATAAATCTCTGATAGTTCACTATGAACCTGTTAATTTTTTTGGATCTTCTTTTAGATCAGTTCACCGTGATCTTGTGATAGTATGACATTTAATTTTTTGATTAAGTAGTGATTAGGTAATTAGGTGTTCTTTTGTTATCAAAAGCAAAATCATGACATTCAAGAAACACTATGGGTAAGAAACAAATGAACACAAACGAGATATCACCAAATTGAACACCGGGAACAGGTTTAGATTAGGTGATTAGATTATTATCTATTTTTTTATGCTTTTTCCTAATATTCTTGAATTTTATAACACTTAACATATGCATTTTTATGTATTATTATATTAATATATATTAAGGATTATTTTTTCCCATAATTCCAAGTAGCCTTTTTAATCTCCGTGGAATTCGCTTATGCATTATGCACTTCCGAACCGCACGCATAATGAAAATGTATTTTAGAACATTGCCTCTAGACTATTAAACACCCAAAATCACAAGATTTACATATGGAATTACATCAACCTTCAAGAACAGTACAAGGCTAAAGTCAAAATGACAACCCTGTTAACAAATCCAATTGTTGGCAACCAAAAACAACATGCAAATACAATTTAAACTTAAACAGGGCATCAATGAAGTGTAACAGCATAATAGCAGCAAAAGAAAAGTACACAGACCTCATTCAATTTCTTTCCTTCAGGCTCAGCATCGATGTTTGTACATGGATCTCTGAACCATTGCATAGCTTGTACAACTGCTTTACAACCCACTGCATGGACAGAATAAGAGTAACCATTTAATAGAGCCATGTGCTGAACCAATATAAAAAAAAAAACTAAGCTTTTTATCCCAAGTACTTGAAATAGGCTACACGAACTAAAAAAGAATTACCTCGGATTGACCACAAGGATGATCTTTCTTCACTCATTTCTATCAAGCAATATGGCTTCATTTAAGCCTCTAACATCCATATCTTTTCGTATTACCTTCATCCATAATTTCTTCGGTTGTCCCTTTGTTCTTTTAACATGTTCAATATTGATAAACTTCACTCGTCGAACTGGTGTATATGTAGATCTACATTGCACATGATCAAACCATCGTACGCCACTTTCTCGCATCTTCTCTTCAATGACAGTGACGCCTATGTTAACACAAATATGCTCATTTCTCACTTTATCTCTCTTATTGTTACTGCGCATCCAACACCGAAGGATGCACATCTCTACCACACACATACTCTTTATAGCCTAATATTTTGTACTATATCATAAACTTAGTCAAATAGCAGTCCTATAAAAATTTTCCTTCAGCCTTAACGAAATATTACTATCGCATAAAACTCCTATTGTGGTCCTCCATTTGAACCAAGCAGCTTAGATCCTAAGGTTAACATCACTATCGATCTCTCTATTGTTTTAGATAATAAAATCTAAATACCTAAATTGATTACCCATTTGTATCTCTAGGTCATCTAGTGTCACAAAGCCATAGTATCAAGTCCTTTATTTACTAAATTTCCACTCTATATACTCTACTTTGGACATACTCAATCATGAGCTGATCCAATAAAAAGAAAAATTACAACTAATTAACAAACAATATCATTCACTGTAAAAGGAGATATTTGCTCTCTAATAAATGAGGAAAAAACTTGTGACTAGCCAATCACAAAAATTTTACTTTTGAAAAACATAGTGGGAGAATTCCACTAATGTTGTGCTTAAAGTTTTCATTTTTTTTCACTATATGTCCCAAACTAGGATAAAGGAGTTGTGGTAAGCCTGTAACAGCCAACATAAGACAATATCATATTATGACATGAGTCAAATATTGAATTTCGTTGGGCGTACCCTACTTAGCAAAGTGCTAAATCAGAGCCCGATTGTAGTGAAAAATGTGTGATGATTGCTATGTTATCGTCCAGAAGAGGTACATCGTCGACACCCGGATGTGGTATCAAATGTGAAAGGGTTCTCACACCTTAATGAACAAGTAAGGGTAAAAAAGTTAGCTCATGAACATAGAATTCATTCTTTCATTGGTTGTCCCAAGCCAGGATAAATGAGAAGGATCGTGGTAGGCCTGTAACAGCAAGCGAAAAGGATAGAAACTTTTTTTATAGTTAGAATCCTAATCCAAGGGTAAGGGAAATTTGTAAATTGGGAATTTGGATTTCTAAACAATATAAAGCAGTGTTACTAAATTTGGCGTACGCTTGGGGTTGTGATATAGGTGTACGATGCTACTTTGAAAGGAATATGGTAGGGAGAGGTAGGCTTAATCGCATCAATATTTAGATATTTGGGGTTATTTTATCCTTGGCAGCACTATTAGGGCCATTTCAACAAATACACACACATATCGACAAAGTAAAAAGTTCATGGGGTCCCCTTGAGAGCACCATGAACCTTGGGAGCACTTCTAGGGTCATTTATATAAATATACATGTATTATTCATGTACATATGGACAAGATATACTATTTTTTTCCATAGTGTATATCTTGAAAACTACAACAAAGTACATTAAGGAAAGGCTACATGCTAACCCTACATACAATTAAAAGGATGAATCTGAACAGTTAACTTGACCGAGTCTGAAGTTGGTGAAGAGCATAGTTATCAATATCCTACGATATGAGATACGTATCTTACGATTTTTAAGAAAATTGATACGTATCTTATCTACAATACTATTGGGTTATGTATCTTATGACATGGTAAGCGTATCGTATGATATGCGATACGTATTTTATGATATACGATACGCTACGATACACTAACTTAGTTCCTAACAAAGCTTTTGAGTTAAATATGAAATGCAAATTTCAAACAAGTATAGTCACTTAATCAAAAAAAAAAATCAAAATTTAAGATACTTATTTTAGTTGACAAAAACATTTAAACAAATCATCAAAAGAGGTATATTATTAGTTTACAGAAATAAATTATTTAATTACTAATTCTCAATTCAATTGTCTAAAGGGCTTATTTATTATACGTTAAAATCTCTATAAAAGGAAAATTTTGTATATATTTGAGAAGATGAAGAAATTAAAATAAAAATTCTTAAGAATGATGGTGATATAACTATAAGGGATGATTAATTGTAATTATATTTACTTGTTTTGTATTTTTTCGGAGGGATAACGATGATTTGCTCAATGTTTTAGTTTTTGTGAATAACATACTACCGAAACTAAGAATAAAAAAGGGAAGAGATTGAAGAAATATATAATCTAATTTGATTGTTAGATATAAAATTTGATTATGAATAGATTAACAAGAAATAAGAACTTTACAAAGTGAAAGATGTATATTGAATGGATTTCAATGTGTATATTAAGTTGAAGAAGGAATAATAGTTCTACTATAAAGAAAAGAAAGAAAAAATGTAATTGTAAAATTTTATCAATTGATTGTTTATTCACAATATTTATAACTTGAATGCAATTGTAAAAAATAAATGAGGAAAAATGAAGAATGTATTAAAGGAGTTTTTATGGTGCAAGAGAGATGAAGATGAGAAAAAATGAACGTCATGTTCAACTTTAAGTGAATTTAGTTATGTATTTGCTAACGTAGTATAATTTTGATTGATGACCTTATTGTCATAATACTTTGAATGTTAATCACATATTTATATATAGTTATTGAGTTATATCTAGCATATTACTGGCTTTAGTATTTGTTTTTTGGCTATTTGTTTACTTATCCTACGGTACGATATGTGATATGATACATAAGGATAACAATACATTATACGTATCCCGATTTGACAACTTTAGTGAAGAGCAAGGTGCTTCATAAATCCCATGTACTGCTAAAAGGAAAGTATTTCCTCAATTAATTTTAAAATCTCAGAATTAATACCTATACCGGTATCGGTTTATGATTTATGCTATTCTGAATAAGTAATATCAGACGTATCATGTTGGCAATATTGGATAAATATTTTTTATAGCAGACCCTAAATTAACCATATTTTGATATTAGACTCCAAAATCCTCATATTTTAAATAAGGACCTAAAATGAGTTAACTTGTTTGAAATGACACCCCAGCCAGAGTAGACCTTTGCTTAACAGAATATTCTCTTACGATTATTTTTTATTGTACAGACTGTTTTGTCCTTATGAAGTGGACCCCAAACAATAGTTTTACTTCTTCTTCCCTACTAAATCCCCATTTCACCATTTCTTCCACCAGTTAGCTCCACACATCCACTTCCTAATCCATCTCTCTTTCATCATTTTCCCTCGCTTCAATCTAGGGCCTAAAAACCATCCAGCAATCACCTAATTTGAATTCTGCCTCATAATAAAACCACAAACATATGCATCCTTTTCCATGAAAAAGATCATCTACGGTCGTCAATAAATGCCCAAAGACTATACATTGGTGATCCAATTTCTACAAGTCTTTGCCGCCATGCCTACTTTCTATCACAAATTCAAAAAAAGTTAACTTACCAATCTCCTAATAATTTCCACACCCATCAGTTGTCATGACTGAATTTGCAAAGAAATATGTCTGTTGCACCCAAACATAGAGGCCTGCACCTAATGTCCATAATTACGCTCTTTGTTACCTCCTTGTTCGGACCGTCACTGGCTATACTTGATGTGCCTTTGCAACCTGCATGCATCCCAGCATTAGGGATGAGAATGGACGGATTTAAGGGCCAGTCCCTAAGACATTCTATTCAAATTATTGAACTAAAAAAGAAAAAAATAATTTAAATTTTGAATAAAACAGACCAAGAACTACCCCTTGAACCAACTTATTCTCATCCCTATCTAGTATCATGTCGTTGCCTTGGCAGATTGGTTCTCATTGAATTTACTGTTATGACTATCATAATCTCCTACCCTTCATTACTGACTTTGTCTGGGGTAAGGATTGAAGACTAAGAATGTTGAGGACTAGGGGAAATAAAAGAATTAAAGAGAAGAAAGAGATGGGAAATGGGAAAGAAAGAGAAGAAATAAAGAGAATAGAAAGAAAATTGGAAGGGAGAACTAATATTTTGTTCATAATTACCAAACATGGCTACTTGGTTAATCGAACATGTTAGTATTTAAATCCAAACAGAATTGAGATTTGAGACAATAGAACAAAGGGGTGTAATTTCAAACATCTTAAATGATTTGAGGGTCCAAATTAGATATACGAAGATTTGGGGCATAATATCAAAATATGATTAATTTGGGGGTCTAATATATAAAAAAAACCCTATCAGATAAAATATTAGCAACATATTACTGGTCCAATATTTATAGGGTCTTTATTGTATTGGACAACTCCTATAAGACATTTGTATCCATATAGGTACTGGTGGATATTTAGAACATTGGGGTCAACCCTCATCTCATTAGTGGATGAGACTATGCATTCTACAATAATGTGTTAACTTGCATATCAAGATCTTATGGTTGGATCTTTTCTTTAGAATGTGCAAACATGCCCGTCAAGGTTAAAAAAAAAAAAAAACAATTCATCATGGTATTTATAACAGGAACATCTGTATATAGAATTTTCTATCCAACTCCAACAAGAAAAGATGCTGACACTAACGGCTAAACTGTGAGGAAAACAAATTTGCTACACTTTCCAACTACTTTGAGCAAAAGTTCTGCACATCTGAGAGCAGGCTCATAGGCATTCTCAAGAAACATTAAATGCCTATATCTTGCAGCAGAATAGCCCATTTCCCTAACAAGCTCAATCTGAAACCATGGAATAGAGAAACCATGGCGAACATAGAGACTAAGCAAAGTTCATTTCTCTCAACAAAAAAAAAAAAATTGTAAAGCATTTGATCAACATTGATTTGGGCAATGTTGAAAATAACACGTTATGAAACCCGTTATATTACGTTACGTAACCTAACAGAGTCCCAACGCTACGTAACAACTGAAAATAACTTAGTGCACCGTAACAATACGTTTTTTATGTTATTTTACGTTATATTACGTAACGTTACGTTAAATTATGTTATGTTATGTTATTTACAATTTTTTTTTTAGTAATCTTTATATTGTTGTTGATTATTATTTTGCTTATTAGTGAATTGTTGTAATTTTCTTGATTAGTTGTTGGCTTGTTTATTGTTTATGGAATTGCTAACTTGTTATTTTGTGATTGTTTCCTTGTTCGCTTGTTGCATTCCTCTCTGGTTGCTGAAATATCTTGTTAATTTTATTGAATTTTTAACTGAACTGAAATTAACAATTACAAATAAGATAAATTGAACATTACAAAATATAAATTACAATAATGATAATAATTGGAATTGAAATAAAAAATTAAAATTTTAATTTCTTGTTTAAATCATAACTGGAGTTACGGTTGAAGACTTAATATAATTTATGAAGATAAATGCAAAAATTATAGTAAAACTTAATATAAAATTAGATTAGAATATGTATTACAAAAAAAAATTATATTCTTTTTTTAGATATTTTAAATTTATTTTTGAATTTATAAAAGTTATTTTATATAGTTTTATATTTATTTTTAATTAAATAAATAGAAAATTACATAATCTACGTTATGCGTTACGCTATATGCGACATAACCTAACAGAGACAAAACGTTACGTTATCGTTATCGCTATTTTAAACATTGGATTTGGGATACATATTATTAGTCATTAGTGGTAAAATAGTAAAACAATGAGACCATCCGCATACCATAGATTTTATCCAATGAATTAGTTATGTATCTTTCAAAACCTTAATCTATACATGTTACATTAGCTACTGATGCGTTAAGTGAAAAAAAAAAAATCAAAATTCTAGACTTAGCTATGCCAATCTACTCCATATCCAACTGCTAGGTGCCCATCACCAATTCTATCTGACAATTGAACAAAAGGAAATACATTCTCGTAAAGAACCAAACTTGATATCCTTAAGCAAGGAAAAAAAAATAACTGATAAGTCACCTTTTTTGTATAGGCATCAACCAAAATTCCATACATGTCGTGCATCATTTAGCATAGTGTATCCTAGACTATCAAAGTGATCGATCCGGCGTGATTCTTTTTTGGTTCATGTAGCATACCCCAAATACTTGGGATAAAAGGCTTAGTTGTTGTTGTTGTTGTATCCTAGTTCAAAAATAAGAAGAGAAAATATTGGACTTGGGAGGCAGAAGAGCGCATCCATTCCCCCCCCCCCCCCCAAAAAAAAAAAAAAGAATAAAGAAAAAAAGAATAAAGAAAAAAGAAGACAAAACAAAACACGACAAACAAAACCTGTGACATGAAAATTATCAGTAGCACTATTGTTCACTTGGCAACCACAATATTCAAAGATTCAACTGTGCCCTTCTAATATATGATGCCTTACTTTTCTGATCATATTAGGGAGGCTCAATCGATCTGAAAATATATAGAATACAAAAAAGCCAAACTGAACAATCAAGATATGTTAAGCTACGTCAAAGAAGGGCTTGGGGATCAACAGAAGGGTAGGGCTCTTTTCCCTTTCCCATAACCTCAATGCTCTATGACTCGCCCTTACCCATATGGGTAACTTAGAAACTACGGTTACCCTGCCCCAAAGGATAGCATGGGGAAAACTTATTTACTCTACGAGGTAAAGTGATAATGCATAAAACATTTTTTTTTAAAATGCATGAAAAGCTATTGATTATACCTAAAACATGCCTGCAAACCATAATTAATTGTTTAGTTCAAATGTACTATAATCACTTTCCTCGTTCTTGCACAACCGTAAAATGTTTGAGGGTTGCGCTTTAATAAAAATAAAAAGATGGACCAACGCTTTTCTAGTAACGCAAAAAGTAAAAATGCAAAATTAATGCTCAAAAAAAAAGAAAATATAATCTATATAATATACCAAATAATGTAACCCTCCATTTTCTTCTCTCCTCTTAGAACAAAAATTGGATTGAATTTTCTTCTTTGTCCCTACAATTTCTCCCCTTAAAATGATACTTCTTCTTTGTCATTTTTCTTCTAAATTGTTGTGATAAGACGAGATTTTTCTTTAGAGAGAGGAGGAGGAGGAGAAAGTTAGTTATTTAATTATGAGGCAAGGGTATTTGAGAATCAAGAGAGATAATCATCTCATATAATTACAGAAGAATACTCTCTTTTTATTCCACTTGTTCGATAGAACGGGGTATTTTAAGTATCACTTATAAGACAGAGATCATATATCAAAATAGTGGGACTTTGGGAGGCACATATCTAACTATATAAGATTTTAACAGTATGTATGTGATAACTCATTTAAAAGCATTTATTTGAAGGAGACTTAGGTTGTGTTTGTTAGGTGGTTGTTCATACTTGGAAGTTGTATTTGTTACTTAAAAAGAAATGGAAGATTTGAATTTCAGTGGGAATTCTTAACTCCTACAAAAAAAAAATCAAAATTAGTTCAGTTATAATCACTCATTTGCACAGAAATTAGGCATTTCCACCCAAATTTAAATTTTCCCTTTCATTTCAATTACCAAATGCAACTCTAATGTACAGATGAGCACTAACCAGGTACAACTTTAATTGCAAAAAGTAAGTTAAAAGATTACATGGATTAAAAAAAAGGAGCTTAACCACTAAAAGTAACTTTTAGGGGTGGTAAGCTTAAGAGTGTGTGTGTGTGTGTGTGTGAAAGAGAGAGGGAGAGATTTATCTTTTAAATGTGCAATGAATATTTTTCACTTGTATAAGATGAAATGACCATTATAAGAAAATATTTTTTTTTCGCAAAGTAAAATCCTTCTACTTCTAGATTTGAAATAGAGGAATGCAGATGTCCTCCTTTTCCTCCAAACTTTTCCTAAAACCACAATTTTCTTTTCATAGTAGTTAAACTTAAATATACAAAGTCGTTTAAGAAAATGAAAAAAAAAATTAATGGACTAAATAAATAATGTTGCTCGATAAGTTTCAAGCTTTCTAGGCCCAACTGGAAACTAAGAAAAGATGCCAAAATAAAGAGCACACAACAAAATGCTTAGACATAGACAAGGAAAGGACCACATGAATTGGAACTATTATTTGTGAACGTTACAACAAAAGAACCTACATGTCCATCCAATCAGCAGCTTTAAATTATGGGTTCAGAAGTGGATGCATTGAGAACTAAAATATTTTTGAAGGACAACAAAATTCAATTCTTCACATGATTAAGATTCATAGTTCTCTTTGATCTACACATAGCCTCTCAATTTTTATTTAATCAGGATGGGTATAATAGACATAAAGCATACACAAGTCTCTCCTATAAGAACCAATATGAAATATCATAAATTTTAACACACCCACACAGCCCACCCACCCCCCCCCCCCCCCCCCACCGAAAGAAAAAAAAAACACACGCAAACACCTCCCTGGCTCCGCCACTCACCCTTCCCTAAAATCTATAACATCTACACCCCAACTGTACTTTCCTAACATGGCCTTATTGATGCTTGGTAGGATTCTCAAGTACCCCAAGTGAGAATATAGTCTTTCTTTAATTGTTTTTAAGGCATACAGTAGTTTTAGTTTTTACTGATTTTTAGATAAAAGTAAGTTGATTTGAGTATATATATAACTTCTTCACACTGAACAACTGAACCATACTCCCTTAAATACTAGGAGAACTTATAACCAAATCGACATAACTGGGAATAATAATGATGGACATGTCCATTGGTCAATTTGGCCCGTTTTATACAAAGTTTTGAATTAAAAATAAAAATTTTATTTTTCTAATTCAAAATTTTGCATAGAGAGGGCTAAAAAATGGCTCATAAATGTGTCCATTACCATACCTAGACATAACTTAAATGGTTGCCGGAAAAATTATTATAATGCTAGTCATAGGCTCCCGAGACAAAAAAGAACTATTAAGTTAAGATGTACCTCCCCAAAATTTTCACAGAAGGGTGTAGGATATTATCCTAATTATAAACTAAGAAACAAGGGCAAAACATGAGCTAAATAAGATAAACCAAAATTGAAATTGTAAACAGTTCAAAGAATAGCACAAAAGAAACACCTGTACGAATCACAGTGAAGAGTGAGCCCGGGGCTCCCATCCCCTCCATCCTCCGACCACGAATCCGAACATTTCGGAACCATTCCCCTCAATCTCAAATCATCCACCTCCATCCCTTCCCTCTCCACCGCCAGATGCATCGAAATCGGTGCCTTCCACCCGAAAATTGTCTTACAGTCCAACCTAGACCTCAAATTCCCGCTCTCCGCCGCGCCCCCAACCCAAACCTCCTCATTCGACCACAATCCCCTCCCCAAACTCCCCTGCCTCCCTATCCGCCGATCTAAACCCTAGAACCTTCTCCCGCCGGAATCGAGGCCCGAATCGAGGCGAAAAGGGCGGACGTGGGGCAGGTGGCGGATGGTTTTTACGACAGTGAGGACTTTAAGCTCACTGGTATCTCCGCAGAAATGTACGGGTACCCGCATAAGCATATGTCATTTTTAATTAATTTGGAGTTTTTCCCAACTTCAACCCTGAAATTAGTTTTATTTAATTTCTTTTCTTTTTTACTGATGGTTCTGTGTTAAGGTATTAATCCGTGCTTTCAGAAATTGACAGTTTTTTTTATTTCCAAATTTTTTTACTCGCATTTTCATTTTTTTTCCTAGATGGAAATTTTCTTTTTCCATGCATATTTCTTTTAGATATATAGTAGTATCCCACCATTTTTACTCCCCACATGCTTGTTTGCACATATTGCCAGGGTTTTTAAATATCGATCCCTTAAATCTTTGAAAATTAGATTTTGGTTTCTAAAATCTTCATATTTTGATTTTAGTTTTTCAAATCCTTTTAAGTTACTTAACTTTAGTTCTCCTCGGTAGCTTTCGTTATGAGAGTTAAATTTTTTGTCCAAATTTTTCATTATACCCCTGAAAATCCCTTCCATCTTCCTCCTCTCTTTCTCTTCTTATTGGGTTCGTCTCTCAATTCTTCTCCTCTCTCTCTTCCCTCTCAGTTAATCTCTCTCTTTTCTTTCTCTTTTTTTTCTTTCCCTAACTCTATGTTACTAATCTTGTGAAGTATGGAGAGAGCTCTTTCCTCCTAATTAATCTCTCTCTCTTTTTTTTTTTTTTCTTTTCCTAACCCTATATCCATCATCTTGTGAAATATGGAGAGAGGAGGAGAAGAATAGAGAGGCGAACCCAATAAGAAGAAGAAAAGAGGAAGAAGAGGGAAGGGATTTCCAGGGGTATAATAGGAAATTCGGACAAAAAATTTAACTTGCCTAACGGAAGTTACCCAGGAAAACTAAGTGAAGTAACTTAAATGATTTGGGGGACTAAAATTAAAATATGAAGATTTTAAAGACTAAAATCTAATTTTTAAAAATATAAGGAACCGATATGTAAAAATCCCAAAATGTTATTAGTGGTATTTAATTTTAAGATTTTTTTTTCCCAATATTAATCAACCCATAAAAAGGAGAAATTTTTTGGCCACAGTATTTAGAGTATGCTCTATAAAACATAAAAGAATTAAACCAATAGATTACATTGGTCATCATTCTCTACTCATTTATTTGGAAATTCCAAAGGAGCACACCTTTTTTTTTTAGATTAAAACTTTTCCTTTATTTACTACTTTGTCATTCAATTTTATGGACAAAAGTGTCCCTCCTTCACTCTTCCATCTTCATCAATTTTTCCCGCGCGAATTGCAGAGAAAAGTGGGAAAATCCGATTCTCCAACCTAAATTCAAATCCTCTCTTAATTGCTTACTCTCTTTCAGTAAATAATGTAGAAAATTAAAGTCTATATTTGGCTTAAATAATCTCTTTCGTCATTAAACTCTAAAAAAAATATCAATTTTTTTTCTCTGGTGAGTCTATGGAAAGAAAATGGAGATACGCAACATTTTGGTTTGGTTGTGGTTTCAAAATCTGATAGTGGAGGCCAATATAAGAAGAGAATAATCTGATTTGGTTGTGAAAGATGTGGAAGTCCCAAATTCAAAAGATTATAGCCTAATATTTGTGTAATTATGCTTACTTTTTAGCTAATTTGTGATGATTTAATTTCTTTCATGATCGACCTATCCAGAGTAGACAGCCCGGACAAGAAAACACATGCCCGGGATTGTAAACTCGGATAAAAAATAATATATTCGGGATGTGCACCCGAACAGAGTAGGAGATACAATCCAAAAGGACTGTCCGGATGTAATAATTACAGTCCGGGATTGTTAGTCCAGATTAGAATTCATCCGTCCGGACTGTCCATCTCGGATTATCTAGTTACTTTTGAATTTAAACAGCCAGTTACGTGGCTTGCTTGGGTTTCTACCCACCGGCTTAGAGAGATTAAAATGTTATGAAACAACTAATATTGACAGGAGAAGAAGTTAAAAATTAACTGTGGCCCTTACATGTAGATTACTACTTAACTGCTATATTAGAGCTTATATTCTTGTGGAGTCACAAATTTCATATGCATATTGGTTCAATGCGATGGCACTTATCGGTATCATGCTCGCAAGGTTGATGAGCTGTTTGCAGCAAAATCATTTTGATGGAGATTTCAAGGCAAGAGGATGCTGCAGCTATATCTAGAATGCCATATCTACAAATAATGATTCTTGAAACTTGGTTGAATGGCATAAAAAATAATTATTTTTGAAATTTGGCTGCAGCAAAATCATTTATTTTTTTTCTAATTTTTTTTAGTTTCTTTCCATGGCAAACCAAAAGAATTTTTTTTCCTTTTCTTTTTCTTTCATGTTCTCTTTCTCTTTTCATTTCTTCTCTTTTCGGTTATTTTCTTTCAAAAAAAAAAAAAAAAAAAACATAGGTGTTCCTCTCACGAACGACGAAAAGACCCGAGTGGTGACGACAGGAAAACTACCGGAGAAGGGAAAAGAGTGGAGTTTTGGAGGGAATTGGAACTTGAAGAAGGAGGAAGAGATGGCAGTGGCCGGGACGCGAGCGGTGACGGTCTGGCGAGCGGAGGCCAAGTGAGGGAGAGGAACTGGAGAGAGTAATTTTGGATTATTGCTGTGCTCATTAGAAAAAAAAACTCTCTTTTTTTTTTTTCAAAAAAAAGTGTGTACTCACTAGGAAAAATGGTGTGCTCATTTGGCAATTCCTATTTTTTCAAGCAAAATGTCTTCGCGTAGGTTTTTAGTATTCATAATTTTTATTATCACCTTTGTGCATGATAACTTTGACTGTTCCTTTTCTCTTTTAGTTTGTCTTTTGCTGACAAGACATTCATAAGTTTATGTTGTGCACTACCGTTGCTGACTGTTTTCTCACTTGCTCTCTATGGAAACTTACGCAAAAAAATGCTTAATTCTTCCAAAAAAATATTTATTTACAGATTTTCATTGTGAAAGCAGATGACACTGGGTAAACAGATGAACTAGCAAAACAAATATAACAAGTTTATATCTCTTATACTTTTAAAAAGTCTCAATAACTGGTGGACGGTTTTGATTTATAAACGACTTGTTTATTTATTTAATATATCAACTAAAAAATTAAAACTGTTAACCACAAAATTAGGTTATTAACTATACAAATTTTCATATCCTTGATGAGAAAGTTTAACAACGATCCTCTACCAATACAGGCTTATTCCATAATCCTATAGAAATGTTGATAATTAATTCTTCATTTTGGGTATTAGTTCCTATTCTTTTGGTTATAGTACTGTAAATTTTTTTAACAGCTTTTATGTTTGCCAAATAATCAAACATTAAGTTATTTCTATTCGAAGTAGCTAGGCTATTGTTTTTTTAAATATATATTTTAAATTTATTATTATGCTTCCATCAGAAACTCTCTTTGATGAGTAATAGGAATAATAATGGACGCATATATGGATTTATTTTTAACCAATTCAATATAAAATTTTGAATTAGAATTTTTTTTTAATTTAAATTTTTGTATATGACAAATTAAAAATTAACTTATGAATGCGTTCATTACAATGAGACTGAGACGGAGACCCACAATTATACCCTATGAATAGTATTTTCTATAGCATTGCCGTGATATTAGCCTTTCTATTTTCACTGATTACTAGTTGGACCTAATGACCATGGTACAGTGTACACAATTATTGCCCACGAAAAGATGTGAACATTTTGGAGAGCTGGGCTACGCACTTGGGCCGAGTTGATCGGATTAGATTCCAGGAGCCCATGGAGGCCACCTCTAAAGAGGGAACTTCTAAAGGGGCACAACTTTTTTCCTAGTGAGCCCAGATTTCCTAGTGAGCCCAGTTAAAATTTAGAAGGGGATAAAATTTCTTAGTGAGCCCAATTTAATTCCCAAAATACCCTTGCCCCATATTCCCTAAAACCATCGCTCCTCACTTCCTCTCCACCCCTAAACCCAGAATCCCTCTCTCCTCTCTTCTCCTTAATCCAATCTACCGCCGCCGGTGCCACGCTCCCCCGCCCGCCGCCGCCGCAGCCACGCTCCCCCGCTCGCCGCCGCAGCCACACTCTCCCACCCGCCTCCGCTGCCACACTCCCCCACCCGTCTCCGCCCGCCCCCACACCCTCTGCCTGCCCCCCCTCCACCCTCACCCGGCTCCGCCCGCCCCCACACCCTCCGCCCCCACCTGTCGCTGCCACACCCCCCTCTTCTCTCTTGGTCTCAGATTTTTGAGCTCTACTGTAAGTCTCCTTTAATTTAATTTTAATTTTATTTTATTTTGTTTATTCTTATTTGCTCTGTAACTGTCCTGAAAACTGAAAACTTCTTGTTTGGTTTGATAATAATTTACATTCGAGAAATTCTAAATGAGTACATTTTTTTGTTAATTTTTTTTTTTAATATTTAGATTATAATTATGAAGAAAGTATAATATTGTAATCGTAGTTGTAAAAAATGCGAAAATTTAGTTATTTTCTAATTATAGATGTTAATATTAAAATTTATTAATTAATTTAGAAGTTTAAAATAAATAGATAAAATATGATATTTGTAGCAAATTATACTTTATTACTACTTATTTGCACATAGAAAATTTATTGTTTTGATAAAAAAAGTATCTATAAATGAAATATCTTTGTGTTACATAGATGGATCCGGCAGAATCTTCTCGCGTTCGACCAACGGCCTCGTTAAGGAGGAAGAAAGCAGCATCTCGCCCACAAATCCAACGCCCGATACGAGAGAGAGAAATCGAACACCAGATCAATCCACTCCTAATGCACCCGATACTGCAATTATGACTCGAACCAGAAGCAGACGTCAACCCCCGAGAAAGACAAGGAGACAGTGATCATTGTGTGAGTTATGCATTGATATGGATAATGTATGTAACTTGAAGTGGCCGGTGTAAAATTATTTTTCCAAACATTTCGAGTTCTGAAGAATTTATGGTTTTTCTATGTAATGAACTCTCTTGTTCGCATTTTCTCGTTTAATATAAACACTATTTCAATGTATCATAATTTTGTCGTTGTTTCATTGTATTGGCGTATCTATGTTTCATTATTTCATTATATCGGTGTATCATGAGTATCAGTGTATTTGTGTATCAGCAGTATCATTATATTTTTTGTATCTGGAGTATCATTGTGTGTCGGTGTATCATTGTATCGCAATAAACGATGTATCAGTGTATCAATGGGTTGGTGTATCAGTGTGTCGGTGTTTAATGATATGTTTTCTTGCTTCCTTCCCTAAATTTCGATAATCATGTATAAATACTTACTAATAAAAGCCCTTAAACTTGCGTTAATTTCATTACAACTAATGATAAATCAATTAACATAGGTTAATAGACTGGATGAGACAGTGGCCGATGTCAAGATACTGTTCGGACTGACAGTCCGAAGGAACGGGATTCGTTCGGACTGACAGTCCGAACGAATCCCATTCGTTCGGACTCTCAGTCCGAACGGATGAGATCCGTTCGGACTGACAGTCCGAACGGATCCCATTCGTTCGGACTCTCAGTCCGAACGAATCCCATTCGTTCGGACTGTCAGTCCGAACGGATGCGAGCGGGCGGGAAGAAAGGAGGCAGCGGGAGAAGCAGAGGGCAATATAGGTATTTTTTTTCCAGGACATACTTGTTATATAGTGGAAGTTTTAACTGAGCTCACTAGGAAAAACCTTGTGCCCCTTTAGAAGTTCCCCTCTAAAGATGGTCCAACCCCGGCTATGATCACTCCAAAACCATATAACTTCAATTCCCATCTGGGAGAAGGGGCCACGCAAGCCAGGTACAAAAAAATGCAAAAAAGGAGTGAAAGTATCACCAAACCCTGATTCAAGCACTAATCTGGAATCATTAATGCTAATCACACTATTAATCAAATTTTTTGGTCATTTTGGGAGTACGGAAACAGAAGGAAATCCTCAGCAATTAACAAATACAAAGACGATGAGGACGTGGTCGTCATCGTGCTTATCCGATACCACTCCTCTCCTCTCCCCCTCCTCCGCCTCCTCTCGGGTCGGATCCCCCGACCGATCCATCGAAATGCAATCGGCATCCGCCTCCGCCTCGTTGTCCCCGCCCTGCCCCGTGTTCCTCGGTGTCGACGTCGGCACGGGCAGCGCGCGTGCCGGTGCGTCTCTCGATCCCCTCCTTCGCTCTATCAATTCGAATGCGTTCATCATCGATTACCTAAATAATTAGTTCTTGTCTATAATTTCTATGGAATATGATTGGACAAAAGGCGTTACTCAGTTTTTGCATTATCTACATTTAATTTCATTATTTTTTCCCCATATTTTTGGGGCAATATTAATGGGAATATAATGTTAGAGATAAAATCTTTTATCAGCTCTGATGGGTGTTGTTTGGTGAAAATGAAGATGTAGGGTTTGTTGATGAGAGTAGAGAAAAGAAGAACTTGAATTAGTAATATCAAGGTTCTAAATATCGGCCGTATACGTATTGCAAGTATAGTATGAGTTTTTAAGGTATCAGATATGATATAAATCCTATAAGGTTGGTAGTGATAATTGCCAAAGTTACTTATATATGCCTATATGATAGGACTTATAATGCTGGTTTCGGAACCATAAACCATCAACAGTACCGATTAGGGAGTATAACGGGTGAGTATTCTCCCCACTTAGGACCAATCATTCGTCATGACAGTTTATTGAGGAGGACATTTTTCTAGAAGAAAAACGAGGTGATTTAAGTAGATAAGTGTTCAGGAGTACCATGTGACGATGTAGAATAAACATGAGGTGGATGGAAAAAATTTAAAAAGACGGCTATTTACCCAGCTAGGCCTTTTTTTTACAGTTAAGGATTGGCATATGGCCAGTGTAACCTAATTCACTCCATCCTCCCTCGAACTGTTTTGTGTGCAATGATTTGCGATTCCTTCACAGTCTAGATCATCAAAATTGACGGTCTAAAAAAATAAGAAGAGAACTAAAAAATTATTTGATTCAGTAATGCATTTTTGATGTATTTAGTATTGGTATCTATATATTTATTTCATAGATACAATTGATGTTCAAGCCTTTTTTTTTGAGAAAATTTGTAGCAATAGCCACCCAATGAAAATCATTTCATTTAAAAAATTTTGGAATAAAAGAGTACATATCATAGTCGGAGAAGGAAGGTCATTGGTAAAAAACAAAAACAAAAATTTAATTATAGGAAATTCCAAACTGGGAGAAGTAAAGGACGCGATGGATAATCACCAAGGATGACAATTATCTATGCTCGAAAATGTGGCTATACTCACTCAAAATGCACAATACGTACGCTATTGCCGTGGTACTTCTCAGTACATTATGACAACAATCAACATCTTTAATGGTGATAGAGAGCACAAATGACAAGGAGGATTGTAGAGATTGAAAGTGTGAAGAGGTGCAAGATGGAGCGACTATAGGGGCATTATATGGAGACGTGTGTTTCTTGGAGATCTTGGTAAGCAACAAGTAAAAAGGAAGGTGCGATGTGTCAACAACCAAGAATCATGGAAAAAAAAGTATTTCATGCCCATGTACATAAACATTACATACATGTTTATTGAAATGACTTTAGAAATACTCCCCAACTTATTATGTTTTCAAATACCGATTTGATTGTCACCCGTTATACTGTGTACTATTCGAACTAGCATACAATCAGGAGCGGACCTAGACACCTGGACCAATAGACAATTTTTTTCGGGGGGTCAAGCTGTCTGGACAATTCGTTGGAGATGTAGGGGCCGAAATGCCCCTACCGGGATGCAGGGATAGAGCCCTGATCTAAAAAAATCTATATTATAACAATATAAGTTCTATGATTTTGTAAGTCTGACTAAGATGTAATCTGATGAAGACCCAAATTTTGCTAGCTAATCGAAGAAAAGAATTTCTAGAGAGGGAGTTGGAGAAATGTAATATTGGAGGGCAAAAAATAGGTTTTCGTCTCGACCCTTAGGAATTGAGGGTGTGCAAACTTGAAATTTGAGGGGGAACGATATAAAAATTATAGGTATTAAGTTAAATTTTTGGGGGAGATAGCTGCTCACCCTAGGATATGGATGGGTCCGCCCCTACATACCATTATATATATATATATATATATATATATATATATATATCAAACCAGTGTACCACGAATCTGGTAACACCAGTCATGTCATAAAATGAGTTGCAGAACTGAGAATGTTGTGATGGATGAGTAGAAATATGCCAAAAGTTGGAGGGAAAATGGATGATGCACAAGAAGATAGCTATGGCATCAATTGTGTGTAATATGTCAGAGAATTGTTCAAAAAAGAGCATGTTAATGGAGACTGATAATTATGCATAATAGGTGTGATAGGAGTGAAAAGTGCAGTAGGAACAACAAGGTTTAGGAGTAGACCTAAACAAACAAGGAGTAGAGCAGTAAAGATGTGATAACTATTTTTAGATAGACTAGATGACCCTTAACATACCTGGATTGAGAAAAATTAATTGTGTAGCTGACCTAAAATATTCAAGATAAAGACTGAGCTGTTGTTGTACCATCTTCATCATTTAAATCTTCTCTCTTCCTAGCATGCCAATTTTGTTATCTTTGATTTACCCAAGTACAGACATTAACTAACAGCACAAGTACATACTGAAGGGGGAAGGTTTTTCTGCGGCTTCATCATGACTAATGCAATCTGAGGCACAGGTCAGTCAGATGGCAATTTAACCCAATATGTTAGCACGGAAAAGGGATCATGCGGGGCAAGCTGAACATGGAAACAGAACACTAACTTGGATGAGTAATGTCAAGAATCATTGCTTTGTTGCGTGGCAATAGAAGTGAAACTCAGCTTTTATGAACATATACAACTAACAGCTGAGGATACTTAGAAGAAAAAATGCACCCTTACAGTGAGGTGTTAAGATTGAGAGGAGAAACATAAGATAGCAATGAAGGAAATTGGAGAAGTTTAATGAGTAATGTAGATGCGACACTTAAAGACTCCATTGAGGTTATTTATTGGCCTTTGGCATAGAATGACTGTTACCACTTGCCTCAACTTGCTAGATGAGCCATTATGGTTGTCATTAATTGGTATTTTGTATTGTTGTAAAACGATTGCATTGTTTAA
The DNA here is from genome assembly GCA_036321105.1 of Dracaena cambodiana. Classification (NCBI taxonomy): domain Eukaryota; kingdom Viridiplantae; phylum Streptophyta; class Magnoliopsida; order Asparagales; family Asparagaceae; genus Dracaena; species Dracaena cambodiana. The sequence goes on from JAYEPQ010000003.1 coordinate 2,976,976, forward strand.
TAAATTTCAACAGTAGGTTTGTGCTTTAATTTTTTTAATGCAGGTATTTTTGATGACAAAGGCAGATTGTTAGGGTCAGCTAGTAGCCCTATACAGATATGGAAAGATGGGAACTGCATTGAGGTAATAATGACATGATTGTGGTCTATATTTCTTGTAATCTCTGGTTACATGAAGATGAACTCATTACTGATATATTGAGTCTTCTTTTTCCCTCTCTAATTAGCAATCATCAACAGATATATGGCATGCAATTTGTTCAGCAGTTAGATCAGCATGCTCTTTGGCGAATGTTGTAGCAAGAGATGTAGTTGGAATTGGATTTGCAGCAACTTGCTCCCTTGGTCTGTATTCTTGTAACAGGTGTTACATATATTTTAAATTCTGTTTTTCTAGTTGGCTTGCATGAAACTCTTAACACGTTCCCTGTTTCTATTTTGAGTGCAGTTGCTGTTGATTCAGATGGCTCTCCTGTTTCAGTTTCATGGACTGGTGATGCTAGGAAAAATATTATAGTATGGATGGACCACAGGGCTGTAGATCAAGCTGCACGGATTAATTCTTGCCACTCACCAGTACTACAATACTGTGGTGGATCTGTATCCCCCGAAATGCAAGCCCCAAAGGTAATTTTTAAGTGGCTCGAACGATCATTTTCGGGAACCTCATAGTATACCGTGTATGTCCTGCAGGTTATATTCCTATATTTGTAACATGAGCTTTTTGGTTTTGCTACAGTGTTTCAAATTTTCAACATCTATTAATGATTGTATTGGAATGACTGTGAACACCTCGTAGCACAATTTTTTTTTTAAAAGGAGTTTACTTTTCTTTATCTTGTTTCCTATCACTTCCATGGAGGTAGAACAGTCTTAATATTTGGTTCTTGGGCTTTCGCCAATTTTTTTTTTTTTTTTGACTCTTTCTAAGCTTTCCTCAAGACTTTTGCTTCCATATCTGAGTTATATATATATATATATATATGTATATATATATAAGTATATATATATATGTATATATATATATATGTGTATATGAATGAGTAAACGGGAAATTCACCAGCAATGAAGGGAATTCCTTCATTAGAGGTTAGGTGGCCTCATATAATAATTACACGTGACATCACTCAAAGGGCGGTTAAGAGAGTTCTTTTATTTATTATTTTGAGTGGCGCCACGTGTAATTATTTTATTGGGCTACCTAAGCGCCAGTGAAGGAACTTCCTTCATCGCCGGTGAATTTCCCGTTTACTCTCTCTCTCTCCTCTATATATATATATATATATATATATATATATATATATATATATATATATATATATATAGGGATTGTTGTAGGTGAGCCGTCAGCTCAGAAAAAGTTACGTGAGTAAGCGACAAAAATATAATGATCCAATAATTTTTCTACATTGTTATTTTATAATTACTATCTCTATCTCCTTAACTTCTTTCGGATTAAATTTCATAAATTTTAGAGTTCATTTACCCTTTGATCAAGTGCATACAAAATGTTTTATTCATTGAAAACCATAAATTTTGTGTTAACTTGATAGATGACCAAATCAAAATTAAAACCTAAGAAATTGGGTATGAGTGAATTCTAGAGAGTCGAGATCATAATCCAAAAATTATTGGAAATAGTGGAAATGAACTGCAACCCAAGTAACTTGCTTGAACTGTCAGCTCATTTCCATATTTCTCATATATATATATATAGAGAGAGAGAGAGAGAGAGAGAGAGAGAGAGAAAGAGAGAGAGAGAGACAGAGAGAGAGAGAGCTGCCATTTAAGTTACATGAGTTAACGGTGAAAAAAAATAATCCAATTAATATTTTCTGGATCTTTTTTGGGTTCATGATCTCCACCTCTTAACTTTTTTAGAATCAAAATTATGGATTTCGAAATCATTTGCCCTTCCATCAAGTGGATAAAAGATGTTTTATTCACCGAAAAATTGTTACTCTTATATCTACTTGATAAATAGTGAAATCAAAACTAAAACCTAAGAAATTGGGTATGAGTAATTCTAGAGGTTGAGATCATAATCTAAAATAATATTTTGAAAAAATATATTGTGGACAATGGAAACGAACTGCAACACATGTAACTTACATGAGCTATTGGCTCCTTTCTATTATTCTCTCTCTCTATGTGTGTGTGTGTATTTATTTAGATCAGTTTTTTTGAATGCCAAGGATGTATCTATAAAGCGAAACATGTTTAAATGAAAATTGCAGCTCCTTTGGGTAAAAGAGAACTTGCAGGAGTCTTGGTCCATGGCATTTAGGTGGATGGATTTAAGTGATTGGTTGGCATACAGGTATATTTTGCAGTAGCTTTTATAATTGGTATTTGGTTTCTTTAAATAACTCATGCTTGATTTACTGGGACAGATCCTATTATGGCATGCTATTTTATTAAGGATATTCCTTGAATATGCAATTCTTCAGGGCAACAGGAGATGATACTCGCAGTTTGTGTACAACTGTCTGCAAATGGACTTACCTTGGACATGCTCACATGGAACAAGCCAACGAAAAAGATTCTCGAAATATGGGAGCCTATGGATGGGATGATGAATTTTGGGAAGAAATTGGTTTAGGAGATCTAGTGGAAGGGAATCATGCTAAAATTGGTATGATACTATATCTTTATTCTGTTGACAATTAGTTTTGATTGTTGGTAACAGCATCTGAATGGCTGCGTTATAGGAGCCCCTGGAGTTATCTAGGTTTCAACTGTCTGAAAATAAAGTGGGTATTAAATGATGGAACCACTGAACCCATATATTTAACATAGAGTTTCATTAGTTTGGTTCCTTATTTATTTGAGTAATAGCTAGCTGTTTTGAAATCACTGCAGGGCGCTTAAATTTTGAAATACAGCAAGAACTGATTAAGCTCAAGTTTCTTCTTGTGTCCTGTGACCTTTTTATTGTTAGCGTTTCTGAGACAAGGTTGACATTTTCTGAACACTGTCATCAAAGAAAATGTTAGTTTTTTGAGTGATAACTAGTATTATTATACTTCTGGGTCATAGAAACTTTTACAAGCATAACTGTACTTTCACCATATCTTCTATATGATTGACAAATTGATGTGATTCACCATTTGTTTCTTTTCAAATCACCATTTGTTTCTTTTCAAAACTTAGCTTGGTGATGGAGAAGTAAAGTGAAATCCTTTTTGAATAAAATTTTCAGCCAGTAATTTATTTTTTGAAATAAAACGGCGGGAGTGAGCCCTCCGTGTTCCATTAGCAAGTGGATAACAGAACCAGTAATTTATTAAAACTAAATTTGTTGCTAAAGACACTAGAATAAAGTGTCTGAGAGACATGAAAGGATTTGTTGTGGTGGCAGGAAAGAAGATAGGATTGAACGTCGCGAGAAAAAGAGACAAAACTGGACCTCAAATATATATGCATAAGTTAGTTGTCTTCCTTCTTTCTAAAAGGATATGGAGACAAATGAGAGTTCAGAAGTAAAGACCCATACATTTTTTTTCCTTATGCATTATTTATTTGTTCCTGAGGTAACCATGCATTTCAGTTGGAAGCAAAGAGATGAAACACGGGTGCAGGAATGAGGGTGCAAAGAAGTAGGGTGTTTAAACGCATTGAGCATGTGCCTTACCTGATTGTTTTGCTCCATATAAATCTTTTGTAACCTTCACACTACAGTTGGATGTGTAATTGGATTAGAAAATATGCCAGTCAGGTACAAGCAACCTTTTTGATTCTGGATTTGTTTGAGTTGGTACCTTTGTTGCAGCAGACTTCTCTGTTGAACATTATCTTCCTAGAAAGTTTAGTTTTGGAATTCTAAGAAAATTACCAATATTTTTTGTAAGCTAAGTAACCCTCTCCAAAGTCCAAACCCTCCCTGTCTTATTGTTGCTATTGATTTGTTGTAAATTATTGAAACAGGACGTAGCGTTGCATTTCCTGGCTATCCATTGGGCTCCGGTCTCACACCTGCTGCTGCGAAGGCAAGAAACTTACTTATGAAGAATTCATACTGAATTCAAGTTGAGCTATCTTGAGGTCAAATTGCATATCTAAATACATAATTAGCACAAAACTCTGAGTCTATTATATAAATAAGCATCAGAGGTTGATTATCTGCAAGATTGCAAGCACCCTTTACACTTGATTTCTTGTTGAAGCTTCTTAAAGTAACTGTCAACTTCCAGGAGCTAGGCCTGCTGGCTGGGACACCAGTTGGAGCTTCTCTAATTGATGCTCATGCAGGTGGTATTGGCGTCATGGAAAGCATGCCTGAACCAGAGACTCGGGTTAATGGTTTGTGTAGAATCAAACTATATGTAATATCCATGTTAACAATCTCTACATGAATATACGTATTAAAATGTCAATACTAGCAAAAATAAACAAATAAACAAGATGTCAACTTTTTCAACTTAAAGTGTTTGCATGCTTTTGCAGTTGATGAGGATGCCATCTGCCACCGGATGGTACTGGTGTGTGGAACATCTACTTGTCATATGGCTGTTTCACGAGACAGGTTGTTTATTCCAGGTGTTTGGGGGCCCTTTTGGTCAGGTATTAAATAATTTGGACATTCTGGGTGCTCTTCTATGTATTTGAGCGGTCAAAATCTGAAACTCTATGCACTTTTACCTTAGGTTTGCTATTTCATTCCCCCTCCTGATTTTACTTTTGAAGTATCAAGAATGCCTACTTTTGACAATTAGCATGTTCATGTTTCATGATAGTGTTTCTCCTTGCATGTGTAGCTATGGTGCCTGAATATTGGCTAACAGAAGGTGGTCAAAGTGCTACTGGCGCTCTGTTGGATCATTTTCTTGAAAATCACGTTGCAGCTCCTCTTCTTGCTAATCGTGCGGCTTCCCAGAGTAAGTTACTGTCTGCTGTTGTGGGTTCAGGAATATATTACCGTTTCCTACCTCATCTAGTCATCTGTGAATGATTTTCTAAGCCATCATGGAGACATAAATGTCTTGAAGTGATTTCTGCACCCGAAGCTTGACCTTATACTTTCTATTTCTGAATTGTCTAGGGAAATCTGTTTTTGAATTGTTGAACAAGATATTAGAATCCATGGTGCATGAGTTGAAAATTCCGTTTCTCTCTGCCTTGACTGAAGACACACATGTCCTTCCTGACTTCCATGGAAATAGGTATGAAATGTATAAACAAATGAATTGTGACTTATGCTACCATATGCTTCATACTTTCTATGAAATGTATAAACAAATGAATTGTGACTTATGCTATCTTATGCTTCATATTTTCTAATACCCATTCTTTCCCTCTTGTGTTGTTTGAATTATGTATTACTTAGTTTTAAATTTTATTCCTAATTTAGGTTTCATCTACTCTTTAGTTGTAACTCTTTGGTTTCTATGTAGCTGTTCTATAGAACTATTGGACATGCCAGCCATAAATCTCTTAACTGTGATAGGAATAGGGTAATATAAAGTTGTTTTACGTTCTTTGGGCGAGTAGGACTCATGGAAACTGTTGGTAATATTTTATTTGTAACTTTGCATTTTTTTTTAAAATTTTTATCTGTACATTTGCAACTATAATTTCTCCGATTAAGGTTTCTATACAAAGAATTAGTTGGTCTCCATACCTTAAGCTGTTAAGCACTTATTAGATGATGATTTCCAGAACATTTCAAACATGTATGCACTATGTTGCTAGATTTAGGTAATACATACACAGGCAAAATGTTATTCATCATAACTAATATGATTATGTCTTTGTATTTTTAAACATGTATACAGATTTTCCAAAACAATATGTAGTAGCACAAAACTAATAGCAGAAGAGATCGGTAGGTTACTTGATAGCTATAAAATTGGGTTCGGTTTAGGTTTATGATCCAAACACACTTAAGGGGGTCAATAGGAGTGAGCCAGCTCAGCACGAAAAATTTTAAAAAATTGTGAGTCCCCCAACTTGTAATGGGGGACAACTCATCTTCTGTTGAGTTGATTCTTCCTTGTTGACCCTCTTTAACTTAACTTAAGTGTGTGTGGCTCGCACACCTAAACCGGACCCTATAGAACTATCAAACCAGATATCTATCCATTGGTATTAAAACATAAAAAAGTGGTAGATGAGTTATAAATGAAGTTAAAATGCATGGGTGATGATGATGTGACAACAGTATTGGATTGCTTAAAGGAAGCAAACTGTACAGCCTAAGAAATATTAGATCTTGCAGGCATTTCTGTAGTATCAGCACCATCCATAATTTCTATATTGCCTTCGTCAAATATTTTCCTCCTCTACCTTAAATAATTACCAGATCATTAAGTTTAAAACTTAAGCTCCCAAAGCAGACACATATAGAAGACTTGTTGTCTGTCAACTGTCTCTAGAATCATTCTTACGTGAGTGCATAAAAGGCCATTGGGATTATATTGCATCATTTACTAACTTATTTTTGTCTACCAAGTTCCCATTTTGTCTATGAAATTAACAACTTGAATGTGATCAGATCGCCAGTTGCAGATCCAAAATCCAAGGGTATGATTTCTGGTTTAACACTTGATACGAGTGAGAAGCAGTTGGCCCTTTTATACCTTGCAACAATTCAGGGCATTGCTTATGGCACACGTCACATCGTGGAGCATTGCAACTCTCACGGGCACAAGGTACTTTGTTTATCAGTACGAGTATCTGGTGCATTCCAGACTTCTAGATTTACCGTGGCATTTGTGACAAGTTATATCCGTTTGAATGTGTACATTCAGTTTCACGCAAGCCACGCCCCTCAAAAGCCTGCTCCTGATTTTTTGCTGCTTTCTGGTTAACATTTGTTCTTCGTCATAGTCCTGGAATGAGAGGGTTTTGAGATTGTGCTTATAAAAAGTGATAATTAGCTTGATTGTGTTATTCCAAGCACGATTCTATGTGTTTAATGGGATTGCTTTTGTTTATCTGCAGATCGACACACTTCTGGCTTGTGGTGGGCTATCAAAAAACCCCGTGTACATACAAGAACATGCAGATATTGTTGGTAAGTCTTCCTCCCTTCTTCCCTCTAAGTTGCACACACAGCATGGACTCAAAATTCATGGTCTTCAGGTTGCTCAATCATTCTTCCAAGAGAGAATGAGTCTGTGCTCTTGGGCGCTGCTATTCTGGGTGCCGTTGCTGCTAAGAAGTACCCCAGCCTTCTCGAGGCTATGAAAGCACTAAATGCAGCTGGGCAGGTAACGCGATTAAGTTTCCCAAAATATATCTTGAAGTCATGGTTATCATTTTCATGTTTACACTCAAAAATTTCCTGAAGTCTACACACTACAAATTTACCAACACAGTGTTTAACCTCTTATTCTGACAGGTTGTTCATCCATCGAAGGACCCGAGGGTGAAGAAATATCATGATGCCAAGTATCAAGTGTTCAGATTGCTTTATGAGCAACAACTCTCTCATCGGTCCATCATGAAACAGGCATTGCAGTAGAGATGCGCATACTTGTAATTGCCCAAGGTCAAACTTCTGCGATTGAACTAATTAGAGAGGCTTTTAGTTCCCATGAAGATGAAGTTTAGAATTTTGAAACGGGATCAAACAAGCATTTTGATTGATAAACACAGAGGAGACGATGGCAATCCATTGTGTAGGTATGTTTCTATTATAAAGTTTGAGGTTTCTGTAGCTATTATGAAAGCAAAATAATGATTGAAATTTTGACATATATATAGATTAAACAAATGCGATTGCGGACAAGTTGACATAGGATGGAAGAGGAATTAGGATTTGTAATAGAGATTTAGGTTGAAAATAAAAATTTGGGGATTAAATTAGGATTTGATACAAAATAGATAAGATTCGAGCCTTGTATCCAAGCGAGTCACATGCATGCTTCAACACAAATCAATGCATGCTTCAACACAAATCAATCGAGAAAAAATTTGGAAGAAGAAGAAAGTTACATGCTTTTAATAATCTCAAAATATTTTAGATTATATATATATAGAGAGAGAGAGAGGAATTGGATTATGATCTTGATCCCCTGGGGTTCACTCATACCCAATTTCTTGGGTTTTAGTTTTGACTTGGTCCTCTATCAAGTTAACACAAAATTAAAAGTTTTTAATGAATATAACATTTTGTATGGACTTGATGAAAGGATAAATGGACTCCAAAATTTATGAAATTTAATCTAAAAGAAGTTAAGAAGGTAGAGATAGTAATTGTTAAAAAAAATTATAGAAAAATCATTTGATCATTATAGTTTTACTGCTAATTCACGTAATTTTTTCTGAGCTGGCGGCTCACCTATAGTAATCTTATTTATATATATATATATATATATATATATATATATATATATATATATATATATATATATATATATATATATAACCCTTAACTTGCATGCAAACAAAATCAAATTTAAAGTTGAAATTCTAATAAATTTTAACTTAACAAAACAAATATAGGCTAAATCTTAGCCTACACTGTCTCAAGTCAGAAGTTTTCATAACAAGAAAAGCTCAGAGTGTTGAATATCTTAGGTGTTATTTATATCCAAACAACAAAAGAAGTTATCATAAAACAAACAGAGTAGTGAGGTTATGCCTATTTTGACAACATATGGTTAAGAAAATTGTGTTTTTTTGAAGGAACTACAGTTGATAACAGATCTCCTGTTGGACGTATTAGTCTGCAGCCACTACAGTGTACTTGTGATAAACTGCTGCTGCCGCACCCGCCACCGTGTTGTTTTTCTGTATCAAGCTTTAGATTTGGGAGGACTTGTAGCCTCTCTCTTGATGTTCTTCCATCTGTGCCTCTCTTCATTGATCTTTAAAATTTATTAAAAATTATTAAAAAATGCATTGATGAGAATGAATAGATCCATAGATCACATATTTAACACATATTTAAAGTTTTCAAACTATGAAATTTTTTATTTTTAATTCAAAAATTGATTGGAATGATAAGAGAGTAAACGGTGAACTGTCTTTTCTCTCCGTTCTCATCCCAGGCCATCATGTCAGAAATCTCATCTCATGCACCGATGAACCGTTACAAAAGCAGTACGGGCCCAGTTCTCACTCACCTGGAGGAAATTCTAAATGCGCACTGCTTTCCTCTTAGTGAGCACCGCATCCTGTAGTAAAGTGATTAGCACCACAGGGGAAAACTTTACTATAGGATGCGGTGCTCGCTGAAAGGAAAGTGGTGCGCATTTAAAATTTCCCCTCACCTGGCCATCATAACAGTAGCCTGAGGACTGGCCCCTTGTGACACGAGTGAAGGTCGAGCCATCGATAATTCGCAACCCGCTGATGCCAGTAACCCCATGCTCCTTGTTCACCACCTTCCCAACTACACACCTGCCCTGATCAGGGGAGTTTCTAGAGGGGCACACTATTTTTCCTAGTGGAAAAAAAAAAAAAAATTTAAAACACAAAACTATTCTATCAAATCTTTTCCTATATTAAATTATTTCACAAATTAAATTTAAAAATTGATTTTATTAGGTCTTTATTTACCCAAAAACCCTAGAAAATATGCAGATTGAAAAAAATTATGAAGCTCAAAAAAACTCAAAATCCGGATTGACAGTCCTAACGGTCCAATATCCGTCCGGACTGGAAGTCCGGACGGTGGGCTTCTGTCCGGACTCACAGTTCGGACAAAAATAATTTCGTCCGGACAGTTATAAATAAAATTTTTTCATTCTATTATTCATAAAGTCATTGTAGCATAGTGGTGAGTATCTGTATCTTATATGTGAGTGCTTCAAGTTTGATTCTTATTAACAACAAATCCCTTTTTATTTTATTTTATTTTTCCAAATATATACATTTTCTTGTGTAACTATTACAAATGTAACTATTACGAATCTAATTAAATTTCGGACTCAAATAATTTTTTTTCCTTAGTCACTATTTCATTCCGATTCAAAAATAAATTAGACGAAACACATAATGATACATTTTCTTGTGCATTTTCTTTATTTGCATTTTCTTTTTACTTTATTTTATTTTTCCAAATAAATATATTTTCTTGTGCAACTCCATATCAGTATGATTTTTAATCAAATAATTAAATGTTAAAATAAAAATTATTAATTCAATTGCAGTACAAATATACATAATAAGTCCTGAACATCCAATCATAGAAATCAATTCGATTGCAGTACAAATATACATAATAAGTCCTCGACATCCAAGAGTATAAAATTTTGATCGAGTACAAGCAAAAAACACTGTCACTCATCTTCTTGAAAGTCAGTTAACATTGTTTTCGAGTTTCTTACAATATCCATGAAGATACATGATAAAAATTGAACATTAAATTTACGAACTCTAATAAAAATTTAGAGATATCATTGCACCTAGAATCTAAACTAATCACTATCTCCGTGTCTTCCTTGGGGGTTGACGTTGACGTGTGGTTCGAGTCGTTCTCGTTGTATTGGATACATCAGGAGTGACTTGTTCCTCTGCTTGTTCCTCTGGTTGAGTGCAACCAGTTTGCACGACTTTAATTTTCGTAAGAGCACTAAATAACATCACATGCTGCTTTTTGAATGCCTTTTTACCTTGCGCAAGTAATAGATCAATTATAATTACTACGTGTGTATATCTCTGTAGAACCAGAACAGAAAAATTGAAGATATCAGTTAAACTTGGTACTATATGAGGCATAAAATAAATAACATATATGGAAATTAGCTCATTCAGTACATCCGGACACTGAAACCTTCTTTTGCTATTTAATCAACCATTACGACAATACTATAAAATTTCAAAATCAACTAATACAATTTACCATTACCGTCCACGATTGGAAAATGAATGAAATTTTGCATATTTTACAACAATATTACAATATTTTAATTTTTTATTAATTATAATCAAAATATAAATTGTGAGATACACTTGTAAAAAGAATGAATTGTGAGGAAAATTTTATAAAAAAAAATTCTTCTATAAACAAAAAAGCTCCACCTCCAAAGCCCCAATGCTTCATACTCAATTTTATTATCAAAACCCTTCCACCTCCTCATCCTCCCCTCTTTCTTCTCCAACCCAACAAGACCATCAAAACACAAATACCATATTTTCTTTATTTTTTATGTTGCAAGATAATGTAATATAAAAGTATAAAGACACTGAAACTTTTTTTTATTTAATCAACAATTATGACAATGCTATAAAACTTCAAAATTAATTAATAAAATTTAACGTTACCGTCCATCATTGAAAAATTAATTAAATTTCGCATATTTTACAACTAGCATTACAATATTTTATTTTTTTTATTAATTACAAATCAAAATATTGAAAAATAAAAAAATTGCTACCACCAAATTTGCTACCTCCTCCCTTCTTCCTCCTCTCCAACCTAACAAGATCACCAAATCTAAATATCTCCCATTGTTTGTTCCAAAAAAAAGTCCAAAATTAAAAAAAAAAAAATTACTACATTAGGAGATCTCACCCATCTCGACCCAAGAAGCGACGAGATCTCACCCATCTCGACCCAAAAAGCAACGACAGGATGGCAGAATGGCGGCCGTTCATTGACGGCAGCGACAGGAAATTGACCGGCTGCTTTAGCAACAAGCGAAAGAAAGATTTGGAAGGAGGAGAAGGTTGGAAAAGGAAAGAGGAAGGATTAGGGAAAGTGGGAGAGAGAGGAAGGAGATTATTTAGGGTTTTTGGGTTGGATTTTGCTCGTGAGGATGAGGGAGAGAGAAGTGGGAGAGAAGAGGGAGGAGGAAGTTAAAAATGAGATAGAAGGATACTTTGGGTATATTTAGTGTGCTCACTAGAAAAAACCTCTCATTTGTAAAGAATTGGTGGGCTCACTAAGAAATATGGTGTGCTCCTTTGGAAACTCCCCTGATCAGGGGCACACCTACCCATATCCAATGGTGGTACCTTCCCTGATCAGGGGCACACCTACCCATATCCAATGGTGGTAGCTGCCTCCCCTCAAATTTTTTTTTAACTCAATATTTATTATTTTTATGAGACTCTCCCTCTCAAATTCCAAGTCTATCCTCCTTTGTTTTTTAATTTCCAATATTACATTTTCCCATTTTTCCAACTCTCTCTCCAGCAATCAACACATAGTATTTAGACCTTCGTCAAATTACATCTAAATCTAAATTGGGAATTGATTTGCAAAATTACAATTTTATCATCAAACTAATCATTTCCACACAAAGCCCTCTTCTTGACAAACGCTGCTCCCAAATAAGGCTCCTCCAGCCTCTCTGACATATTGCTATAACATGTAATTTTTTTCAGGAGTTGAGGGCACTGCCTTCGCACCCTGGCAGAGATGTTTTGCCCCAATATATACCCTCGCGAGCTATCCAAAAACTTACCTCAAAATTCCCCAAAAATAAAAAGGGTCCAATCTTTTCTGGGCATTCTGATATAAGTCTTAATCGCATAAATGCAAGAGTTCTATTCCTATTAATTTCTAGTAGGGAAGTTAAAATAAGAAACAACAAAAGAAGTGCTGAGTGAAGTGGAAAGGTGCCTTCGTCATCTCAAGTCTTAAATCACAGAGCCATCTTTAGTCTCCCCCAGTTTCCAACCCCTACAAACTAATTTCTCCAGCTCCAGCTCCAGCTCCAGCTCCAGCATCCACATCTTTCAAACCACTTGAGGAGAATACATTGCAACTCACAGAAACAAACGCAGGCACCAAGCCAACCGGTAGGAAGTCGACAGCTAAAGACGACAACACCTGGAACTCAATAATACCGATAAAAATGCACTCTAAATGCACCAAAATTCAATTTAAGATAATACCTCATCTAATTGGCCAAACGATAGCATCAACAGGGACACTTGCTGCAGTTGTATCCACATAAGGCTCAATTGGAAAGGCACACACAAAGCAAAATAAATACAACTGTTCTGGATGAAAATTCTATATTCATTCCTCATACAGTGCCGGAAAAGGAAAGCCAACAACGATAATGAAAAAGACCTGTTAACGCTACGGCAAAGTTACATGACAAGTTCAGTCCAACACTTGCCTGTGTTAAAAAGGACTAAATATCATGTATAGCCTCCTTCGATGTCTCGATAGTAGTAACACACCTGGAACAAGAGCAGTTCTAGTCATTCGGCAGATTAATGTAGTTGTTTGAGCCATTAAACTACTAGCTGAAAGATAAAACTGAGAAGAGGCAGGCCATAAAGAAAAGAGCCGCAGCGGTGTTGCTACTTGCTGGAACTGAAACTGAAGAGGCCATAACATGATAGCATCCTCAATAAAAGAGATCAGTTTAGTGCAATAACTAACATGGTAAAACAGTTTGTGGACAAGTCATATCATGAGCCTCGCTAAAGGTGTTTGTGACGGCTTCAACACAAGGTGTAGCTTAACCTTATATTGACTTATTTTCCTTTGTTCCTTATTTTTTCCTTCTTTACTTCTCTTTTTTCTAAAAATATTGCCAAAGGCCAAAGCCTAGAGCCTGACATTTAAACCAAACAAGTGGTAACTGACAGAATGTACCGGTTATAGTTCGTCGTAGAAATTGATGACGGATTATGAATATCCCATCTCAGACGAGGGCAAGACGTGAGATGCTGCGGTAAAGTGAACCGTTTCAAAAATGTTTCGATAAATTCAACAAAGAAGGGGATTGGGTTGGGTTGAAGAAAGTTCCAAACTTTAGGTTGCTTCAAAATGACAATCAACAACCCATAGATTAATAATTAACCACCCTGGGCTAATTTACTTCTGTTATAATGATAATCAACAACCCTAAGCTAATCTACTTGTGTTAGATATTAACTAATTAGTATCTATGAATTGATGGTAATCATGTCGATAAAGCATGATCAAGTCAACTAATGTCAATGTCATCGATGAATGCCAAAAAAAACACCCACCTGCCCAGAAACTTCTGCACATGTCCCAACATCAACACACATACACTCGTTATCTAAATTGGAAGCAATACATCTTCCAATCATCAAGCAGTATCTAGGTCCAAAAGAGACGGCTCTAAAATAGTGAATATCCCCTTGAGAAAACATTAGGAAAAAGGTTCAAGAAAGGAAAAGATTAAATGAAGACGAGAATTTTCTGTTATTGTGCATTCCTCTCTGCAGAGAAGGATCATCCATATGACGATCCAGCATGATTCTTTGTGGTTCATGTACTTAGTATAAAAGGGTTAATTGTTGTTGTATGCAATCCCCTCTGCATTTTATTTTAGGATAAGTAACGAAGTGTACAGTATAAGTTTACGGTTTTTTATGATAAATTACTTTATCTCCATAAAAAGAAAAAAAAAAAGACATAAATAACTCCAAGTACAGCTTATATTTGAGATGATCAAACAATTGCATCACGGTGTTTAGCTGATCCCAAGTAAATTATCCAACATATAATCAACAGAAAGATGAATAAGAAGCAAAGATGCAACCAATGAGCTTGCCATTGTGATGCCGTGCTACTGCTTTTATATTCTACGTTACGTTTCAACAATGTTACAAGTAAAAGAAAGACATCACGGAGCTTCCATCTAGTCCTAATAAAATTTCACTGTCTGACAGTAGTATAAGGAGAGTGCAAACATTACCTTCTACTCCAAGCCTTCAGCGACTGTTATCACATATATAGTCCCTCAGGCACGCCTTCCTTCTTCTTAAACATAACCTTCTCCTTAGCCTTCTTAAAATCAGTATGTGTCACCTGAAGCAGGCCCCAGTCAATATTGCAACCAACAAAAAAAAATAATAATAAATAAAAAATAAAAAAACTGGCAAAGAAGAATTTGAACATACTGACAATTATTTCGTATAGCTGGAGCGACAAAATGTGTCAATTTTTTTTTCCTCAAAAGAAACCCAAGTAACAAATTGACAATTATTTTATATAGTTATAGGAACAAATGTGTCAAGAATTTTATTTAAAAAATCAAAATAAAGGGTAGCATGAGCCTCAGTCATCAGCAAATGTGGTTATCATAACCTGACTCATTGGGCCGTAGAAAATATTCCATTATCCAGACAGATTTAAGGGCATGAATCTGACTGTTCTGATAAGTCAAATACGAGTGTGGAGTGCAGATGAAAACACAATAAGTTGAATACACACGCATTTTTTTATAATACACGATAACAAATTAAATTTTTGACAAAAAAGTACATATTCCACCTTCTACATTTCAGTTTAGTGAAGTGAATGAAGACGGAAACGTTAGTAATGTATTATCGCAAAAATGTCATTTGTAAGAGTCTGAAAAGGCTGGACATGCCAACTTTTGGTTGGGGAGCATGAGTTACTTATTATAGCTTGAAAACATGGAACCAAATAATCCAAAAAAAAAACTTTGGCATGGAATATGAAACACAAAAGCAATAATGATTTTTGAAGAAATGCATGTTTCAGTTTACTTTTTAATGCTTATTGGATAAATGAACCTAAGAATAATAATTTTTACATGATTGTCATTTAAAAAACAGGCATACCTTCATTCTGCGCTCTCTTAGAGCAAGCAAACCAGCTTCTGTGCAGATAGCCTTTATATCAGCTCCAGAAAACTCGTCTTTAGTCATAACAAATTCTTCCAAGTTGACATCATCAGCCAATGTCATTCTGGATGTATGTATCTACAGAAAAGAAAAAGGTAAAAATTCTAAAGAAAAGAAAAAACAATGAACTAAAGCGACAGGGGCTTTATTTACAAATACGAAAAATGTTTCATCTGAAACCATAAATCCTGAAATCCCCACTGAAGATCAAAGTACCTGGAAGATGCGTCGTCGTGTTTTAATATCTGGCAGGGGAAATTCGATTTTCCTGTCAATTCGTCCAGGCCGAAGCAAGGCCGGATCAAGACTTTCAATTTTATTTGTGGCAAGAATAACCTTAACATCTCCTCTAGAGTCAAAACCATCCAACTGGTTCAGCAACTCCAACATGGTTCTCTGTATTTCACGCTCTCCTCCTGAGTGAGCATCATATCTATACAAGACCAACAACAATAGCAATTCTTTTCAATAAACGACTTGAAAGTGGTTGTACTTCTACCCAAAGTTCTCATTCATTTACCTCTTAGTACCAACTGCATCAATTTCATCAATGAAGACTATCGATGGAGAAAGATCATCTGCGACTCTGAAGAGCTCTCTTACAAGTTTCGGGCCATCACCTAAGTATTTCTGAATCAACTCACTTCCCACAACGCGCAAGAAAGTCGCTGATGTAGAGTTAGCCACAGCCTAAAAGGAATACACCAGAAAGTATCAAACTCGGTGCTTGAGGATATGAAGAGTGACATTATACTTGTATGACATTAATGTGAATAGACACTTCTGGTCAAGTACAGAATTAAACCACATGACTTTGCAAATACTTCATAAGATAACATCCCGCTGAACCAAGAAGATAATAGCTTTTTGGTTAAAGTACTGCCAACTGATCAGAAACTCCAAGAAGCTGTGTAGGATGTCAAGTGAAACCTAAAGGAAAAAGGGATAAGCTAAATGGAAGTATAAACATACATGTATGAAAGCATTCGTCTTTTATACGTGGCTACTGAGTTGCTGCAAAATAAGGAGAATCCCACCTAATAATAGGAACAATAGGTGCATACAACATTGATCATTGAACCACGACATTTTAATTGCTTGACAAGCACATCAGATGCTACATATACTTCTTGCCTGTTCATTAAGTGATTCTAAAAATAGATAGTTTAAGAGATCATGATAAACTATAGGCCATACAAGTAAAGAATCTGCTCTAATCATCATGGTGCATATGTGTTGTATTACATATCTTCAAAAACATTCCACGAGTCTGAGAAGATAAAAATCAAAGTGAAAGATCTTTCAACTATAAGTTGTCTAATTATGATTTCTTGATGATGTGAATCATCAATATTCAGCTCTTGATTATGGGAAACTGCAAATGGTCCACCATAACTAGCAAAGAAAGATTCTCCATTCAATAGCATACATGTATTTTTTTTTTTTTTTTAATTACATGGGATTGAAGCAAACTGCCATACTAAAACTTGATGGGTCGGGACTTGACACAAAGATTATCATTCAATACAATGAGTGCAACTAGGCAATTAAGCTAATCTGTTTATTAGATATTAAGAATATCAGTGCCTTGCTAATTTATTGTTAGTTCACATTTACTTTCTATCCTCAAGCAAAGCCTCAGTAAAGCCTGACCCTTGATATGTAAATCAACACCTACAATTGTTATATATATATGCATATTTAGGACTGTGCCTGGATATGTGAATATACATGCACAGCCAGGCATGCGTGCATATGCACACATGCAAGCTCGTAAAACATTAATAAAAAATTTTTAATGGACTACAAGGTTTTCTCTTCCTTCTGGGTCCTCACAGTTACCCCTCGAACAGATCAACAACACCTTTGTGCAGATAGAATGGCCTAAAGGCGTCCAGCTAATGTTCAACTAATGTTCTAACATGAATGTTGTAGACAAAAGTAGGATTATCATGTAGGAATGTCCAATCATATCTATATCAATAATCACCAGTAGTAACATATTAGACAAGACAGTTATTTTGGCCATCATAAGTGGGTAAAAGGAATAATAAGAAAGTAAAACCCAGAAAATCACTAACCTTGGCGAGCAAAGTTTTACCAGTTCCAGGCTCCCCATATAGTATGACTCCCTTAGGTGGCTTAATACCAATGTCCTCGTATAGCTCAGGATGAGTCAAAGGCAGTTCAACTGCTTCTTTGATTTCTTGAATTTGAGCATCTAGGCCACCAATATCAGCATAAGATTCCAAAGGAGCCTTTTCAACTTTCATAACAGAAACCATAGGATCAACTTCATCTTGAAGAAGCCCAACAACAGAGAGTACCTGCAAAAAAAATTAAGAAGGTGAAGAAAATACATAACTAACCATGAATTATGTTGATGAACCTCAAGAAATATCTCCAAATTCCCCTGTATTTAAAGATTATGATCACAACAAGAAATGAAGCATGAAGTTTCAATAAAATTGATCAACAAAACAGGGATAAGACTTCTAATTCACTTGTATTAAAAGTCTCAACGTAAGATACGCAGCAAGAATTTTGGAATAGCTGTGCTAACTGATAATTTTATGGATGTTCTCTTAGATTAGCTCCCATATTCGGATGGAGTCTAAATTATAGCATTCCTGGGGCCCAATTCCTTAGCTTAATGAAGCCAAACAATGCATATCAGTAGGATAAAAATGACAGGTCGACTCATGCAATCTATAACTTTGGAAGTAAAACATGCCCATATTACATCTTAGCTTTCAGAATATGAATAATCTTGGAATCAAGTTGATAATAAGGGGACAGGTAATGGGAAGACTTGAACATTATTCAGTCCTGCTATTGAGGGAACCATAAGCGTAATCTACCCTTGTTGGGCCTGAACAAAAAAATTAACTTTCCGCTGTGAACACTTTTAACTGAACTTTGCCTAAAAATTCACAACCAAGATCACGATGCAGCATGTAGATGACATAATTACATAATGCTACAAAAAAAAAAAGGGGGGGAAATACACTTGCAACTGTTGTTATACACCCTGCACCTTGAGTTTTGTTATCATGCATTATTCTATCAGATGGAAATAAAACATAACAAATCACTCCTACTCCAATAAAGGCCTGCAATAGAGATCCTACATAACAACATAAACAATCTTTTAATTCATCAATTTCAAATTCACCAATAAGAACAATCAACTACAAGTCTACGATTAACCTTAACCTTAATGTTCTTTTGTTCAAGCACTAGTTGAAGCCAAAACAAAACATATAATGTTATACACCAATCAAAATCCTAGATCCAGAACCAAAATTCTGAACATAACCTACAAATTACCACATTATGTGTCAGGATAGCCATCAAGGTTCCTGCTGGCCCATATCCACGAATAAATGAACATGCAACAATATCTTGGTACCCAACGACAATATAATATCTCTCACTGATCAACACCCAAATATCTAGATTTCTATATTATCTGTCAAAAAAAAAAATGATAGGTAAAGAGGCATTGCTAACAATACACAATGGACATAAAAATATGAGAAACTAATTGCTATACACCTTTGATGCTGAATCGCAATATTAAGTAGATTGTTGGTTCTCATTGCTATTCTAATATTCCATTTTCAAGGTCACAACAAGACTAGGCAGCATCATAGTTAATGCAGCAATAAGCTGGTACAAGATCCAACTATTAAATTTTGCTTTTTATTTCTTGCCATCCCAACATTTATCAACACATGGCTGCCCCCAGCTGTACGCTTCTTCCTCCAGGGAAAAAAGCTTGAAACCAAGCAACAACAAATCAAAAACAACAGGATCTGCTACAGCTTATTGCTGCATCCTATGAAACACGCAAAGGAGCTTCATGAAATTTGACCAAAAACTTGGTATGTGAGTAAGAGTAGCTTTCATCCCTTTAAGAAACTTAACTAATTCGATGCAAAAGTTGGGCCAATTGAGCAAATCCAAGCCATCATTCAATTCATCGACAATCCCAAATTACTCTTTTTCTAATATCTATTTAGTATTTACATATTGCTACTCTTGGTAATTTCAGATCCTCCGTATTGGTCTAATAATACAAATAGAAGAAAAGTGAGTGGGAATAAAAACAGATCTGACCTTGATTGTAATTGAGTTTAAGGATCTCACCAACCCTAGTTATAAATTTCGGCCAATCTTTGTTAAACCCTAACCACCATTTCTATCTTCCCCCAACTTCTTTCCATTTGTTCAATCCTCTTCAATTTCAAGGATTCAATGGCAAATAAGAATCAGAACAGTTCCAGTCGAAACCCATAGTCCTAACTTTCAATCAACTCACCTGTACTCTAAGCTGTGGTATCATAAATTCCAAATTAAGAACAAGAGATAACTTCCTTACCAGAAAGATGGGGGTATGAAATTATGGTTATTTCTTTTCACTTATAACCTATTCAGGAAACAGGGCAGTTCTACCTCTCCAAAAACTCTAATTTGTCAATCAGTCCCTGCGCAACATCTTCAAGTATCGATCACCATATGCCCCAAATTTTGTCCAATTTCACATTAAATCATTGACTGAAATCAAAACACTATAACTCACTCCTAATGTGGTGGGAAACATAAAAAAAAAAAAAAAAAAAACCCTTTTTTTTTTTCAGGTTTAGTCGGCACAATCTGATTGAAGAGTATAGTTCATCCATCCACATTCAAACACTATACCTCACACCTAATCCCCAATTTGGTCAGAATAAAAATCCCAACACTTTACTTTTATTAGTTTTAACAGCACAATCTGATTCACACCCCCTAATTCAACAATCAAAGCAAGCATCGATCTGATTCAAAACCCTAATTTATATGGAAAACCATAATTCGTCTATTGATGATAAAAATTTCGAACAAAACCCTAGATCTGCAACCAAGAACTCACCTTGTTGTGCATCAGGATCGCACACCCAGGCTCCAGCTGGTCCTTGTCCACGAACGACAGTATACTAACATAGTACTCCGGCCCCACCGACGACGACACGATCGCGTGGTTCTCATCGATCAGCTCCTCCAAATTTCCCACGCTCATCGGCGATCCCCTCAGATCGTCGACCTTCGATCGATCCTCCTCCGACTTCTCCTCGTGAGGCTTCAATCGCTCCTGATACGCGACGAACTCCTCCTCCATCAGGAGGTAGTCCTTGATCCTCTCGAGCTTGAGGAGGCGGAGCTTGCACTTGGTCAGCGGTGTGACGGTGGGGAGCCTGGCGGCGGCCTCGGGTCCCTTCTGCTTGCGCTGCTTGCGGCCGACGCGGGACGGAGGAGCCGAGGGCTCGAACTTCTTATCTTTCTTGTTGTCGCCGTCTTGCTTGCGGTCGCCGGGGAGGGTCGGCTTGCCGAATCCGCCGGGAGTTCCTTGGCCCTGGCCCATGGTGGTTGTAGCAGCGGTGGCCGGAGAATGAGCTAGGGTTTGCGCTAAGAGAGAGAATGAGACGAGGGGGTAATCTTTTTGGAGCTGGCTTGAGACGAAAGTAATTGGCGACAGGCTGGCCATATAAGGAAAATTCTAAATGCGCACTATATTTAACATGTGAGCACTCACTTTACTATATAGTATGTGGTGCTCTCTAGTAAAACGTGGTGCGCATTTAACCCGGCCCATGGAGTAAGGCTTTGGGCTCTAAACTTACTATGTTAGCCCAATAATTTTTTCCTTATACTTCCCCCAAGAGGAAATATAAATGCTATAATTATCCCTTTAAGAAACAAGTGATTTATTAAGTCTCGTGGTTAGTGTCAGAAGCGGAGATCAAGGGCTCATGGGAGGTGTTGCTGTGGGCCTCCGAGGTGATCCCGATTAGCAAATTGTGTTGGAAGGTGATTGTTTTACTCTTGAAAGTGACGGTATTAACCGTCATTCACACGAAGGTTCTTCCATATTCAAATCCAGCATATAGAGGAAAGGCAAAATATATATATATATATATATATATATATATATATATATATATATATATATATATATATATATATATATATATATATGGTGATTTTACTGTCAATGAGGATACAAAATTGAGTATATAAAGATTATCAGGCAGGAGCCATTCTATTATATACTGACTAAGTTTGCAGTAAAAATATATCAGACTGTTATTCCTACCTTCTTGGAGGAAAATAACATAATTAAAACTGAATGAATTATACTATAGTCAATACCAAATTGAATTTCGCTGTAACTGATTAAATACTCTTTACTGAGTGAATCTACTGGTAAGATGATATCTTATTGAATATTGTTTAGTTACGATTTAGCTAAGGAGAAAGGTTCATGCGAATGAAAATTAATTGTCAAAAAGAATGAGAAGGAAAAAAAAAAAAAAAAATTTGGGCGTTGATGAGTGATTTACATTTCATTGATTTGGTTTGCTATCTTACTTTGTGGCTCTTTAACGTTCTCCTAGTTGATTATGTTGCGTTTGATCTTAGATAGCGTTCGGATAGATAGTTAATGTATGAACGTAGTAATGACGAGAAGGAGAGGGGAAAAAAAACTCATTTTGGATGATGCACTGCAATTTAGCCAGACCTAAAGCGAACGCCACAAGGTTAAATGAGATGGCCATCATCGCCACGCAAATACGAAAAACAATACTTTTTTTTTTTTGCAATTTTTTTTGGATGCATAATTATGAAACATGGGTTACAAACCAACATACTTGGATCCTCTCATGTACAGCTAATGTCCTATTTTCACCAATCATAATCTTAATAGCAACCATTTTGTAAAGTGCCTTCTTATTTTATATTAGAATTGCAATCAAACAGCTTCAATGGGTCCCGATCAATTCCATCAGCTCATTCAGATTACGAACCGAGCTTCCGTCCGACTGAACCGCCTGAACCGCCATCTCCTTCAGCCGACGGATCCTCACCCTCATCGCTCTCCCCTGCTCCGCCTTCAACACCTCGCTCAGAGCCTTAGCCACCGCCTCCTTCTCCAAACCCTCCCCCTCGAACCTCATCCCGACCTTCCACACATCCGAGATCGTACGTGCATTCAGCATCTGGTCGCCTAAGAACGGCCTACATAGCATCGGAACCCCGCACGTGACGCTCTCCAGCACCGAGTTCCACCCGCAGTGCGTCACAAACACGCCCACCGAATCGTGCTGGAGCACCTGCACCTGCGGCGCCCACGGGACCACGAGGCCCCGGTCCCTGGTCCGGTCCAGGAATCCCACGGGCAGCATTTCCTTTGCAAACTCCTTCAGCGACCACACGAAGGGGACCCCGCTCGCCTCCAGCCCCTCCGCCAGCTCGGCAAGCTCCCGCGGCGGCAGGCACATGATGGTGCCGAAGCCGATGTAAGCGACGGAGGCTGGATCGTGCCTGTCAAGCCACTGGATGCAGTCTGACCGGTCGGGTCCGCTTGGGTTCGGGTTGAGGAGATTGAGTGGGCCGACCGGGAAGGACTTTTCGAATTTGGAGGCAAAGTCCGCTTCCAGGTCCGGGTTGATGCCTGGGAAGGAGTTGAGGGCCACGGCCGCGGCCCGTGGGAGTTCCTGGCCCATTCGGTGGAGGAGTTGGGCGAATTTTCCGTTGATGTCGCCAGAGACGATCCCTTCGGGGAGGTCGCATGCTCGGAGGCCCGATAGGCCCGGTATGAAGCCTAGGTCTTCGTCTCCTTTGGAGGACACTGCTGCACAAGACGAGCCCCAAGGTGACAACGTTAGAATATGCTGGAAACAAAACCTATTTTAAATCTCCAAACTCAACTCCGCTGAATTTATTTCAATGGAATGGATGATCAGTTCAGTTTTTATCAATTTTTTTTTTTTAAAAAAAAACGCATTAAAATGAACTTTTTGAATAAAATTTATTTAAAAATTATAATTTTATTCGTTTTAGTAAATATATTATCTTCAGAAATTATAATTATAATATTTTAGTAAGGATTCTTCAAGGTATCAAATTGATATTAAATTAATTATATGTAATATATGTATATATGCTTTTATTGACATCTGTAGATAAATGTGTGCATGTATGTACCTGCCTTAGTGAATATATTTATATAATTTTTAAATAATTGCGTCGGTTTGATGTTAGATTTCAAATATCGAAATTGAAATTGTGCTTTTTCGGTTCGGTTTCAATCGGTGATTCAGGTTTTAACCTGAACTTTGCTCATCTACCGGAGCTAGTTATCTTGAATTATAGTCGAATTATTATTATTATTATTATTATTATTATTATAGTTTTACATAATAATGCATCAATCTGCTAAATAACTCAAATGATTTTTGTAGTTTACAAAAATATTGTCCTAACAATAAATAATAATAATAATAATATCCCTAAAAGAGCTTCTGTGTTTTAGATTATTTTTTTTCCCATAAAAATTTAATTTTTTTAACCACATTTGTATTTATCCTAGTTTCCATCAATAGATTTAGATGCCGGACAAATTAAAAGCCACTTATTTTTGCTGAGAATTAAAGTAACAAACGTACCTTTTTTATCGCCATCTCCGATGATCTTTTGGCGGAGCAGATCGGTGTAGAGGTGGGCGGAGAGGCTGCAGGGCCCGCCGGTCCAGAGCGCCACCCACGGCGCCCCCGCCTCCTCCGCCAGCTCGCCGGCGAACCAGAGGAAAGCGTCGCTCACCACGCACGTGACCCTCGCGCCTCCCGCCGCCTCCTCCGCCTCCTCCAGCCCCTTCTTAAAGTTGCCCGGCGTCTCCCGCATGAAGAGCCTCACCTCCTCCTCGGGGTCGTCCGCCGGCGCCGTGTACCCGGCAGGGCAGCCGTCGGAGATCTCGACGATGCGGAGGTTCGGGGAGTCGGAGGAGGAGACGGAGCGGGAGAGGGAGGCGGCGGATCGGGCGGAGGTAAGGAGGGAGAAGACGACGCCGGCGGGAGAGGCGGCGGCGAGGGCTCGGGCGAGGGAGAAGAGAGGGGCCGCGTGGGTCCCGAAGGGGAAGGCCAGGAGGGCCACGTGGGGGGAATCGACGGATCCCATTCGACGACGATCGCCGGTGGCGCACGCTAATGGAATGAGCGGCGCACGATAAGAGAGGGGTGGAGAGTTTGGTTTGGTACTCCGAGGGAAGCGGGCTCGGTGGTTTTAAAGGGACCACGAGAGAGCTGATGAACGTGAAGAGCGATATTATATGGCTGAGCATCCGCTGTGGTGGACCGAACAGCAGTCGCGAACAACGGATTACGTGTTGTGCTCTAGTTCTGACACGTCGTCTAACAGCCAGCATAGCTCTGCTCTCTCTACTAGATGGGCACAGCATATTTCCCAGTGAGCCCACTTTAAAAGTTAGTTTTTTTTTTATCACTTTGCCATTTATTTTTTTGGTCAAAACTGTCATCACTTCTCCTCCTCCTTCATCCTCCCAATGCCTTTCTCTTTTTCCCATGCGAAAGCAGAGCAGCAGCAGAAGCAGGGCAGAAGCAGAGAGCAGCAGCAGCAAAGCAGAGGCAGAGAAAAAGCAGTCCCGAAGCAGAGCTCTCGAGCTGAGCGGCCAAAAGTAACAACACACTCTTATCTTTCTCTTCTTTTCTTGGTTTCTTTTCAAAAA
The DNA here is from genome assembly GCA_036321105.1 of Dracaena cambodiana. Taxonomy (NCBI): domain Eukaryota; kingdom Viridiplantae; phylum Streptophyta; class Magnoliopsida; order Asparagales; family Asparagaceae; genus Dracaena; species Dracaena cambodiana. The sequence continues at coordinate 3,002,077 of JAYEPQ010000003.1, forward strand.
AAATAAAAATTAAAAACAAAAAATCCTGATTTGCTGGCTCAGTAGTTGTGATTGTTTTCAGGATTCCAACTATTACTCCAACTATTACTCATCAAATTCCTTCATCTTTTATAAAAAATCAATTATTGTTTTGCTTATATTGGGGTTGCAGTGTTCTGGATTATTTTTACTTGGATCGGATTGGATTTAGATTAGATTAGATTTTCGTTCTCTTTTCCTCTTGGATTGGATTTGGATTAGATAATATTAGATTTTCCATCTCTTCTTCTCTTCATATAATATATAGATACCTACTGTTCTATTGTTTTAGTTTTGTTTCATTAATCAAACTCATCTGATTGACATCTAAATTTTGGTCTTTGTCTGTCTTGGGAAAATCGACTGGTTATCTCGGGCTGGTTAAGCCCTGATCCGGGCTAGCCAGCCCGGACCAGGACACCCAATCTGGGCTAGCAGTCTCGGATTGGGTGCCCTGGTCCGGGCTGGCTAACCCGGATCTGGGGGCCAGAATCTTTAGCCACCTGATCCGGGTTAGCCAGCCCGGTCAGGACACCCAATCTGGGCTAGCAGTACCGGATTGGGTGCCCTGGTCCGGGCTGGCTAGCCCGGACAGGGTACCGGGGAATTAAAAAAAATACAATGCAGGCAAGGAGGGAAGCGTGCATTGCGAAGAGAATGGATGAGAGTCCATACGCATGTACCCACCCACCCCCACCCCCACCCCCACCCGCAACCACATCAACATTTGGAAGATTAATTGTAAACGTTCCTTTTCGTTTTTTTTTTTTTTTTTTTTTTTTCTATTTATGGCTTATAGCAGAAATCCGCAAAAGCCATCCTCCTATTTCGCATCTTACATGCTTGATCTGGGTTTACAATCACGGATCACCTAAAAATAATTCGGTTCTGTAAACCCGGATCAAGGATACGGGACCAAAGATGCCCTGATATAGTGTGTACAACCACAAATATAATTACTTGTCCATGTTTCATACTCCCAATTTGGTATCAAAACACACAATATCAACAAATCATTCATAGTTTCAAAGACAAAGAACAACGGCAACAAAAATCCTATGTATCAACAAATCATTCATAGTTTCAAAAATTTAATTAAAGAGTGATCTAAAACTACACCTTGATATATATAATATGTTCCTTGACTACAACTTCATTTACATGAAACACACAAAATGAAAAGCAATTTATGTTCCATGCGACGGGGTTGGCCGAGATGTGGGCGGCCGGAGCGGATGAAGCGACCGTATAATATGTTCCTTGACTGCAACTTCGTTTACATGAAACACACAAAATGAAAAGCAATCTATGTTCCATGCGACGGGGTCGGCCGAGATGTGGGCGGCCGGAGCGGAGGAAGCGACCGGAGGGACGGGAAGCAATGAGGAGAGGGTAGAAAAGAGAGTTGGGATTATTGGGAGAGAGAGTGGAAATGAGATATGGGTTTAATGAAGAAGGAGAATGTGGGAGAGAGAGAGGAGATAATTTTGTTAAGGAATGAGTTTGGAAAGAAAATTTCTAGATGTGAACGGTGGGGGAGAAATGGGGAAGATTGTGAGGATAATTTAGGAAAAAACAAGGTTTTTTTAAAAGGTGGGTGTGCACACTAGGAAAAGTGGGCTCACCAGGAAAAAACCTATGCCCATCTAGAAATTCCCCTCTCTCCTGGGATCTGGGAGGCTCGCGGGGGTTACGGCTTCTGGAACGGTGGGTGCTAGCGTCGGGCTGATCAGAGCAGTCGGCTTTGTGTATTTCAAATTACCATCTAGATTTGTGATGTTTAAAGCACACGTGTCACGTTTTGAGTGGATGAGGGAACGAGGAAAGATACTGGGAACGGTTGGCAACACGAGCGGAGAGAACGGGAGCACGTCGCACAAGACGACACGAGCGAAGACTGGCATGTGGCACGCGACGGAGGACTGGAGGAGGTGGCCAACGGGTCGGGTCGGATGCTTTCAGGATCCGAAGTTGGATACGGAATGGATATTGATATTAAAATAGTCCAAATACGAATATGAAGTTTTGAATATGACAAGAATTTTGAAAAAAAATTAATACCAATTTTCAATGTGACATCCTTTCTCAAAAAATAAATAAACAACCGTCTGCACCATTGAAAAAGAGTGCATCTGCGCTTGTGTTGAAACATGTTACTAAATATGAATTGGTAAGTTATAAGCTGTAACGCCCCGCATCTAAGATGCGGGTAGCGTTCGGCGACGTATTATAAATAAATACGCCAAATCTAAACCTAAAGTACTTTTAATAAAACTAAATGTTACCGCCACTAAACCACATAAATATGCACTGAAAAAAAAAAAAATGGGAAGACAATGAACAGACCCTTTTTATTCCAACGAAATATTAAATAAATCAATAAAAATCCAAAGAAGGGTAGCATTTATTACAACTTCAAATTTGAGTTTTGGAAACAACGAACCAAAGTAGAAGGAAAAGATTGAAAGAATTGAAATAAAGGATCTCCTAAATGATGTCATATAATGAAATCACAACTAACTATCTGCTAACTCTATGAAATGCTGCTCCAGCTCTGGTGGATCCTCTCCTTCAGTATCCTGCAAATTATCTGGGCGTGTCAAACCAGGGTCGTTAGAACGACCTAGCAAGTATTACAAGAAGAACATGATAATATACAGGCACGCTATGTATATAAATATATTTACATGTGTTAGCAAAGCATGAAACTAATTAAAAATACTAAAAGTCATGATAAGATTGATGAAGTATAAGTTTTTAGAACGAAATAGAACATGAATCTAACTATAGATATTTTGAACATGATAATAGTCAGGAAATACATCTGTTGATACATGTCATGGATAATCTTGTAACATGGACCAATTTAACAAATGAACATGTATACTATGTTATTATTTATTTATTTATTTGGAACTGTCAGAAGTAGTGTGACACATGTTTTACAAGTATCCCGTACATACCCGGGACCACGGCCATTATTCCTGGTACTGCCCCAGAACATACCGCTAGGTACTAATCAACATGAACTCTGATGAGCCTAAGCTCCAGGCGCGTAGCCCTATATACTGATGGTGATCCAGTAATCACCCAGAACCCCCATGGTTGGGTTTCTATGTTCGGTTGTACAACCTCAAGAATGTAACACTCCTAAAACATGTGTACAGTTCTTTCATCAAGTTCCCCCATAACCCCAATTCATTTTATGATTTTAAAAATGGATTTATAACATGCATTGTATTTAATCTCAATTATAATCAAGTTAACAAATCATATATGCGTTAAATAAAATGCTCATATAAATGTTATTTATAACTATACTGTATGTGTGGGTATTGAAGAGTATCTAGTTGCAAGACTTTCAAAGATTAATCAAAAAAACATTTTTTTTTATTTAGAAATAATTAGAAAGTTTAGGACGCAATACAATAAAATAAATAAATAAGTAAACTTATAAATATAAAGGATAGGGATTTACTATTGCCAATGTAGATGAATATGATAATTATTGCAAGAAAAGCATTAGCATGACTTAATCTATTCGTGGAAAATGAAATTGCAAGCTTCCAAATGAAGTGAAATGGGTTACTTCCATGTTGTTCACAGATTCAAAAATAATATTTGTTTGCATGGGACTTTCATGAACTATTTAGACTTAATTTGAATAAGACATCAACCAATTCACAATCTTGAATGTCTTGTCACCATAGATTCTCTCCAGTATGAATATCTCATTTTCTATTATACTTCTAACTTTGCATGTATTCTCAAGGTCCTAAAATTCTAATTCAAGGACAAACTATTTATTTAAAGATCCAGCTAAATCACAAAAGATAACATTCTACTACAAAAATGAAAAGAATATACATATACATATATATTGACCTTACAAAGATTATCACAATAGTACTAAGCGAGAGATCAATATAATGAAAACCTAAACAAATAATATTTCGATAAAATAGTTTTAAAGATAGCAAATGTGTAGAGGAATTAAATTGGATTTGTTCAAGAAGATCAACTTTGATGCAGTCACTACTAATACTGTAATTACTATTTGATTCACTAATGAAACACTACTAACTGTTACTCAATATCACTGACATTGCAGTTGTATTCTAAATTAGAACTTAAAGATGACAACAGATAGAATGAACTGGTACTTGATTTTATGAGGAGACTTATAGATAAATGATAAATTTAAGGACTGATATGGAGCTCATCCAAGTTCATAATTTTTTTTTTTGAACTGCAGTTTGTTTAAGTTCGGTTCAGTGAACATAACAGTTTTTTTTTTTTTTTTTTTTTTTTTTTTTTTTTTTTTTTTTTTTAGTGCCGTGTGTTGGTAATGGAATGTCCTGAGGGAAGTCCATTGGTCAGTGGGATTTCTTCAGGAGACGCCATGGTCTTCTTCAACTTGAACACGATATTTTGTTAACAGTGGTATATATACTTGAAATTAACTACAACTCAATATTCTGCGCCATTTTTGGTGTTTATTTATTTATTTATTTTTTTCTTTTTGAGCCATTATTCTTGGGACTGAATAAACTGAAGTGACCTATAGGTAGGCCGTATAAAAATAAATAAATAAATAAATCTAATACTAGATAAGTTCAGTTATTACTTAAACACTTCATCTCAAAACCACGTTATGCATCACCTTAACGGCATAAGTTAACACAGGTATGGTTTAGAGGCATGTAATAATAATTTTTGTATTGCTAGAAATTAGTCTTGCGTATATGGAAGGAAATAATATCCAGGTAAATCTTAGAAATTAAAGCTCTGCATATAAGAATGTGAGACTGGACCTTTTTTTTTTTTTTTTTAATATAATTATCCATTTATGTGAAACTTATTTTCCAACTTCACATACTTCCAAACTCGGAGATAAAATTCCTATAAAATATTTTGATTATGTCCTATTTGTATTTTCCCTATTCTCACAATAGTGTCATAACTAAATATGCCAGTTTCTAATATCCAGAGCCCCTCTATCTTTTAAGCATAATTATAATTGATATATACATTAAACAAAGAGGAGGTGGTGGAAGGAAAATAAGTAAATAAATAAATAAATAAGTAAATAAATAAACAAGAAGGGAATTAGTACTTGCATCACACATATATTCAGAAAAAAATCATTTTTTTTTTTAGTTGTTGAAAAAAATTATATATACAAGATTAAAAAGAAATGGTAAAGTACTTGCATTTGTATGTAATACAACATAATTTTCTTTCTTTTATATAAAGTTAAAGAGCAAATAAAACGTAGAATTAGTACTTGCCTCAAGAATGCCGCTTCGAAAATTTACTGCGAGATCCTCTTTTTCTTCAACTTTCTCTCTCTCTCTCTTTTTCTGCGTTCAACCCCTAAAGTCTTCCTCCTCTATCCTTATTATTATTATTATTATAATTATTATTTTGTTTAGATTTTTAGTTTAAGGTAATGTTTTATAGGATCAAATCTAAACAACCAAATCTGTCATTATCTAGTTAGGTAGTAAAATAAATCAGATTTGTTAGACAAATATCATGTTTATTTATTATTATTATTTTTTTTTAAGGATAATAATTTGTTTATTATTGGTTTTAGGTTTTAATTTTTTTGGGTTGTTACATAAGCATATTATTTATGAATAACTCAGTAGAAGCTTGGTCTATCATATAATATGCATGTTCATTAGGATCCAATAGAATTCATGAATTATTCACGAATAATTTGGCAAATTTTGTTACTATGATCGATGCATCCAGATGACTCAAAGCTAGCTTGCAAGCTCCAACCATGTATATAAGCCATATCTGATCCTACCCCTGACCCTACCCTTCTACACCAAAACAAATCACACAAAGAAAGCCACCTAGCTATAGAGAAGAAAGTTCACCACGAGGAAGAAAAAGTCAACTCTTATAGTTACACAGAAGAAAGTCAACTCTTATAGTTTTAGATTTAGAGAAGAGATGAAAACGAATGGGTTCAAAGGCCAATTTTTTACTCATCCTATTTAAAATTTTGAATATTAAAAATAAAACTTAATCCATCCAATATCTCTCAACCGTACATACAATAACAACAAAACATTCATTACTCATGTTATTTCTTCTGACATCAGCAGACACCGAGTCTGTTATAACTAGAGCGAGCAAAAGTCTAAATCAACTGAACTAGCTTGCTGCTCAACATAAATATCTAACTGCTACCTAACTGTAAAAACTAAACAAGTGGTAACAAACACAAAGCTGCCTTATTAAATGATCATCAACTTGATAACCCTTAGACTCTCAATCTACAAACAGCTCTTATTTTAGAGGATCTACTGTGAGTCCAAGATAAAAAACAAGGTTTCTTAAAATCCCAACACCATTCAAGCAGAATCTTAAAGGTAACACAATCATATGCATCATGTACTCTCTTAGCAGATCGACATAATAACTTACCTTCGATCGCTGCATCCTTGTTGGCCTTCAAAGAGTCAGTAAGCAGGCAGGAGTTTCTTAAAAGATCAAGGCTTACATCTGGCTGCTGAGTAATGATAGAGAACACAATTATGGTCATACGAAACCCAAATATAGATGGAACTAAACCTTGTACATTCTGCAATAGTAATTTTAGAAACCACCAATAGACTATTTGGAGAACATCGCTAACAGGGTCAGCTTCATATGACAAATATCGATAATTATTGCCTTGATGTGTATAGTTAACGACCATAGAAAGATCTTGGACAATAAGTCATTTTATATGCTAGTTATTTTACAAAATAAGCAGCCATGGTCTTGACTTTAGAGAAATTTGATGGCCTTGATTTCAAATTTAATAGTTCGGCAAATTGACTTCAACATGTTCATCTAGTGTTTAAATCAATAAATCTGAGTATATCTTTCAGGTCATAAACATACATTTGAAAATTGAGGCAGCACAATAGCAATTACATAGCATTTGACTAGAAAATAAGCATAAGGCAAAGCCACTGGACAAGCATTATAATAGTTAAAACAGCACAGGGAGACTTCATTGAGATCGACAAAAATACAAAAATAATTGTTAACATGTACAATATTTCAGTAACAGCTTCACATCAAATAAGCTTGCAAATTGTTGGAACTATACCTGGTTATAGAACAAAATCACACAAAAGTCTTATATCAGTAGTGCGCTCGCTCAAACCATGCGTCCCTAACTGTGCAACCACATGAAAGAATCAGGTGATAAAACTTGTCGTTGGCATCATAGTAGAAGATATCTAAAACCAAATTGATATTCTTGCAACTTGTCATAAAAATGCCCAAAGAGATCAGAATTGCTACTTACATGAGGTGGTTTCACTTGAAACTTAAGAAGAAGAGAATAGAATGATATCTTGCTAAAGCAAATGCTCTTTTTAAAGGATAAATTACATAACAGGCAATGCATTGCTATAGCCTGCAATTGGTTAAACGCTGAAACGCCAACACAAACCAAGCAGATGAAGAGAATTGTGGACTTGAATGTTTCATGGCTCCGCATCAAAACCTAAAATGATTCTAAATTCCTGTTGTAAGCCTCCACGACCTCGGCCGCTTGATCTACACATTTGTCACATACTTGTCCAGGAAATACTTTTTACCTTCCATATAGTATTTTTGGATCCTACCCACTACTATATTGCACTTTTCATAGCGTTTACCGTTTTTGGAAATATATTGGCGATATAGTGGGTTGAATTAGATATGTCAAATGTAATTGCAGGCTCAAAAAAGCGCCCAAAATCCAATATTATTAGATTATTGTTATTGAAGAAAAAATTTTCGGGACTTGGCTGACGCTCGAGAAAATTTCTTAAATGCTCCTAGCTCACCTGAGATTGCAAGAATTCACTTGTTCTCCATAAACCTTGTGTCTTAGCCGGGCTGATAGAATTGTACTTGCATTTTGTTATTGATTTAAGCTTTAGCATGATCAGATAAGTGATGATTTCTCCCCTGTGAGTCGCAAGCTTTGCTGTTGGGACTGTAGATTTTAACTTCCAAGTTTTTATGTGTATTTATTGCATCAAATGCTTCTCTTGACAACCTTCATTGACTGCTTAACTGGATGCTAACCAAGTTTTAAAATCATTGAACAGCATCATAATCGGACAATAATGGATGTATTGTGGTATGGTCTACAATATCGGCAACATCCAGACTGATTCTGAAAGGACTATGCTATATTGGGTACCTCAAAATCCAAAATGATATTTGTGATATATATTGGTAATAAGCTGATATTTGAACCTTGCACTCAACCTCTGTATTTTTATTGATTGAATTCTCCCTTGTTAGACTTGGATAACTATTATCCTTATCTGATGAGGCTGTGATAACATGATTCCCAGTCTGCTCCTCTTGATTTGATAATATATTCTTTTAATATAAGGTGTTGAAAAGTTCATTTTCTTATATGAAACATTATTTCATCAAGTTTAACCATTTAAATATCTTTTATTTCTTCATTAGCAAAAAAAAGGAGATATCTTTTATTGCTTTGTGCATATGAGAAAGGAGTTTGTCTAGAAACTTTTCATATCTATCATGTCAAGTTTCTCTCTTTTAAACCCATCATGTCTATGCTGCCTCCAGTCATGTAGCTATGCTCTATTGCCTCTGGTCACCCTTTGCAGTCAGATATGGCTATGCTGTCTTATATTACTCCTTTCCAAATTAATGGAAGTATAGTAGTTTGCATGAAATGTTTGTTGACTAAGTAATTATCCTCTGTTTGGGTGAATGATTTTCACTATGGCCTATGAGTGCTTGCTGAGTTGTTTCTTTTCTGGGCCTTGTATTTATTTTTTTTATGGAATCTCTCTTTCCGTATTATGTTCTCTTACAATTTTGTCATTTTTTGGTGACACGAATCATGTGATTCTTGTCTGCACACACTAAGTTCTTAAACTTCCTTACGTATGTTTGAACTAATCATAGAACCCAACCCATTCTCAAGCTTCTTCTAGGCATGAAAAAACACTGTAGATCTAAGAATTTTGTTTAAGGGGGTAGGAAAAGGAAGAAAATGAGAGCAAAAAAAGAAGAAGAAGAGAGGAGGTGGATTCGACTGTCAATCAACTCTATTACATGGCTGCGATAATTGAATTTATTTCTAATGCGCAAATTATAGTAAATCACAGGAACTTTGGAATCCTAAGTATAACCAAGGTTTTAAATATCCATTATAATGGATATATTAGTTGGAAAAATTCCATATCGGATATTGACTACTGGGGAGAAATCAGAGATATTCAGCCATTGTCAGATATTAATAGCAGACTGTAAATATACAAGTCATTTTGTCCCGAATTAAATATTCAAATTTGAGTAAAATAATATACAAATACATCATATAAACTACATAAACATCACATATAATACATATTAAGATACCTTATCTAGATTACTTGCATTAATCCTATGATACCAAAATTGTTTAGTCCTGAAATTTGTATTTGTAAACTAATAAATGTGTAGAGATCGAAGCAGACAATTGGGATTTTTCATGGGGATGACCCATGATAGTATTCTCACAAAACTTATTTTGAGAACTGTTCTCTTAGAAGCTGCTCCCGACACATATACACACATACAACGCACACGCACGCACCCACACAGACATGCACACCCATACAAACATGCACACAGACACACGCACGCATGTGCACGCCAACATGCGCGCGCGTGAGCACGTGGCATGCACGCATGCGCACACACATGCACATATATACACAAATAGTGCATTGCACCTGCAAAACTTATTGCATTACACTATATCAAATGCACGTATGCTTGAATTGGGAAATAAAATCCTTCTTAAAGTCTTATATAATGATACCACTGTTGGATTTTTAGAGAAAGAAAATCATAATATCTTGTCCAATTCCAGGACCATCAACTAACAAAGCATCTCAAAATCATTTCCAAAACTAATCTCCCCTTTTTAGGTCACTTAGACCCTATTTAGTTCACTAGAAATATATTAAAAAGTAATCTCCAAAATGAAAGTAGGAGAAGAGAGTTCGTTTTGAAGCTCTTCTGTTTGCTAATTTTTGAAAAAAGGAAGACTATTAGCAAGGGAAGGGAGCAATATTTAATTCAGTAAATACATAATGCTTATATTATTTTATTTATTTTATATATAAAAGTACTACTTTTGAATGGTAATGATAGAATTCATATTAAAAAAATACCTTGTTCCTTTACTTTCAAGATCTTTTCCAACCTAAAAATGCAGGGAAGAAAAAAAGCTAAAAGTAAGGTACTGCATAGGATCCACCTCATCATAAAATAAGTAATTTCCAAGTTCCAACTTTCTTCCCGGCTAAATAAATACATGAAGTACTGGAAGTAGGCTACTTCCTCTACTTTCATTTTTACTTACATTGCAAACAAACACACCTCATCATAAAATAAGTAACTTTCAAATTTTTTCATGGCTAAATAAACACATGAAGTACTGGAAGCAGGCTACTTCCTCTACTTTCATTTTACAACCTCATGTAAATATCCCTTATTAAATATAATGTCATTGTTCCATGCTATATCTCAGAAATAGCCAAAAATCAAGTCTAATAAGACTCTTCTCGTCCCTTGCCTACGTAAAGGTCACTCCTCATGTTGTTGTTGAAAGCAAATAACATAGCAACAAACTAATAGGAATATAAATTTCTCAAGAATGTTAAGGCGACCTTCAACTGTAGCTAGAATAGAACAAGTAATCATATACCCTAGAGAAGGAAGGAAGCCAAAGAATTATGTGAGTATATTGTTACCAATAAAGATCCTCAAAACTTGTGCAATTCATACAATTTACAATTGCCCCGGAATAAATTTGAGGAGTTGGCAAAAGGATCTCGCCAAAAGATCCACATCACAAGGACCCTCGGATCTTGTACTATGACTTTCGAAGCCATCTCCCACAGGAATGAAACATGTCCTAACTGTATTATCATTGTAAACGATTACGCAGGTGCAACATTCATCTACAATATCCCATAAACCTAGGAAGCATGGAAACTTTGCTATAAACCCGTGTCATATCCACTCTATGTTTTTCCTCAAAATTCTCCACCTGTTGCAGCCACCTCGGCATATGTCTGTATCCGCGCAACCTAGCCATAAACTGAACAAGTCCACCTAGACCTATTAGCTACAAAGAAACAACATCATCTTTCAGCCCAAGAACCAATGCTCTACTACTCAAACCCCCTCAGTCACCCAGCCTTGTAAATCCCTGCGGACTAGCAACACACACTCCGTATAAACACTATTATTATTATTATTATTATTATTTAAAAAAAAAAACAAAAAACAAAACAAAACCTTTCCCTATGAAATAAACAATAGTTACTCTACCAATTCCGTTCTTGTATGGAGCAGCGATAGAATCATAGTATAAATCAAACAGCATTCGCATTATCAACCATAATCTTATTATAGAACGGCGACAAAAATCATAGTACAAATTCTATTTGGAGCTGCTAATGAGCTATTTCTCTCTGCCCCAATTTTACCTCGACCATCGATAATATATTATTTGCCTTACAACTGCCAGAAACAAACTTAACTAAAACCTAAGCATCCAATTCAGACAATATTCAGGCCAATCTAAGCATGAAGTGAAAAAGTTCTTTTTGTACCTGATGAGATTAAAGCTGGCGATATCTAGGGTTTCGAGATGGCGGTGGCGAGGGGATCGGAAGGGGCCGGCGGAGAGGGCGAGAGCTCGCGGACGAGGGCGGCTAGGGTTTCGGGATTGACGCCGCGATCGGAGAGGACGACGAGGAGGGAGAGTGTGTGCCGGTCAAGGCCGGTCTCTAGAATGTTCGACATCTGAAACGCAAGCTCCAGCGATTCCTTCGCGTCCGTCGCCTCCATGGCCGCTTACGCTCACCGGAGCGGTGATCAGATTCGGGCGATGGAACGGTCCAAAGAGGGAGGGAGAGCTAAACTGGAAACGAAAAATGGGCCGGATGGGCTAAACTGAAAACAAAGCAGGCCTAATGAGCCTAACTAACTAAGAACCCGGTCCGGTTCATTAGCTCATGAGTAGGTTTTTTATTTTTTTTTTCATTTCTCTCTTTTTTTTTGTTTTGTTAGGAGAATTAAGAAAAACTATGATTAGCAAAAATATATATATATATATATATATAGATAAACTATCATTATTTGTAAAAGTTAGCTGCATATTGAGCCCCATTTGATTGTATTTGTGAGTGTCGAGATATTAATGTCTTATATTGGATAAGGGGAATTGTATGCAACCGAAGTCACATTTGACATGCTATGTTTATTAAGAGGAGTTGCTTTATTTTAGAGGCTAATTAGCAAAAGACTTAGTTGAAATCTTTAGTATATTTTTCTGTTTTACAACGATAGAGAACATATAGCTAATTCCTTGTTATATTCTAATCAGGAGGAAGAACGTGCAGTTGTCCTCATTTATGCGAACAAGCAGGTGAGAATAGCTACTAGCCACTAAACTTTCCCCAACCTTTTTTTTTTTTTTTTTTTTTTTTTTTTCCTCCGATATCATGGATGTGCTGTTACCTTGTGCATTTTGAATTTAACATTTCTAGTACTACTCATTGAATATAACCTCTCTCTCTTTTTTCTTTTTTGTTTTTCTTTTCTTTTTCCTTTTCTAGTGTCTACAACATTATATCGTCGATGTGCTGGATCCGAATTTGATTTGAAAACCCATTTGTAACTTTACCACTCTCTTAAAAAAAACTCAAATTAGCCAGACCTAAAGTGAACGCCAACAATGTTGAATAAGTCACCACGCATATACAATAAAGGGTTAATTACAATTAAGCCTGCCTATCGGGCCGTGCCCGGTCCGGCCCGGGCACGACACGTCCCCCACGGCAGGCCCATGTCGTGCCCGTGCCGAACCCGTGCCGGCCCATGTTAATTAAAAAACCAAAAAAATAAAATAAAAGAGGATACTTAGCTTTATTTAATAAGATTTAACAAGAAGTAATAACAATAAAATATTATATTATATTATATTTAATCTCATTACATTCATATAATTGTTCTATAAATCTCATTAGAAGTTATATAAAGCCTGAAGAGAGGGGAGAGGACCCTAACCGTCATCCTCAACTTGTTCTCAATATCTTTTCTAAGAGATTTATGAGTTAAAAATTATAAAAAATAATTTGAAAATACAAGAAAATCCTTACAAATTTAAATACTTTTAATCATGCTTCATTTTTTTTTGTAAGTCTAAGTTCTCTAGTACAACTTCATGAGGTATTTATAGAGAAAAAAAGATTTTAATTTGCAAAAAAAAAATTACAAAAACCCCCAACGGCTATTTTGATCGCTGGGGAAAAAATCTGCAATTTAAAATTGCAAGAAACCCTCCAACGGCTATAAGCTATTCGCAAAAAAAAAAATTGCAAACCCCCCTAAATTTAGCCAACGACTATTTAAAAAAAAAACAAGAAGAATCCGTGCCGTGCCGGGCCGTGCCTGGCACGTGCTAGGCACGGCCCGGCACGGCCGGGGCGCACCGGCACGGCACGGCTGACCCGTGCTATGCCGGGCACGTGCCGGGCCGGGCGTGCCCAACGGGCCGCCCTACCCATTAAACAGCTTTAATTACAGTCAGACCCGCTATGATATTGGAGGTGTATCACTTAACACTTCTGAAATTTGAAACTCTAAAAAAACCCCCTGAACTTCCTAACGGCGTTAATTGACTGTGAATAAGCAGGCTACAAGATGTGGACGTGTTTTAAAAAGTCCAAAATGCCCCTAGTTAACCAAAGTTAGGTATAAAACAGCACCCAATCTTTCTCTCACCCACCTTCCTCCCCTAGCGCGATCCATCTCTCTCTCACTCGCCTCCCTCCCCCCCGCTCCCTCTCCCCGTCTCCTTAGGTGCTAGCAGCAACAGCAAGCACAGCTGCTGCAGCTGTGCTGCTGCTGCAGAGCACAATTGCAGCAGTTGCAAGCTGCTGTTGCTGCAGCTGCTAGCAAGGAGTGCGATAGAGAGAGAGAGAGAGAGAGAGAGAGAGAGAGAGAGAGAGAGATAGAGTGAGAGGAAGGAGAGAAAGAGAGAGGGAGTGTGTAGGGAATTGTGAGGGTAGAATAGGAAATTCAGGACCGTGAGTGCATTTTAGTGTTAAAAGAGAGAGACAATAACAAACTCTAACTAACAGTGTTAAAAGTCAAGAGGGTTTTTTGAGAGTTTCAAACTTCAAAGGTGTTAAGTGATATGCCCCCAATACTACTACAGGAGTATGACTGTAATTAACCCTACAATAAACAATACCATTTTTTTTGGATGCATTTTTATGAAACATGGGTTGCAAACTAAGTATTTGGATCCTCTGATCTACAGCTAATGTCACCAATCATAATCTTAAAATCAACCATTTTGTAAATTATAGTTGGATATATACTCACATAACTGCCTGCCTTCATGTATATTAGAATCGCGCGCAGTCAAACAGCTTCAATGCCTCACGATCAATTCCATCAGCTCGTTGAGATTACGAACCGAGCTTCCATCGGACTGAACCGCCATCTCCTTCAGCAAGCGGATCCTCACCCTCATCGCTCTCCCCTCCTCCGCCTTCAACACCTTGCGCAGAGCCTTAGCCACCGCCTCCTTCTCCAAACCACCCTCCCCCTCGAACCTCACCCCGACCTTCCACACATCCGTGATCGCACGTGCATTCAGCATATGGTCGCCCAAGAACGGCCTACGCAGCATTGGAACCCCGCACGTGACGCTCTCCAGCACCGAGGTCCACCCGCAGTGCGTCACAAACGCGCCCACCGAGTCGTGCTGGAGCACCTGCACCTGCGGCGCCCACGGGACCACGAGGCCCCGGTCCCTGGTCCGGTCCAGGAATCCCACGGGCAGCATTTCCTTGGCAAACTCCTTGAGCGACCACACGAAGGGGACCCCGCTCGCCTCCAGCCCCTCCGCCAGCTCGGCAAGCTCCCGAGGCGGCAGGCACACGAAGGTGCCGAAGCCGATGTAGGCGACGGAGGCTGGTTCGTGCCTGTCGAGCCACTGGATGCAGTCGAACCGGTCGGGTCCGCTTGGGTTCGGGTTGAGGAGACTGAGCGGGCCGACCGGGAAGGACTTTTTGAATTTGGAGGCGAAGTCCGCTTCCAGATACGGGTTGATGCCTTGGAAGTAGTTGAGGGCCACGGCCGCGGCCCGTGGGAGTTCTTGGCCCATTCGGTGGAGGAGTTGGGCGAATTTTCCGTTGATGTCGCCAGAGACGATGCCTTCGGGGAGGTCGCAGTTTCGGAGGCCAGATAGGCCCGGGATGAAGCCCAGGTCTTCGTCTCCTTTGGAGGAGAATGCTGCACGGGACAAGCCCAACGGGGGCATTAGAAGTGGGGGAACACACTAAGAAAAAGATGTACAAATTTGAGCCCTGGAAACAAAACCTATTTTAAATCGCCAAACTCAACTCTCCTGAATATATTTCATTTCGATTGAATGGATCATCAGTTCGGCTCTTATCAATTTTTCAAAAACTAATTAAAATAAAGGTTTATTACAGTCAAAGCCCATGTAATGTTGAGAGTGTATAACTTAACATCCATAAAGTTTGAAACTCTCAAAAAACACCTTGAATTTAGTTATTTTCACTATCCTTTTTTATTAAAGTGCCTTTTGTCCCTCAAATTCCTATTCTACTCTCATCTCTCTCTTTAACCAGCATATTTCCTCTCTCTCTCCTCTCTCTCTCTCCCTCTCTATCTCTCTCTCTCAGTTACTCATGCTCCCTCTCTGAATAAGAGAGAGATATAGAGAGAGAGTGACTGAGAGAGAGATAGGAGGAGAGAGAGAGAGAGAGAGGAGAGAAAGACAGAGAGTGCACTGCTTAAAAGGAGGGATGATGTTAGAATAGGAATTTGAAGGACAATATTACACTTTAGTAAAAAAAAAAAAAGAGTGAAAATAACTAAGTCTGGGGGGTTTTTTGAGAGTTTCAAACTTCAGGGATGTTAAATTACACATCCCCAATATTACTGGGAGTCTACCTGTAATTAATCCTTAAAATAACAAAGAATGAGAACCAAAACTGAACCAAAATACAGTTCGGTTATTCAGTTCCAACTTTTTAAATAAAGCTTATCAATGTTAAAAATAACACGTTATGAAACTTGATATCCTTTATATTGCGTTATGAAACCTAACAGAAAACTAATATTATTTAACTGTCGAAAATAACTTAATGCACTGTAACGATGCGTTTGTAATATTATTTTACGTTTTTTTATTTAATGTTACGTTATGTTAAATTATGTTATGTTAAATTATATTATGTTACGTTATTTACAATAATTTTTAAATAGTTTTTATATTGATTTCGATTATTTATTTTAATTATTAGTGAATTGCTATAGTTTTTTTTTCACTTGACGGGTTATTGTTTAGTTATTTGATTTCTTGTAGTATTGTTAACTTGTACATCTTTATTTATTTGTTATAATTTCTTTCCAATTACTGATTTTTTTTTGTTATAATTTTTTTCTAATCATTGAAATTTCTTACTTGCTGATTAAATTGAATTCTCAGCTAATAAAAAATAAACAATTAAAAATAACAAGTATTACAAAATATAAATTACAATATTGATCAACAATTGAAAATAAATTTAAAATTTTATTTTCTTATTTAGATAATGACTGAAATTATGTGTATGAATATAATTTAATTTATAAAAATAAATATTAGAATTACTATGATACATGTAAAAAAATTAGATTTAATACTAGGATATATTTTTTTATATTTTCTTTTAAAAATTTTTAATTTAATTTTCAATTTATAAAAATTATTTTATATACTTTTATATTTATTTTTATTAAATAAATAGAAAATCGTGTAACCTACGTTATACGTTACGCCATATGTTATATAACCTAACAGAGAAAAAATATTACGTTACCGTTATCGTTATTTTATACACTGAACCTTATTTAAAAATTATGATTTTTTTTTCGTTTTAGTAAACATATATCTTCAAAAATCATAATTTTAATACTTTAATAAGGATTCTTCAAGATATGTCTTTAAGGTATCAAATTAATAATAAATTTATTCTATGTATATATGCTTTTATTGACATATGTAGATAAGTGTCTCTCGTTCTATATATGTATATATGTACGTACATGTTTGTGTTTGCGAATATATATAATTTTTAAATAATTCAGCGGGTTCGATTTTAGATTTTAAAGTTAGAAATTGAAACCGTAAGCAATTATAGTTGAGTTATTATTATTATTATTATTATTATTATTATTATTATTATTATAGTTTTACATAATAATGCATCAATCTGTTAAATGACTCAAAAATGATTTTTGTAGTTTACAAAAATATTGTCTTAATAATAAAAAATAGGAGTTTTTACATATCGATCCCTTAATTCTTTAAAAATTAAAAATTGATCCTCAAAACTTCATATTTTAATTTTAGTCCCCCAAAATATTTAACTTACACCGTTTTAGTCCTTCAATTAATTATTTTGTCAAAATAAATCTCGTTTTTTTTCTTTTTATATATTAGTAAAACAATCTAAATGTACATGACTTAGATAGAAAGGTTAAATGATAGCTTTCAAAACTCTCCTTTCACCTTTTTACCGTCTTTCCCTCTCTCAAGCTCTCCTATTATCCCAACCTCACTAACTCTAACCATAATTCAAGAAACCCTAATCCCTTTATCCCCACTCTTAAAATGGTAACCAAACTAAAAAGAGAGAGATATTAAGGATAGAGAGAGGAACCTAACTAAGAAAAGAATAAAAGAGGGAGATGGAGATGAAAACTCAATCAAGAAGAGAGAAATAAAGGAGAAGAGAGAAATAAAGGAGGATGGAGAGGAGAATTCAACCAGGAAGAGATGTGAAGAGGGGAGGAGGAGGAGAGAAAGAGAGAATGAAGGAAAAAGTACTTTTCCCTCTCTTTCTAGGAGTATAACTGGTATAAAAAATCAAAAATTTAACTTGGCTAACGAAAATAACTCAGAAAACTAAAAGAATGTAACTTAAATGTTTGAGGACTAAAATCAAAATATGAAGATTTAAGCAATCGATATTAAATTTTTAAAGAATTAAGAGATCAATATGTAAAAGTCCCTACATAATAATAATAGGGGTATCTTTATAAATAATAATTTAGTCCCCCAAATATTCATATTTAGGATTTAGTCCCCAAATCCTCTAAGTTACTACAATTTACTCCCCCTCCCTAACTTCCGTTAGCCGAGTTTATTTTTTGACATGATTTTCTCATTTCACCCCTCCTTAATTTTTTCTTCCCTCTTCCTCCTCTCTTCTCCTTCTCTCATTCTCCTCTCTTCTCTTTTTCTTCATTCTTCCTTCTCTTTTTTCCTTCTCTCTTTCTCCTCTCTTCTCTTTCTCTCTTCTTCCTCTCTTCTCCTTTTCTTCATTAGGTTCATTAGCTTCCACCCTTCTTCTTTTGTTCTATCTCTCTATTTTCTCCATTTTTTCTTTATGGGGGTATTTAAGTCATTTTATTATTTAAAAAAGTAAAAATTAAATTCTGCTGTTTATTTGGACGGAAAAACTAACAGAGATATTAAATTGTATTAATTTAGAGGATTTAGGAGACTAAATACTAAATATGAAGATTTTGGAAACTAAATCATAATTTATAAAAAGTTAAGGGACAACCTGTAAATACCCCTATTTTAATAATATCCCAAAAAGAGCTTTTGTGTTTTAGATTTTTTTTCCCCCCTAAAAATTTAATTATTTTAACCACATTCGTATTTGTCCCAGTTTCCATCAATACAGTTAGATGCCGGACAAATTAAAAGCCACTTATTTTTGCTGAGAATTAAAGTAGCAAACGTACCTTTTTGATCGCCATCTCCGATGATCTTTTGGCGGAGCAGATCAGTGTAGAGGTGGGCGGAGAGGCTGCAGGGCCCGCCGGTCCAGAGCGCCACCCACGGCGCACCCGCTTCCTCCGCCAGCTCGCCGGCGAACCAGAGGAAAGCGTCGCTCACCACGCACGTGACCCTCGCTCCTCCCGCCGCCTCCAGCCCCTTCTTAAAGTTCCCCGGCGTCTCTCGCAAGAAGAGCCTCACCTCCTCCTCGGGGTCGTCCGCCGGCGCCGTGTACCCGGCGGGGCAGCCGTCGGAGATCTCGACGATGCGAAGGTTAAGAGAGTCGGAGGAGAAGGCGGAGCAGGAGAGGGAAGCGGCGGATCGGGCGGAGGTGAGGAGGGAGAAGACGACGCCGGTGGGGAAGGAGGTGGCGAGGGCGCGGGCGAGGGAGAGGAGAAGGGCCGGGTGGTTCCCGAAGGGGAAGGCCAGGAGGGCCACGTGGGGGGATTCGACGGGTCCCATTCGACGACGATCCCCGGTGGCGCACGCTAATGGAAGGGGCGGCGCACGATAAGAGAGGTGTGGAGAGTTTGGTTTGGGTAGTCGGTCCTCTGAGGGAAGCGGGCTCGGGGGGTTTAAAGGGGAGGGAGTTGCTAGATGCGCCCCATACTTGTGCGCAGTGAGCCCGTGGCAATGAGTTAAACTATTTACAAGTTTACCATTTATAATTTAAGATTAAATTAATCTTATAAATTTCTTAGTGAGCCTCATTCTCTCTTCTCTCTCAGGCTGTTTTTTTTTATTGAGCTCCAATTCCTATTCCTCATATTTTCGGGCGAGTTATCCAGGAAAAAAAAAAAACGAAAAAAGGGGAGAAAAAGAAACAACCCAAGAAATCCTAAATATTCAACTAAATTTGCATCTCATCATGATTCCTAATGATTTCTTAAACTTCATATGATTATTTTTTTAAAGATCTAGTGTGAATATCTTTATTGAGAGTTTTTGAGTAGATTGAAAAAGAAGAAGAAGAAGCACAAGATTATAAAATTGATAAAAATCGATTAATCTCCTTATTTAGATATATGTTTAAAGTATTTATAGACTCAATAAACAGTATAAGTTGAATGATGAATGAAGATGGATATTTTTAAAGATTTTGATAATATGTGTAGTTGCCGGGCCTATTTTTTAGAAGTCGAGGTGGAAACCCTGGTCGGGACGGCAATACTGACCCAAGCAAATGCTGGTCGGGATTACTAACATGTCTAGAGTATTCACTAGTCGGGGTTGTAACCCCATCCAGAGTATTTACTGGTCGGGTTTGTAACCCCATCCAATGTATTGTTGGTCAGGGCTGTAACCCCGTCAAGAGTATTCACTAAGTTTTCCACCCCGACCAGTAATGTTCCAAATTTTCAGAAAAACAAAGCAAAACCCACTGGCCAGGGTGGAATAAATTTCTTGTTAATAATTTCTATTGAGAATAAGTTATATCGTGCGAAAATGACGAACATGCCACATAAATCATGAATATTGAAAACCATCAAACTAGAGCGTTAATAATGAAAAATATATAATATTGACAATATATTCACTAGCCGGTATGTTCCGAAAGTGTTTATCACTCCCGGTCAGTAGGCTTTTCTTATGAATTTTTTGCTTTAAAAAATGTCCATTGATAATAAGTTATATAAATCGATAATGACGAATATTATGCATAAATCACGAATATTGACAACCATCAAACTAAAACATTCATAACGAAAAATAGATAATATTGACAATAAGTTGAAGTTAATATCATCTGTTCAATACAAACGAAAAAGTACAATTACAAAAGTGAAATTGTTCATAACATCATAATTAACAAAGTTACGTATAGTGAGCATGAAAGTACAACACACTATCGCCTAGCAATTTTTCTAACACGACTGCAGATCTATCCACTCATTGTTGGCGATTCCGGAGATCTAGTCTCGACTTGGTCTTCGACATCGGACAAACCAAATAAGCCCAAGACTGCTTGTATAATGCTGATATTCTAATACTGCTTATATAATGAAATTGGTATTCGTTTCCGAATGTCATATTTCCACAAATGTTGATATCTCAACACTGCTTATAAAATGAGGATTTTTTTATTAGTTCCACAAACCAGGTATTCGACTGGTTCAATCTTAGTGACCACGCAGCTATTTTTCTTCGTATTTGATGCATCTCTATGGTTATCTTTACTGACAATAATTGTTATGTCAAATCTAACTACGCAAATGTGAAACTTATAAATATACGCATTAAAGTTAGTAGACGTACATCGGTGACTTCGTGCCAGCTTTCTTCCTCTGATGCAGGACCGTCGATCTAATTCGAGATGACTCAGCTTAATTCATCTGCATAAGTATTGAACATACATTATTCCAAAATTCCAACAATAACCACACAAAATTGGTCGAATATTGTGTTCGGTGACAATGCGTTTTTCCCAATTCTATAAAAATCCTACTAAATATTATCACATAAGAGGAGATGAAATTTGAATGTTCAAATTGAATATTCAAATTATCAAACACTAAATACTACTCAAAATTGGATGTCTCTATTATATTCTAAACCCTACTAGCACTATTAAATTATATAGGAGATGAAAATGGAATGAGAGGAAAGAAATATGAATAATATCTTATCGGCGGGGCTCTACGGCCTCGTCTTCGCGGACTGCTCTTCACGGAGAAGGGCGCAGCCGAAATATAAGACTCGATTTGGACGGTGGTCGTTGAAGAAAGAGAGAGAAGCCTGAACAGAAGAAGAAGAGAGGGAGTGAGAGAAAGAAGAAAGAGAGAGTTAGGAGGAAGAAGAAGAGAGAAGGCGTTGAAAAACCTAATCTCCTAGTGAGCCTCAATTTTTCTTAGGTAGCCTTATTTTCTCTCTCAAATGTTGCATTGGGGATTACAGGAGCAAAACTGAAAAATTTATAGAGCTCTCTAAGAAAAAATTGGCTAGTTTCAAATGAGCCTCGGGCTCACTAAGAAATTGGGCTCACTGGGACAAGTATGGGGGCGCATCTAGAGATGATGTATGGGGAGAGCGATATTATATGGCTATGCATCCGCTGTGGTGGGCCGAACAGCAGTCGCGAACAAGTGATTACGTGTCGTGCACTAGTTTTGACACGTCGTCGAACAGCAAGCACAGCTCTGCTCTTTCCGGGGATCTGGGGAGCTCGCGGGGTTTGGGGCTTCTAGACCGGTGGGTGCTAGAGCCCGTCGGTTTCGTGCATTTCCAATTACCATCAAGATTTTTGATGTTTAAAGCACAATTGTAAAGTTTTGAGTGGATGAGGGCACTAGGAAAGCTACTGGGAGTGGTAGGTGACACCAGTGGAGAGTATGGGAACACGTCGCACAATTCTTACCTTACATCCAATAACAACAACGGGTCCATTAAATTGTTATAAATTAGTGGACCCGAGGAAGGTGGCATTAAGCGGGAGTTTCCAAAGAAGCACACTATTTTTCCCAGTGAGCCCACTTCTCAACTTTCAGTCCAATCCAAATCCAAATTTTACTGTCTAGTAGACTCACTGTGCTCCTTTGGAAACTCCCCATTAAGCCCGATGAAGGTGGCATGTTCAAAGCTTTCCGGTCGAAATCCGAAGGCCAGGGTCAGAAGCCTGATGCCCCTCGGGCGTTGATTATCTCGCTCACAGTCATCTCAGGAAAGTACCTAGGAATTCACCTGTGTTGTTTCCCGGTGGAATGAATTCCTATTTATTCGAAAGTGGTATTTATTGGTTTGTCCCTCAAATCTTTATATATTATGATTTTGCCCCCCAAATCTTTATATTTAGAATTTTACCCCCCAAATCTCATAAGTTACAACAATTTTGCCCCCCTCTCTAACTTTCCCTAATACAGTTAAATATTTGACAATTTTACCCTTCTTTTCCTTTTTTATTTCCTCCTCTCTTCTTCTCTCTTCCTCCTCTCTTCTCCTTTCTTCATTATTTCTCCTTTCTTTCTTCTCTCTTCGCCTCTCTTCCCTAACACAGTTAAATACTGAAAGAAGAGAGGAGAAAGAAGAGAGGAGAAATAATGAAGAAAAGGAAAAGAGAAGAGGAAGAGAGAAGAAGAAGAGAAGAGGAAAATAGAGAAGGAAAAGAGGGGTAAAATGGTCAAATATTTAACTGTGTTAGAAAAGGGGGCAAAATTGTTGTAACTTATGAGATTTGGGGGGCAAAATTCTAAATATGAAGATTTGAGGGATAAAATCATAATATATAAAGATTTGAGGGACAAACCAGTAAACACCCCTATTCGAAATTATGCGGATCTGCTACCGCTTCATACTGAAATTGGGAGCTGATGATCTCTCTTTGCAATGCTCAGTTGGTTTATTATGCACGTTGTTGATTGACGGTATCAGGGAGCCAGTTGTACATTTTATTAGTGCTTTCTGAAAGGTACCAGAAAAATACCAGGCTTGGTAACATTCTTCTACGAGTATTCTAGCATGAATGTTGTGAATAGTTTTAGAAGAAATGTGGTTGGCAGTAACCATGGTTATAAAGTTGAGTTCATATATCTTGTCGTTTGATGGCTTCGAGAGAAGAGCACAGCTCTGGAAACAAATGAATTCAGGGGTATTTACATATATGTCCCTTAAATCTTTATAATTTATAATTTAGTCTTCCAAACTTTCATATTTAGAATTTATTTCTATAATCATTTAAAATACTACAATTTAATCACTCCGTTAACTTTTCTGTTAAAATAAACAACATAATATAATGAAATTACTTAAATACCTGCCCTTTTAATCCCTACGTCTAATCCTAATTTCACTTTATATTCACAAAACCTAAATCTTTCCGTCTCCAATTCCACTCGTCTCCGGTGGCGAACCGAGGGCAACCCAGCTGCGGTGAGGCGGCGCGGCCATCGACCCGCGGATCGGCGACCGGCGGCCACTGGAGCGGAGCTAGAGGCAGATCGGCGAAGCAGCGAAGCGCCGGGATCGGATCGACGAAGCTAGAGGCGGATCGGCGAAACGTTAGAGGCGGATCGGCGGAACTTGAGGCGAGTGGCAACCGGCCGATTGGCGAAGCGTCGACCGGCGTAGCGGCGACCGACGGAGCGGCCGATCTGCGTGGTATTAGAGGCGAACAAGGTAAAGTGTAGTTAGGGATTCAGGGTGTTGCTGTATTCGGGGAAGAAGATGTAGGTGGGCTGCAAAAAGGAAGCAATTTTCGAAGTAGAGGACCCTCGGCCTAGGGTCCCTCTTTCCAAAGGGAAGTTCGTAGATGTGAACCAAGCTTTGGAGGTGGCTAGATTCGATATCCAGTACTGTGATTGGAGGGCTCGTCAAGACTTGTTGACTATAATGGCTCTACATGACAAGGTGCTAATCAATTTATTTCTTTATCTAAGCATTAGATGTACCTGAGTTTTCTAGTGCCTCATCTAGTTGGTGCTAGTTTTAACATGACTATAATTAAGGCCTTTGTTCATATCCCATGAGATCTGCTAAACTTGGAGGTTCTACGTAATTATAGAATCTTTGATTGTCATTTGGATTGCTACTTTTAGTCACGCAAATCATTTAGTTGTGTAATTGGAATCAAACCTGACATTTTTGCTAACTTCTTAGGTTTATATACTAAAGTTAGGATTTAAAAGAGGCTGTGTATTTCTCTTCAATACATCGCAGGGGGATATTTCAACTAATTTTATCTAAGCTAAAAACAGAAATTCAGATATTGTATATGATTGAGTTTCAGTTTAGGATCTACCAAAAGTATCTTGTTGTGCATTTTATGGTTCAACACAATTTTGTAGAGGAATCTCCATAAAAATCATAATTTTATACGAAAAGGTTTCAACTTGTATTCTAATGGGAGCATGCCTCCTGTATACTAAGGAAGGAAATTAATTGTTCTACACTTCATAGTTTGAAAACAGGAGATGTGTCTTATAGTGTTTGGTTAGAAACTAGAATTCAGGATCTTGTTTAACAAAGCAGAATTCAATTCCATTATCTTGCTTTCACTATTTACTCAGGTGGTAGAGGTCCTCAATATCATAGTCTATATACACTTATGCTTCCGAATTATACAATACGATACGTGAGTTTATGTTTTACTACAGGACTCAACCCATTCAGAGAAGAGTAAAGGAACTCCGAATCAGAGGAAGCAGTGTACACCAAGTCACTGAATATGGACAGGCGCATGCATGGGGAGATGTACAGCCACATGCACACGGAGATGCACATCCACATGCAGGACAATCTCCACAGCCACTAACATGGGTAAGAGTTAGAGATAGACCTATGCAAGATCCAAACGTGCAAGTAAATTGTTAGCTTCAATTTGGTTGTTTAAAACATATCATTTCTTGATTCAAATGTATATTACAGTGTAACTCCGGGATTCAAGAGAAAAGTTATAGTACCCATGCATCACTTAAGTGTAGTTTCATGTGAAAGTAGCCAAGCGTTCGTTTCATTTGGTGTAGGAAGTTTTGCTTCCACCATCTCAAATGCAACAATCGCAAACATCTCTCTGAGGTGCAGAATAAGAGAAAAATTTGTTGAAAAATTTGTGCCGCAAAAAATTGAAAAATTTGTGGTCATGAGCTCTGTTATTGAAAATATTTGTTATTTGATATTGTGTTGATCTCTATGTTGTGATTTGAAACGATGGTAAGATACAGAAACAATTGAAAATTTTGTTGCAAAACTGTATTGTCATTTGAAATGAGCTTTGTTACTTGTTGATTGTGATATGGATGCATTTGTCAAAATATATATGTGGCCCCTAATCGATGTCAAATTTGTCAAATATTTGTAATAAACTCTTTTATTGAAGTGTATACTTTCATGTACCCAAGTTTTCTCAGTCCAGAGAAGAGTTGTTCTCTAGACTGAGAATTCTTAGTCCAGAGAACAAGCTCTCAGTCCTGAGAGCTTGTTCTTTGGACTGAGAGCTTGTTCTCTGGACTGAGAATTCTCAGTCCTGAGAGTTTAATGGCTAGAGAGAGATTTCAGGGATAAAATGGAAAAATCAGGTCAAAAATGGTTAGAGAGAGATAAGAATAGGATTTCAGAGGTAAAATGAGAAAATCAGGTTAAAAATTAAACTTGGCTAACGGAAGTTAGGCAAGAACTAAATTGTAGTAACTTAGATGATTTGGAGGACTAAATTATAAATATGAAGATTTGGGAGACTAAATCATAAATTATAAAGATTTGTCCCAAGATTTAAGGGACAAATCTGTAAATACCCCTTGAATTTAACCTCTATGTGCTTGCTTTTTAGATTAAAGTTTTCATATGAATTTTGTAGGGTCTCTCTTCTTTGGGAAATGAACAGCTGTTCTAAAGTTTGTATAATATTGATCTTCGTACTGAATGTTGATGCTTTTCTAATTTTGTTTCAAAAGTTTTGCAGTGCGTGTTGTTTGCAGTTCCAAAAATTGGCTTTTAGGGAGTAAACATTCTCTGGTTCCATGGAGGTGGGAAACATTTTCTCGATTGAATCTCACTGGGAGTTAGTTCTCCGTCCAGACTGAGAACTTATACTCAGTTAGTTCTCACTTATTGTATTAGAGAGAGAGAAAGGAAAAAGAAGAATAATTCACATTAAAACTTGGTTAAAATTCACAACACTTACATAAATAACAATGAGGAGGAAGAGGGAAGGGAAGAGAGAAAGAGAGGAGGAGAATTGAGAGGGGAATTCAATAAGAGGAGGAAAGAGAGAGAAAAATTGATATTTCCCTTCCAATGTTCAAAAATTCGTTTTCAGTATGCGTGCGGTCCAGGACCGCATAACGCATAATCGGATTACGCGCCGATTATGCAGATTACGCGGAATTATGCGGAATATTAATATTTTAATAAATATTAATATAATAATTATAAAAAAATGGATATATTAATGCTATAAAACTCTAAAAAATTATAAATAATAACCATAAGCAAATAAAATAAATATAAACTGGCTCTACATAAGAAAATAAAAAGATAAAAAGACTTATCTCTTAACTCCCAATATAAAAAAAAGAACGACGCATGTATGTATGGATCAAAAACGTCACTCACCTGCAAATCGAAAAGAAAAATTAAATGAGAATCAATTTATATGATATATAAGAAAGTTTTAACACATAAAAATGAAGAATGCATGTACAAATGAACATATGACAACCACACATTGCTAATATATGTTTGTGTCAACTACATAAGTAATTAGTTTTACATATTCAAAAAATAATACAAGTTTTTTTCAAAAACAGTTCATCCTACTCAACAAATTCTCTACTATTCCTCATTGTCATCTTCATATTGAACATTATTTCCCAACTCCTCCTCAGAACTATCATCATCGTCATTCGCATCATCACCCTCTTCTTCTAAAACAGCTATAGCGTGATCATGTTCAGGAAGATCTTCAACAACTGCACTGGATGAACTCTCTTGAGCTCTGCTTCCTGCTGCAGCTCTCCTTCTTAGTGTCCTTTTGCTCCTCCTGAGTCTATCTTCATTAGCTCCACTCGCCGCAGCAACAAGATCCCAGGTCAAGCCGGAACCAGGGAAGATCTCATCTTCGTCATCGTTCTCTATTTCTCTAACAAATTCATCTTTCCAGTGCAAAGCTCTGGAATCATCTGGAGCAATCAGCACATCCTTACTATCTCCATCTTTCTTCTTTGCATTCCTTTTCTGTGCCATTTTTTTGTTAAACTGAACGAAGACGAGATCATTTAACCTCTTAGCATCCAGCCTGTTTCTCTTCTTTGTATGTATCTATAAATTTATATATGATTTTACACAAGATAAAAGAAAAAGTTATGTTAACTCTGAAATTAATGTAATTGAAAATTATAAAATATATAATCATTGTAGTATTAATGTAGTAATTTGTATTTACCCCTTCAAATACACTGAAATTTCTCTCGCATCCTGAAGAGCTACTTGTCAAACTTAGGATCTTAATTGCTATTTGTCGAAACTTTGGTGCCTCTCCTCCATAAAAATCCCACCAATGAGCTATTAAAGCAACATATAACAATATGTTAACAATTAAAAAGAATATAATTTAATATTAAATTATTTTAAATTTCATATATAAAGTTTACCTGGATCAAAATTATCTGTGCCATTAAAACTCATTCGGTACCTTTCCGCCATGTCACTCCCCATAAGTCCCCCCTTATTTTTGTAGACAATTAATTCATGCGAGCCAATCTGATCTTGGATGTCATGCTCAGGATAAAATATGCATATGCAATGCATGACGGCATTTATTACTAGTGTATTATCTTGGACTGTCTTATCCCTATAATAATAATAGGGATTAAGATAATATGCCGTCAAATGCAATATGCTATCAAGTCTGCCCCTGGATTCTTTCTCAATTATATCAATAATTGGTCTAAATGCAGACTTCTTTCGATTGCAAGCAGCTTTGATCTCATCATTTGTATCTTCCAGCATTCCATATACAAAACCCATTGAAGGTTTACGATCAGCATCAACAATTCTCAACAATTTAAACAAAGGAGTATATACCTTCAGAAGCTCTTTAATATCTTTCTAAAAGGAGTCATAATATATTGTGGTTTTAGTTGACTTGCCCTTCTCTGTCTTGGACCATCTGTTGTTATCCCATTTATCTGAAGAAACCATAGCAGCCAACTATGATTTTTTGTCTACCAGACAGCTCAAGCTTAGGAAGGTGGTGGCAAATCTGGTGATTCCTGGACGAACAAGCTCTCTCCTGTTTGTAAATGAGCGCATCAAAGCCAGAGTACTGTGATTTGCATAAAGAAAAACTGTCATTGATCTTGCCTTCTCAATCACCGCTTTGTATTTTGGTATCTTACCAATACCCTCCAACATGAGATCTATAGTGTGGGCTGCACAACTGGTCCAAAATATATTAGGCATTCTTTCCTTCAACATATTTTTTGTTGCCATATTGGATGGGTGGTTATCAGTAACCACTTGCAGCACGCGCTTCTCACCCACTTCCTTGATGCAGTTTTCCACCCAATTCAATATGTATTCGCCAGTATGTGCATTGGCTGAGTTCTCAATTGATTTAATGAAGCATGTGCCGCTCTTGCAATGGACACATAAATTCATAATACTTCTATACTTTCTGTCAGTCCATCCATCAGTCAAAATACTGCAGCCATATTCATCCCACGCTTCCTTTGACTTCTCTAAACTGTCTTCAATTTTTTTGTATATCTTATCTAAGAGAGACACTCTCAATTGATATTGGCTTGGCCCCTTATACCCTGGACCGTGCTTGCCAACAGCCTCGCAAAACTGATCGAACTCCTCACAGTCGAAAGTGTTAAAAGGACTTTCTTTGGCATATGCCCACATGGCCGCATAATCATGTGCCAGCTCCTTCCACTTCCTTCTCTCACCTTCATTGATAATTGTTTACTTCCATTTACCTTCATCCACCAGTCTGTTCAGTGGACCACTAACACGGGGCCTATGATCTCTAGTGAGTTCGGGTTATTCTCTCTCTCTTTCTACTGATATCTGCACTTCTTCCCCAAGCTCATAATCAGCTTTCCGTTTGTCAACTTTCTTCTTCTTGATTCCCTCCAGGTTCTCCCTACATATACGCCTCTCTTCATCTGTGGCAAGCACACATGCTGATACTTCTCCTCCAACTCCTGCAATATGTTGCTTCAATCTATTTATTCCTCCTTTCACAATCTTATTACATTTGATGCATTTCACATCATTATAAGAACCTCTCTTTATTAGCCTACCATAATTCCACCCAATATCATTTGATCCTGCTGGTTTCAGTGGAATATGGCTATCTTCCTCACTCGATGGATTTGGCCGTCCACAACTACTTGAATTAGAGGCCATTGATGATGACATACAGAAAAAATTAAATGCCTTAAAGAACTTCCTACATAATCAATAAAAACTTCAATTATTTCTCATGCAAAAAAATAATTCATACAATTTACAAATCCATGACCTCTAAAGTAACTGATGGCTGCAGTATCCATAGCCATTAATGACTGATCAACAATGGAGGTATCCATTAATTTCAGATCAGACTATTGAATTAATGCCAAATGGCTGAGAGAAATATTAATTTCTAATCCTATAGCAACTCCTTTTAAAAGCGTACAAATTATTGAATTAATATAGAAGATGGTCATCAGGTCAATAGGTCATGCTTGCTGCCAAATCCAACATATTAATCCAGCAAATTGATCCAGCCAAATCCACCAAATTAACCCTAGCAAATTAATCTAGCAAATTAATCCAGCCAAATCCAGCAAATTAACCCTAGAAATTTAATCCAACAAATCCTAACTGTAAAAATTCCAAAAATTATTTTACCCTGTAAAAAATTACCCTAAAAAAATTCCAAAATCCTAACTGTAAAAATTATTTTACCTGCTCAGCGTCGCCGGAGAGCTCGCCTTGAGGACTGAAGCTGCCGGAGGAGATGTCGCCGGTGAGACCGGAGAGGGGAAAGGCCGAACTGAGAGCTAGGGGTTCTTCGTTCGCTGGTTTGGAGACTCGACAGCTCGGGAATCGGGAGAACAGAGACTCGATAGCTGGTTTGGAGTGACGATCGCCGGAGGAAATCTTGCCGGTGATCGGAGAGGGGAAAGGGCGAAAGGAGAGTTAGGGTTTTTTCACGGGCTGGTTTGGAGACTCGACAACACGGAAATTGGGAGATCAGAGACTCGACAATGGTTTGGAGTGACGATCGTCGGTGATCGGAGAGGGGAAAGGAACGGATGTTAGGATTTTTTCGCGGGTTTGGGGACTCAGATCGGGATCGATTTGGTATCGAAAGCTGAAGAGGGGAAGTTTTATTCTGTGGGTTGCGGGTTCGGGTCGAGTTTTGGGTTAATTTTAATATTCGAAACCCATTAACCCATCACAACACATAATCGTATGCGGATTATGCGGGCGCATAATCCGCATAATCGATTATACGTCCGCATAATCGTTTGTCCGCATAATTAGGCGTTTTCTCACTATTCTGTGCGTTCTGGGAGCGAAAACGCATATGCACCCGCATATGCGTCCGCATAGGACGTTTTTTCGAACACTGTTCCCTTCCTTCTAAGAGTATAACAGAAAATGCAGGCCAAAAATTTAACTGGCCTAATAAAAGTTATCCAGACTAAAGTGAAGTAACTTAAAGGATTTGAAGGACTAAAATCAAAATATAAAGATTTCAAGAATCAAAGTCTAATTTTTAAACATATATATATATATATATATATATATATATATATATATATATATATATATATATATATGAGGAAACGGAAATTACACAGGCGGTGAAGGGAGTTCCTTCACCGCCGCTTAGGTGGCGCTTAATAAAATTATTACACGTGGCGTCATTCAAGATAACAAATAAATGAATTTCTTTAATTGCCCTTTGAGTGGTGCCACATGTAATAATTTTATTGGACCACCTAAGTAGCGGTGAAGGAACTCCATTCACCGCCGGTGTATTTCCCATTTACTCTATATATATATATATATATATATATATATATATATATATATATATATATATATATATATATATATATATATATATAAAGTATTTTATAAACCATATATTAATCTGACTTCCATCACAGATTCACTACTTGCTCGTGTTCAATTTCTTCGGACCGACATCAACAGACACCGAATCTATTAAAACTTGAGCCAGTAAGAGTCTAAATCAACTGGACCAGCTTGCTTGCTGCTCAATATAAAAAACTAACTGCTACCAAACTGTAATAACTAAACAAGTGGTAACAAACACAAACCTTTGCGTATCTCTAATTCGCTCATAAAGCTGCCTCATCTTTCTATTTCTGTAATTGAATGATCATCAACTTGATCACCCTTAGACTCTCAATCTACAAACAGCTCTTATTTTAGAGTATCCACTGTGAGTCCAAGATTAAAAAAAAAAAAAAAAAAAAAAAACAAGGTTTCGAAAAATCTCAACACCATTCATGAAGAATCTTAAAGGTAACAAACTCATATGCATCTTGTACTTTCTTAGCAGATCGACGTAATAACTTACCTTCGATCGCTGCATCCTTGTTGGCCTTCAAAGAGTCAGGAAGCAGGAGGCAGGAGTTCTCTTAAAAGATAAAGGCTTACTACATCTGGCTACTGAGTTATATGACAGAGAACACAACTATGATCGTACGAAACCCAAATATAGAGACCACAGAGTTGGACTATTTGGAGAACAGCTTCGATGAAACTAGCAACTCCTGAGATTATCGTATGACAAATATCTTTAATTATTGTCGAGTATAATTTAGGACCGTAGAAAGATCTTGGACAATAAGTCATTTTATATGCTAGATATTTTACAAATTAAGCAATTATGTTTTGGCCTTCCGAGAAATTTGATGGCCTTGATTTGAAATTTAATTGTTCAGCAAATTAACTTCAACATGTTCATCCAGTGTTCAAATCAATAAATCGGAGTATATGTTTTAGGTCATAAACATGCATCAAAGTAAAATTTGAGGCAGCACAACAGCAAGCACAGATCATTTGACTAGAAAATAAGCACAAGGCAAAGCCATCGATGATGATGATAATAGATAAAACAGAAGAAAAAACACAAAAATAATTGTTAACATGTATAATATTTCAGTGACAGCTTGACATCAAACAAGCTCGCAAGTTGGTAGAACGATACCTGGTTATGGAACAAAATCACACAAAAGTCTTACATGAGAAGTGCACTCGCTCAAACCACGCATCCCTATCTGCGCAACACATGAAATAATCAGGTAATAAAACTTGTTATAAGCATCACGGTAGAAGATATCCAAAACCAAATTGTTATACTTGCAGCTTGTCATAAAAATGCCCAGTGAGATCAGAGGCGCTACTTATCTGAGTGGTGGATTGCACTCGAAACTTAAGAAGAAGAGAATATATTGATATCTTGCTGAAACAAATGCTCTTTTAAAGGATAGATTACACAACAGGCATTGCTATAGCCTGCAATTGGTTAAATACTAAAATGCCAACACAAACCAAGAAGATGAAGTGAAGAGAATTTGTGGATTTGAATGTTTCATGGCCCCGCATCAAAACCTAAAATGATTCTAACTTCCTGTTGTAAGCCTCCACGACCTCGGCTGCTTGATCTACGTATCTTGTCACATACTTGTCCAGGAAATACTTTTCACCTTCCATATAGTATTTTTGGATCCTACTGACTACGATATTGCACCTTTCATAGCGTTTTTCGTTTTTGGAAATATATTGGCAATAAAGTGGGTTGAATTAGTTACGTCATAATATATTATTGTTATTGGCGGAAAAATTTTCAGGACTTGGCTGACACTTGATAAAATTACTTAATTGTTAATAATGCTCCTAGCTCACCCGAGATTGCAACAATTCACTTGTTCTCCATAAATCTTGTGTCTTAGTCGGGCTGATGGAATTATACTTGCATTTTGTTATTGATTCAAGCTTTAACGTGACCGGATAAGAGATTATTTTTCCCCTGTGAGTCGCAACTTTGCTGTTGGGACAGTAGATTTTAACTTTTAAGTTTTTATATGTATATTTATTGCATCAAATGCTTCTCTTGACAACCTTCATTGACTGCTTAACTGGATGCCAACCAAGTTTTAAAATCTTTGAATCAGCATCATAATAGTAATAGGACCATAGTTGTTAACATCTTATGACATGCGATACGTATCTTACGATACGATACGATTCATAAAAAAATCGATACGTATTTTATCTGCGATACTATTGGGTTATGTATCTTACGATACGGCAAGCGTATCCTACGATATACGATACCTATCTTATGATACGCGATACGTTACGATACGCTAACTTGGTTCATAAATACATTTCATACTCAATCAAACGAAACTTTTGAGTTAAATATGGAATGCAACTAGTATAGTCATTTAATAAAAAAGAATATCAAAGTCTAAAATACTTATTTTAGTTGATAAAAACATTTAAACAAATCATCAAAAGAGGTACATTAATAATTTACATAATATAAATTATTTAATTATTACGTCTCAATTCGATTATCTAAAAAGCTTATTAATTATACATTAAAATCTCGATAAAAGGAGAATTTTGTAAAGATTTGAGAAGATGAGTATGAAAAAATTAAAATAAAAATTCTTAGGCACGATGATGATAGAACTATAAGGGATAATTAACTGATATTATATTTACTTGTTTTGTATTTTTTCGGAGGGATAACGAACATTTATTCAATGTTTTGGTTTTTGTTAATAACATTAAGAACAATAAAGGAAGGAGACTGGAGAAATATACAACCTAATTTGATTGTTAGATATAAAATTCGATTATGAATGGATTAATGAATAATGAGAAATAAGAACTTTACATAGTGAAAAAAAGTGTATATTGAATGGATTTCAATGTGTGTTTTAAGTTGAAGAAGGAATAATAGTTCTACTAAAATGAAAAGAAAGAGAAAATGTAATTTGAAAATGTAATTGTAAAATTATATCAATTCATTATTTCTTTATAATATTTAGTCTCTAATAAAGTATTTTATCATTATTTGTAAGATCTCTTAATTTGAATGCAGTTGTAAACAATAAATGATTAAAAAGAAAGGATGCATTAAAGGAGTTTTTATGGAACAAGAGAGACGAAGATGAGAAAAATGAATATTGTTTTTAACTTTATGTGAATTTAACAATATATTTGGTAATGTAGTAATTTTGATTGATGACCTTCTAGCCATAACACTTTGAATATTAGTTACAAATATAACTATTGACTTATATTTAACATATTACTACTTTTGTATTTGTTTTTGATTATTTGTTTACTTATCCTACGATACGATACGCGATACGATATATAGGGATAATGATACACTATACGTATACCAATTTGACAACTTTGAATAGGATGTTGGATGTATTGTGGTCTAGTCTACAATATCACAAATATTAGCAACATTCAAACTGATTCTGAAATGTCTATACTATATTGGTTACCTCAAAATCCAAAATGATATTTGCGAGATATATTGGTAGTAAGCTGATATTAGAACCTTGCACTGAACCTCTGTATTTCTATTGATTGAATTTTCCATTGTTAGACTTAGATAGCTATTATCCTTATCTGACGGAGCCGTGACAACATGATTCTCAACCTGCCCCTCTTGATTTGATAGTATATTTTTCTAATATAAGGTGTTGAAATGTTCATTTTCTTTTGTGAAACATTATTTCATCAAGTTTAACCATTTAAATCTTACGGTGCTTCATTAGCAAAAAAAAAAAGGAGCTATTGTTTATTGCTTTGTGCCTATAAGAAAGGAGTTTGTCTAAAACTTTTCATATCTATCATCTCATGCTTCTCTCTTTTAAACCCATCATGTCTATGCTGACTTCAGTCACGTAGCTATGTATCTATTGCCTACAGTTACCCTTTGCAGTTATATATGGCTATGCTGTCTTATATTACTCCTTTCCAAATTACTGAAAGTATAGTAGTTTCCATGAAATGGATGACTAAGTAATTATCCTTTGTGTGAATGATTTTCACCATGGCCTATGAGTGCTAGTTGAGTTGTTTCTTTTCTGGGCCTTGTATTTAATTTTTTTTTATGGAATATCTCTCTTTCCGTATTACGTTCTCTTACAATTTTGTCACTTTTTGGTGTCACGAATCAAATGGCACTATAGCATGTGATTCTTGTCTACACACATTAAGTTCTTAAACTTCCTTACATATGTTTCAACTAATCATAGAACCCATAATTGAATTTATTTCTAATGTGCAAATTATAGTAGATCACAGGAATTAAATATCAGCTACAAAGGATATATTAGTTGGAAAAATTCCATAGCGGATGTCGACTATTGGAGAGAAATCAGGGATATTATCGAATATTAATAACATACTGTAAATATACAAGTCATTTTGTCCTGAATATATTCAAAATGAGAAAAATAATATATGAATACATCATATAAACTACATTAACATCATATATACAATACATATTAAGATATTCTTATCTAGATGACTTGCATTAATCCCATGATACCATAGTCATTTTGTCCTGAATTTTTCTTTGTAAACTAATACATGTGTACAGATTGAAACAGAGAATTGGGATTTTTCATGGAGATGGCCCATGATAGGATTCTCACAGAGCTTATTTTGAGAACCATTCTCTTAGAAGCGGCCCCCGACCGACACACACGCACACACACACAAAGTCGAGCTATCACGCGCGGGCGAAGAAGATGCAATTCTTTAATCATTCCAGACAGGAAGTCATGTGTTTTCCAATAGCCGAAGTCCTAATCCAAAAATAGGAAGAAAGAAAAGTATATACATTCACATGCTTGTGTGATTTGAATAAAAAGTCGACTTTTGATTGATAATTGAGAAGCATAATAAATCTAACACTAGACCTATAAACTAATGAATTACTTAATCATAAAAAAACCAAAGAGAAATTGAGAAGCATAATAAATCTAACACTAGACCTATAAACTAATGAATTGCTTAATCATAAAAAACCAAAGAGATGAAATTAAGAGGAGACTTCGTTGTGATTCAAGAATGACGATGAAAGACGAAGATGAAAGAATACGATGGAGCGACGGACAGATTGATGGAGACGACAATACTCGACCTTCTCTCCGCATATATCTCTCTCTCTTCAATTTTGATGGGCTTTTAGTTAATATATTTCCAATTTTTCCTTAGTTTATATTGTTGTCTTTCATAAGATCCATTACGATACTAAAACCTATATATTCCATGTTTATTTGGTTTTTCGTGTTTTTGCAAGGTTAAATCATGAAGAAGCATGAAAAGAAAGAGACTTGGAAGAAGACAAACCCATAAACCATTTTCCATAAGTTTCAACTAGTAAGATCTATGGTGGTGATTGTGATCCAATCAATATCTTTATCAACAATAACCAGCCTGAAATTGCTTGTAAACATATTGGCATATTTGCAAGGAGACAAACTTCCAGATATATAATCTTCACTTCTTTATTTTTTATTTTAAAATTTTAATCACAAGGAAGCCTTGTAATTTTTTATTTTCTTTATTTTTTGGGTTTCTTTCAAGGTCCATGAGGGTGAAAAAACAAACTTGGGATCGGGCACAAATATAGCCAAAACCCCCACCTGGCTAGTAGTACCAACATTTAGCTAGTTATGGTATGTTGTCTGGTGAACGTCAGGTCTCTGTAATTTCTAATACACACAAACACACCCACACCCACACCCACATTCACACCAACACATGCACACGCACGCCCACATGCGCACGGCATGCACGCACACATGCACGCACATACGTATATACACAAATAAAGCATTACTTTTGTAGAACTCATTGCATTTAATCTATATCAAATGCACGTATGCTTGAATTGGTAAAGAAAATCCCTCAGTCTTATGTAATGATACCATTGTTGGGTTTTTAGGGAAAGAAAATCATAGTATCTTGTCCAATTCCAGGACCATCAACTAACAAAGCATCTCAAAATCATTTCCAAAACTCATCTCTCCTGATTAGGTCACTGAGACCTTATTTGGTTCGCTGAAAATAAATTAAAAAGTAATTTCCAAAATGTAAGTAGGAGAAGAGAGTTCTTCTTGAAACTCTTGTGTTCGCTAATTTTTGAAAGAAGGAAGTCTATTAGCAAGGGAAGAGAGTATTATTTGATTGAGTAAATAAAATAATGCTGATATTATTTTATGTATAAAAGTACTACTTTTGAATGGTAATGATAGAATTCATATTAAAAAAAATGCCTTGTTCATTTACTTCCTAGAGCTTTTCCAACCTAAAAGTGTGGGGAAGAAAAAAGTTAAAAGTAAAGTACCATATAGGATCCACCTCATTATACAATAAGTAACTTTCAACTTTCTTCACGTCTAAATAAACACATGAAGTACTAGAAGTAGGTTACTTCCTCTACTTTCATTTATTTCTAATGCAAACACACACACCTATAATCA
This sequence comes from Dracaena cambodiana, assembly GCA_036321105.1. Lineage (NCBI taxonomy): Eukaryota > Viridiplantae > Streptophyta > Magnoliopsida > Asparagales > Asparagaceae > Dracaena > Dracaena cambodiana. The sequence continues at coordinate 3,040,015 of JAYEPQ010000003.1, forward strand.
AAATTTTAACATTTACAACCTCATTTAAGTATCTCTTCTTAATTACAATGTCCTTGTTCCATGTTGTATCTCAGAAATAGCCAATAATCAAGTCTAATAAGACACTTCTCGTCCCTTGCCTAAGTAAAGGTCACTCCTCTTGTTATTGTTGAAAGCAAATAACATTGCAACCAACTAATAGGAACATAACTTTCTCGAGAATGTTAAGACGACCTTTAACTGAAGCTATAATATAACCAAAGGGCAAAACAACAAGTAATCATAAACCCTAGAGAAGGAAGGAAGTCAAAGAATTATGTAAGCATGTCATTACCAATAAACAGCCTCAAAATTTGTGCAATTCATACAATTTACAAATGCTCCAAAACAAATTTGAGGAATTGGTAAAAGGATCTTGCCAAAAGTTCCACATAACAAGAACCCTCGGATCTTGAACTATGACTTTCGAAGCCATCTCCCACAGGATGAAAGATGACCTAACAGTATTATCATTTAAATGATTATGCAGGCGCAACATTCATCTACAACATCCCATAACCATAAACTTAGGAAGCACGGAAACTTTGTTATGAACCCGTGTCATACCAACTCTATGTTTTTCTCAGAACTGGCCACCTGTTGCAGCCATCTCGGACATGTCCATGTCCATGCAACCTAGCCATAAACTGAACAAGTCTAACTAGACCTCTTTGTTATAAAGACAACATCATCTTTCAGCCCAAGAATCAATGCTCTACAACTCAAATCCACTCAGCCACTAGCAAAACACACTCAGTAAAAATAACATTAAAAATTTAAAAAACAAAACAAAACACAACAGAATCTTTCCCTATGAAATAAACAACATTTGCATTCCCAATTCCATTCTTATATAGAGCAGCGATAAAATCATAGTATAAATCAGACAACATTCGGATTACCAATCCTAAGTTTATAATAAGACATGAACAAAAAAACATAGTACAAATTCTATTAGGAGCTGCTAATGAGCTATTTCTCTCTGCCCCAATTTTACCTCGACCATCAATAATATATTATTTGCCTTACAACTACCAGAGGAAAAGAAACAAACGTTTGCTAACCAAAATCTAAGCATCCAGTTCACAGGGAAAAAGAAACAAACTTTCTCATTAAGGCCAATCTAAGCATGAATTGGAAACTTCTTTCTGTACCTGATGAGATTAAAGCAGGCGATAGCTAGGGTTTCGAGATGGAGGTGGCGAGGTGATCGGAAGGGGGCGGCGGAGGTGGCGAGAGCTCGCGAACGAGGGCGGCTAGGGTTTCGGGATTGACGCCCCGATCGGAGAGGGCGATGAGGAGGGAGAGTGTGTGCCGGTCAAGGCCGGTCTCTAGAATGTTCGACATCTGAAACGCAAGCTCCAGCGATTCCTTCGCGTCCGTCGCCTCCATGGCCGCTTACGCTCACCGGAGCGGTGATCAGATTCGGGAGATGGATCGGTCGAAAGAGGGAGAGAGCTAAACTTGAAAACGAAAATGGGCCGGCTGGGCTAAACTGAGAACAAAGCAGACCTGAGGAGCCTAGCTAACTAAGAACCCGGTCCGGTTCATTAGCTCATTACTGGGTTTTTTTTTCTTTTTTTTTCCTCTCACTCTCTCTCTTTTTTTTTTTTTTTTGGTTAGGAAAATTAAGAAGAACTAAGATTAGCAATATATATATATATATATACACATATAAAAAAAACTATGCTTTTGAAAAAAAATCCCTCACAATTACTTTATTCATAGCAATTAATTCTAGTTTATATGTAAAATTTTAATATTAACTGTTGAGATATAATTGAGATATGATCATAATGCTAAAATATTTTGAGATCCTTTCCTATTAGATATTGAGATATTTTACTAAATTAGGATAGTTGATAAATCTTTGATTTGACTAATTTATAATAGTTGACAAATTTCTGATTTTATGTAATTAGTATCAATTACAGATCCTGTAATTATTCTTTTGATTGCCTCCTTCACCTATAAAAGGATGGCTCATTGTACAGTTCATTGACAAAGAAAATATACAGAAATTTCTTCATTCCGCTTTCGCTCTATTTTCTTCAACATGGTATCAGAGCTACCAGAATTCTGGTACCTCTTCTACATTCTTTTGTGAGTGCATAAACCACCATAAGTGAGTTTTTTTTTTGTCCTCACACATCTCGAAACTCTTTGTGCCCTTTTCGGCCATTTTGAAGTCAGATCTCGACAATTTTCTACCTTCAGATTGTTCATCTCCCTTCGATCTCCTTCGATCAAAATTTCAGCTCTATCGGATTTGACAAGTTCTTCTACACACCGTATAAAGTCTCTACAAATGGTCTTTACGCACCTCTCTTCTTCAACGCGTGAGCCCCACTTGTCCTGGTCAATTCTGTTCTACAATCAGGTTTGACTTTTTCGGACGCTGATTTGTTTTTGGTTGATTTTTCGGGAGTTAAGTTTGGTATATCTGTTCCAAAATATCTTTCCAAAATGATATTATTCGTCCATTTGATATTGTTTTGGATAGAACCAACAATAGTCTTTGGGCTTTCAATATGAAACTTTTTTCAAAGGAAGAAAATTATGGCGTTATGTTTCTGAGGATTCTCCTAAGCCTGTTCGCGCTAAGGATGAGTCCGCCGCTGATTACGCTACTCGCTTGGACGACTGGAAGAGTATTCATAGTAAAATTCTGCAGTGGATTGTTAATACATCAATCACATCTATTAACAGTCTTCTATCCAGGCTCGAGAATGCAAAAGCTACATGTGATTTCTTGGTTGCTCGATACGACTGCTGCAATGATGCTTCTCTTCAGTTTCAGATTGAAACAAAACTTTACCAGATGCGTCAAGAATGTGGTCAGTTTATTACTGAATTTTACTCTCAAGTCGCTCTTCTTTAGGATAAGTTAACTGCTGTCGAACCCCAACTTTATTGTGCTGCAGACATCGAGCTCTTTGCAAGATATCGGGACCGTCGCAAGTTAATGCATTTTATGATGGCTCTTCGCGATGACTTTGAGTCCACTTGGGCAGCCCTTCTTCATCGTACGTCACTTCCTACTATGGATCTTACTGTTTCTGAGTTAATTTCCGAGAAGTATTGTCGCCTTACTTTGAAACTACAGTCTCCCGATCTTGTTTTGACTGTTGTTTCTTCGGCTTCCTCCCAACGATCTGCTCCACAGTCATAATCTCCTTCTCAAAAGTTATTTTGTCGGTATTGCAAAAAAAGCGTTCACTTGATTACTAATTGTTTCCAGTTGCAACAAAAAAAGGCACGAGACTATAGTGGTTCCCTCCAACAGGCTGCTGCGATTGTCTCCACTGATCCCTCTACCCCTGAGTCTTCTTCTCAGTCTACTTCTGCTGATATTGAAGTTTTGGTCCATCAGGTTCTGTCTCGTTCATATACTGCACTATATGTCACTCCAAGTACTTCTTCTTGGTTTATAGATTCTGCTTGTTGTAATCATATGACTTCTGATCCGACTATTTTTTCACTAGACCCTAACCATATTAGTTATACTGTCGATGGTTCTGCAATGCCTGTTAGCTATATTGGTTCTATTTCTACCTCCGACATCTCTGTCGATAATACCTATTTAGTTTCTAAGTTATCATCGAATCTCCTCTCTGTTGGCCAACTTGTTGAGTTAGGTTTTGAGCTTCACTTTTCTTTTCGTGGTGTTGATATGCAGGATCTTCGGTCGAGTCAGGTCATTGGGATAGGCCGTAAAGTTGGACGTATGTTTGAAATGGTAAATTTGCAGATTCCTTCTACTACACCTTCATCTGTTTTTGTCATCACCTCTAGCGTTTGACATTCTCGCCTCGGTCATACTTTTTTACCTCGTATTCAGCAGTTAGTCTCTAGTGGTCTCCTTGGTTCTGTCACTTTTGATAAGTTTGATTGTCTTTCTTGTCAACTTGGAAAACAAACTCATTTACCTTTTAATACCAGTGACTCTTTTTCTTCTGCTCCTTTTGATCTTATTCATTCTGATATTTGGGGCCCTTCTCCAATTTCTACCGAGAGAGGCTCCCGCTACTGTGTCATATTTGTAGATAATTTTTCACATTATACATAGATTTATCTTATGCATAAGCGTTTTGAGTTGTTTGCAATTTACAAACGCTTTCACCAAATGGTATTTATCCAGTTTTCTCGTGCTATCAAGATTTTTCATTCTGATAATGCTCTGGAGTATAACGAAAAATCCTTCATTGAGATTTTGCAACAAAATGGAACTCTCTCTCATCGCTCTTGTCCATATACATCACAACAAAATGGTCGAGCAGAGCGTAAACACCGTCACATTCTAGACATCGTTCGATCTCTCCTCATTTCTGCCTCGCTTCCTGAGCATCTTTGGGGAGAGACTGCTCTTACTGCTATCTACACCATCAATCGTGTCCCATCATCCATTCTTGACAACAAAACTCCTTTTGAACTGCTGTATGGTACCATTCCTGATTACAGCTCTTTTCGAGTTTTTGGTTGTGCCTGCTTGGTTCTTCTCCCCCTGCAGGAACGAACGAAGTTAGAATCTCGTTCCAGACTATGTTGCTTTACTGGTTATAGCATTGAACAAAAAGGATACCGTTGTTATGATCCTATTACAAAACGCCTTCGTATCTCTCGTCATGTAGAGTTTTGGGAATATAAGTTCTTCACCACCCTTTCTTCCTTTCTCTTACTTCACTCTAGTCATTCTCCTGTCTACACTGATCCCTCTATTACTCTGTTTTCTGAGTTTACTAACTCTTCTACATGTGATACCAACTCCTCTAACGATCTATCCTCGGCCTCTTCCAATGACCTTGCTCCCTCTGCGGATCCAACATCATCACTTGGTTCTATTCAAGATGTACATGTACCACCTTCTATCACTGAGTCCTCCCAAGTTATTGCATCTGGTCGTTCTGATAAGGTAAGAGCTCCTTTCTATTTTCATAATTCTCATTGTTTCTCTGCTCTTGCTACTCTTCATAAGCCTCACTCTTATCATGAGGCTAGTTCTGATTCTTTTTGACAGCAAACTATGTCTGATGAATTAAATGCTCTTACCAAGACACATACTTGGGATTTGGTGGATTTGCCTCTTGGAAAGTTTGCAGTGGATTGTAAGTGGGTTTACAAGATTAAGACTCGGACAGATGGCTCAGTTGAGCGATACAAAACTCGTCTTGTTGCGTTGAGTTGCTCTCAAGAGTATGGTATTGACTATGAGGAGACTTTGCTCCTGTTGCTCGACTTACCTCTGTTAGATCTTTAATTGTTGTTCCTGCTGTTCGGAATTGGTTATTATTTCAGATGGATGTTAAAAATGCATTTCTGAATGGAGATCTTACTGAGAAAATTTATATGAAACCTCCCTCTGGTTATGAGCATCCTCCTAATAAGGTTTGCCACCTTCGTCGTGCGATCTATAGTCTGAAGCAGACTCCTCGTGCTTGGTTTGCCAAATTTATCTCTGTCATCACACAACAAGGTTTTGTAGCCAGTGCTTATGACACTGCTTTATTCATCCGTAAGACAGCTTCACGCACCACCCTTATACTTCTCTATGTTGATGACATGATCATCACTAGTGATGATACTGCTGGCATTCGTGCGCTTCAGGTTTTTCTGGGTCATCATTTTGAAATAAAAGATCTTGCCACTCTCAGTTACTTTCTTGGTCTTGAGATGACATCTTCTTCGAATGGTTATTCTCTTTCTCAAGCTAAATATGCTTCAGATTTTACATCCAGGACTGGTCTAACCGACAGTAAGTCTGCCAGTACCCCTTTGGAATATAATGCTCGACTCAACCTTACTGATGGTGTGCCTCTGTATGATCCTACTCTCTATCGAGAGTTGGTTGGTAATCTTATTTATCTCACAGTTACTCGCCCTGATATTTTTTATGTTGTTCACCTGGTCAGTCAATTCATGCATGAGCCTCACTCATCTTACTATGCTGCTGTTCTTCGAATACTTTGCTATGTCAAAGGCACTCTTTTCCATGGTTTACACTATTCATTTTAATCATCTCTTGAGTTACAAGGTTATTCTGATGCTGATTGGGCTGGTGATCACGGATCGTCGTTCTACCACTGGTATTTGGTTCTTACTTGGTTCATGTCTTATTTTTTGGCGAAGTAAGAAACAAACAGTTGTCGCTCGATCTACCACTAAGGCTGAGTATTGTGCCCTTGCTGATGCTACTGCTGAGTTTTTATGGCTGCATCGTCTTTTGGCTGACTTGGATGTCCCTCAGCTGTCTCGTTCTCTTCTCTACTGTGACAACCAGAGTGCTACTCAGATTGCGTATAATGATATTTTTCATGAGCGCACAAAGCATATTGAGATTGACTGTCATTTTATCAGGCATCATCTCAGTGATGGCACCCTTCGCTTGTGTTCCGTTTCCTCTGCTGATCAGCTTGCTGATATTTTCACTAAGTCACACTCACTGGGTCATCTTAGTGAACTTGTTAGCAAACTCCAGTTGGCTTCTACGGCGCCACCATGAGTTTGAGGGGGGAGATTGAGATATAATTGAGATATGATTATAATGCTAAAATATTTTGAGATCATTTCTTATTAGATATTGAGATATTTTCCTAAATAGGATAGTTGACAAATCTTTGATTTGACTAATTTAGGATAGTTGACAAATCTCTGATTTTATGTAATCAGTATCAATTACAAATCCTGTAATTATTCTTTTGATTGTCTCCTTCACCTATAAAAGAATGGCTCATTGTATAGTTCATTGACAAAGAAAATATACAGAAATTTTTTCATTCCGCTTTCGCTCTATTTTCTTCAACATTAACCATTTACTTTTGGAAGGATTCTCTATAATAAAAAATAAATAAGTACGTAATATTCCACATTAAATATAGATAAATTTGAAAAAATTTCAAATCTCTCATGAACTTTTTATATTATAAAACATATAACTAATTTATTAAAACTTTTGCCATCATTCCTTACTAATTGTGTGACGTTTTTCTCGATTTCTAAAACTCTTAACTCTTTTTTAAGAAATTAGTAATCCATTCATCAATTATCAAAATATATTACTATGATTTGCCATGTATTTAATACAAACACGTAGTAATGTTAATTCTTGAAACTTATATACTATTACATATGCAGCTCACTTTTGAGTGATTTTTATATATTTTATATATTTTGTTGCTGACTTGGGGCAGTCAAAAGCTGTTTATCATTACAATTTAGTTATTTTATACTTGGTTCGCATAAGTGAAATATATACACAACTCAATACAAATATATTAAGCCTTACAATATCATGGACAATCCAAAATTTAGATGTGAAGGGCAAAAAGGGGGGCGTTTTACATATTTGTCCCTTACATTTTAAAAAATTAGAATTTAGTCATCTAACTCTTCATATTTATAATTTAGTTTCATTTTAGTTCCAGCCATATTTTTTGCTTTGTTATACTCCTTAGTTACTTCATTTTAGTCATCACTTTTGTCTTCTTCCTTTCTTACTCTTCTTATTGAGTTTCCCTATCCATTCTTCTCCTCTCTCTCTTCCCTTCCAGTTAATCTCTAAAGTGAAGTAACTCAGGGAAACCCAATAAGAAGAAAAAAGAAAGAGGGGGGAGACTGGAAAGGGGAACCTAATAAGAAGAGGAAGAGAAAAGAATTAAAGTGAAGTAACTCAGGATATAATGGAAAATTCGGACTAAAAATATAGCTGGGTACTAGAGTGAGATAAATTAAAAGATTTGAGGGACTAAATTATAAATATGAAGTTTTGGAAGGCTAAATTCTAATTTTTAAAAATGTAAGGGACAGATATGTAAAAAACTCAAAAAAAAAAAAAAAAAAACTTAATCTGCTTACAATCGACACAGATACTAACTTCTTGTTTGGCTTAGAATCGAACTCGCTTCAAGAAATTATAGTCAGCATGATTCAGGATCAAAATTTGGCCGCAAAACTACTAACGTTCTACGAATTGCTATTCTCTTCGTGCATGGCAACTGCAACATAGTCAGAAAAATATGCTCGATACACTTGCAGCTACAGCTCTATGCCCACATTTGAGTTCTTGATATCTCTCTCCTTGTCCAGCGATCTCCCAGAGGTCCTCGTGTCAAGCAAATTTGACAGGCTCTCACAAAACTATTCATTGCAAGATTGAAGAATTATTAAGAGATACATATATATATCCTTGATTTTCTTTTTATGAAGAAATATATGATTACCTCTTTGCACACTCTAACGTCTCCTCCTGCATGTTTCGCTACTTCTACAACACAATGAGTCGGAGCAACCTCAATCACCTGACATTTTATGCTTCGTGCCATCAGAACAAATGCAAGTTAACTCGTTGTTTCGCTGCTAGGTGACAAGTTCTCACGTACCTCAGCTGACAAAACTATATTGGATCTATTTCTTGGTAGCCTCTTCTGATCGAGAAGTTTTACCTGACAAATTTACAAGCAAAATATAACGATTGATCATTATATATTAACCGATACTAAAATTGAAATGCAAACCTTGAAGGTGTTCGTCCTTTCAACGGACAGGCTGGCTGTTTTTGCAGCAGTCTCAATCTTCTCCATGGTCTCATCGACAGAATGATCTGATCCTAGCTTTGTTTTCTGCCATGTCAACTGAGAGTTTTTAGCTGATGGAGTTGGGGTTTAGGGCAAAAAAAAAAAGAGAGAGTTAAAGACATTGAATTCAGTAACCTTCTCACGAAAAAGACCCGATAAGTCTAGGTCGTTGGATAGTGCAATGAGTTGAAAGGCGTTGATGAAGAAGTTCTCAGCGTCTCCTCTCGCTTTCGGGCTGCTTTTCTTCTTCTTCAGATATATAAATTAAAGAGTTAATTACAGGTACACCCCCTAGTATTAGGAATGTGTCACTTAACACTCCCGAAGTTTGAAACTTTCAAAAAAATTTCTGAACTTAGTTATTTTCACTCTACTTTTTTATTAAAGTGCACTCTTATCTCTCAAATTCCTATTTTAACATTGTCTCTCCCTTTAATAAGTGTGCTGGTTAAAAGGAGGGTTAGAATAGGAATTTGAGGGATGAGAGTGCACTTTAGTAAAAAAAAAAGAGTAAAAATAATTAAGTCCAGGGAGTTTTTTGAGAGTTTTAAATTTCAGGGATGTTAAGTGACATATCCCTAATTGTAATTAATCCTAAATTAAAAGAAGATAAATCAGTTTACAAAGTACTCGAATAACTATAGAGAAAGCCAGCTACTTTTTCATTACAATCACTTACGCCATTAGCTGAGGTCTTATCATCGAAGCAGCTTGTATCTTCGTCATTCTCTGATCCTGCTGAAGGCTGGTAGTCCAATAGAAACCACTTGTCTTCACGAATCTCTGCTATTGTGGCTCTCTATAATGTGAATGAAAGTAAGCTAGACTAAAGTAAAAGAGGAATTTTTTTTTTGAATAAATAAGGTGAAAAAGAAATTTAGAGTGGTACCCTTGATGCAAGCGGCTCCAGTATACTAGAAATCAACTTCTTCTGAGAGTTAGTGAACCAATCTGGGCATGTGTATTCTGCCCTAGATATTTTCCTGTACAAGTTCATCAGGCTTCGGTCTTCGAAGGGCAAGTAGCCAGCGAGTAACTCGAACAATATCACCCCACACGACCATATGTCAGCTGCCATCCCCTCGTAATGCTTGTGGACGATCACCTGTGAAGTTTAAAACTCTCATTTAGACCCTCTGAAGTATCTAAATCACCGTATTTTAATTACATTCAGACTCCCTGGTTCAGGGAATCTAAATGAAAGTTTTAAACTTTAGGGGGTCTAAGTGTTACATGCCCCATACTACAGGGGGTCTGAGTGTAATTAATCCAATTCTTAATAAGGACTAGTCAATATTTTATACCTCAGGTGCAACATAGCTTGGCGATCCACATGCAGTTGAGAGTAAGTCACCAGGCTGAAATAGTTTACATCGCAAAAACTATAGTTAAAGCATTTTACTTGGAAAAAAAATTTCTTCAGTTCAAATATTTTGTGACAAGTATTACCTTTTTAAGAACACTTAGCCCGAAATCAGATACCTTCAGATTTCCCTTGTTATCTACTAACAGATTCTCCGGCTGTTTGTAGCAGTGATTATTTTAGTAGTAATGATTTAAATCGGCGAAATTAAAGTAAAAAATAATAATTGGGATATCGATTATGTAAGAGACCTTGAGATCTCTGTGGTAGATTCCTCTAGCATGGCAATAGTCTACGGCATCAATCAACTGCTGAAAATATTTCCTCACTTCACTTTCGTCCAACTTCTTAAGATACGACTACAATGAGATTGAACAAATCAAATTTCATGACAAAATACCGAAGAAATTTTATTTCAAACTAAGAAAAGAGTTTTGAAATCTCACCATTTTATCGGCTAGTTGCCCCCCAGAAATGTATTCCATGACGAGATAAATCTTAGTCTTCGTTGCAATCACCTGCTCTAGATATTTTTATTGTCGAGAGTCAAGATCAAATAAAAATTTAAGAGAGAGAGAGGTGATGAAATAGGTCAAGATCAAATAAAAATTTAAGAGAGAGAGAGAGGTGATGAAATAGAACAAACCTCAAAAATTTTGACAATGTTAGGATGGTTCAGCAGCTTCATTGTACTGATTTCTCTCTTGACCTGTAAATATTCTCTTTGTTAGTACTACATACAAATTATCAAGGAGGCGGCAAAAAAATAAATAAGTACTCTCTTTTTTTATTTTTATTTTTCTTTCGTCCTTTCAAAAATTGGGCTAATTGAGTCTAAGATGAGCAATTGCTAGCTCACTCTTAGATTAGATTCTATTTAAATTAATTCAAGATATATTATTATCAATAATTACATGATTGGACCAAAATTATGCTTCAATCAACTACAATGGGAAATTTTATTGGATGCTTTGTTTATTTTCAATAAAAACATTTCAATGAATCTTTTATCTCGAGGAAAAAAAAAAAGAAAAATCAAAAACAATAGAAAATAAAAATCTATACAAGTCAAGAAGAAAATTTGTTTAATGACTCAAACTATATTAACTGATTTAAATTTCTCAAAAATCCCATAAAATTGGTTTATTTATATTTGATTAAAGATATAGATAATAAGGCATACTCTGTGTTTATTTTTGCTTACCATATCAAGATAAATTATTCAAAAATTCAAACAAATCATATTCAACTCTTGGATCAAATTTAAAAAAAAAAAAAAAAAAAAAAACTATGAAATATTTTTACTTATTTGTTTCCATAAAAAACTAATTGTCAATGAAATTAACTTATCTTCAGTTTCTAAATACATTAATTCCCCAAAATAAGAACTAAACGCTTTCGTAACTTAACTGTTTCGTTAATCATTTTTTTAATAAAATGCGGGGAAATATATATAGTATGCATGACGAAGAGACATTTGTACCTGATACATGAGCTTGTTCTGCAACACCATCTTCTTATCAATGACCTTGATGGCGACGCACTGCCCCGTCTCGCCGTCGACGGCCAGCTTGACCTTGGCGAAGGTGCCTTCGCCAATGGTCCGGCCAAGCTGGTACTTGCCAACTCTAGTGCCAATGCAGCCCATCTCTTCTACCTCCTCCAAAATTCAATAACCAACAAAAATTTAGATGGTGGATGGATGCATAAAGGAACTAATCAATATGAATTATGGGCTTTGGATGCTTGGATTGATAGCACCCGCTAAAGATTTGTGTGGTTGGATTCGTTTTAAACAAGTGTAGTGGCCTGAGACAGATACAATGGGAAGTGATAAAGACTTAGGGGAGAGAGAGAGAGATTAAGGAGAGAGAAAGAGAGATTTCGGAGAGAGAAAATAGGACGGGCAGTTGAGGAAAGTGGGTGACCGGGAACGTGATTTGAATGGAAGGTGTATCCTATAAAATCATGTAAATCTTTGCAAAAAACACCACCTTAATCTTTTACCTTTGCAAATATACATAGATTGTTCCCAAATAACATCGTTTTTTTTTTTTCCGCTTCTAATTAATGAAACACAAGGGATTACCGTTTAAGCTTAAAAATTAATATTGATTTTTTCCAATTTTATTTTATGGAAAACTATTAAGCAAACATCTAAAAGGAAAGGTTTTTCCAATTTTATTTTATGGAAAACTATGAAGCAGACATAAAAAAGGAAAGGATTCTATCATAATGAGCTCTTATAAATAAATTTGTTCTACTTTTGTATTTTCTTGTGGAAAAGATTATATTATGAAAACAAAATTATGAATGAAAATCTTACTTAATCTAGATATGAAATTTATTACAAATTTAATTGGAATTTCCAACATTTATAGAAAAGCTAATATTTATTATTTGCACATTTTATATGTTGACTCTCTTCAACCAAGAAATGGAATAAGTACTCTCTATAGTCAGAACCTAAAAAAATATATTATTGATATTATAAAACAAAATCAATTACCTATAAGACATATAAAGTCACCGGATACTTCATTTAGGAGACTCTCCTAAATTTTAAAAGAGACATTACTATGTGTAGGCTTTTTCGAAATACGATATATATAAAAATTGCAAATTTAAACTATTCAATAGACTTTTGTGCAAGATGAGGTTTCGTTTTAGGGAATGTGATTTGTCACGAGGGCCACATGAAGTATGTGTTATCATTTTAATTCTAATTTTTTAATTGATTTTCTTGATATTTGTTTCCTTGTTTTTTTGCCTCCTTTCCTTTATTATTATTAATATAAAAAATTTCTTTTTGGTAATTAAGTTCGTGATACTGTTGCCTTTCTTCTTGGATGCGGATTCTGCATGTGCGTATCAAAAGCCACCTCATTAAGCAAGAAAAATATTTTCTTATAAAAAAATAAGCAAGAGAAATATTTGTACTGAATAATTTGAGTGGCAGATTAATCACTTATAAACAGTGATCACATGTTTCCTAGCTAAGTAATTGGTAGATTAATTGATTATGAATTTAAACACAGCTGAAAGAGGATGGGAAATTGGGAAGTTCTATTCACGCACACCACTTTGTTCAAAACGCGCTGGGTTGCTCTCTTACAACCGTTCGGATAAATGAAATGGTATTGAAAAGAAAACGTAGAGTTAGAACTGGAAAACAAAGGAGATCAATTTATTAAGATGGGCCTCTCGAGCAAAGTGGTATACAATGGCAAGAGGCGCACCCGGATTCTCCAAAAGAGGTGCCCAGTTCTCCAAAAGCATACCCCCTTCAACTTGATTAATTTACAAATCTACCATCAATTTATTTGGACAAGTTATTTTATCTCTGAAGAGTACATTATTTTTTTGTGATTCATACTCCGACTAACTTCACACTTGAAAAGATCTCAGTCATCCAATAAGTTATACATCAATTTCAAAAAAGAAAGTCCGAACGATTGTCGACCACCAAATCGCTGGTATGCTATATTCACCCTAGCCCACAAACACAAATCTTCAATCCAAGCCTGCAGGAAAAACATAAACATAATGAAACAATAATTCAAAAAAAAAAAACTATAATCAATTATCGAAGTATTCTACTTACATTATTCACATTTAAATGTGCTTCACAAAAAAGCGGATGCAATAAAAAAAGTCACAAAGTTGTTCTGCTAGCATTATTACACTTGATCATATGAATACAAACAGAAAAAACTGTATATTAGTCCATATATCTGTAGTTTCATCAATCATGGGAACAGGAACGGTAAATGAATGGTTAGATCTCAGATTTATTCAGATATAATGATGGAAACAATAATGGCCAAAATTTACCCAGATTTGGCCAAGATTTGTTTAGGAATTTAGTTAGAATTTTAACATATTTATTCAAATTGGTTTTGAGTTTGTTACACGTAGAAATCTCTATATATTTAGTGTAAGACTCTAATTTTGATCCATGAATGATTTTGAGATAACTGAAAGTATATAGTTTGTTGGAGGTGAGATCCAAACTCTATTAAATCTTGATTTCTTCCCTAAATCTCCACCACAAACTCTAATTCTCCTTCCTGTCTGGTGTGCGTCACACAAGAACCCTGTTAAGAACACAAGATATTTAGTAAAGTCTCAGCCACTTCATCTTCTAGTTCTTTCTCACAGTCTTCCACCCACCAGCATATCGTGTCCATGTTTCCACCAGGAAACGCAGGCCATGAAACAGCTGCAGGTGCCAGCGAGAGGAGGGCGATAATGACACTGATAGCAATACATGACATGCAAATTAAATGGCATGATATGGGCATCTCATTCCGTGCTGTTGGACTGTATGACATGCATGTATCTGATTTTGTTATCTTCTCTTTAACGAAATATGTGGCTATATTCCACTTTTATCCAAAATAAACAAGCTTATTCGGGCCGGAGGGGTGACATGTCCCACAGGCATCGGAAAAATTAGTCTAGCAGAGCAAATATGCTTATAATGTGCCCCCTCATACTCCCTCCATATTTATGATACAACATCAGAAACTATTACGGGCAACAAAATCAAAACATAGGTATAAAATTTAATTGTGATACTAGTTTCTTTTGTCATCTCAGTATCTTTACTTCAGAAAATCAACAAGGAGGGAATTGGTAACTGTATTCATTGAAGATATAGGAAAATAAATATAAAGAGAAAAAAACAATTCAAGGCCATCTGACAAAACAAACTAAATAAGGGAAACCATCATACCTTCTACTGACCTTTCCTTTTGCATTTCCACAACAAAATGCAGTGTAATTTTTGCCTCCATTTCCTTCAACCAATTAAGATGTTCTGTCTCCTTCTCACAAGCATCGTCTATGACTGACTATTTTTTCCTGATCCATCCAATTCAATCAAGTAAGCAATCATATGACATATCCATCTATACACTGTTAAACAATAAAATACTCAATTGGTATTTAAAAGGTATAGACTGCGGCAATGTTAAGATATCAACAGACACTAATGACTAAATAACAGTCTCATGCTCAGAATACATGGAATACAGGATTCTGAAAAAGTATGTACAGTCATTTGTGTGCTTCTTCATTGTATGAGAGGATTTATTTACTGAAAATTTTTCGGATCTATACAAACTTAGAACTATTTAAGCTTGTTATACTGTTGTTATCTATAAAAGATTTTTAACACAAACTATTTACAGCTACAGAACTTTTTACAGAAAGTAAATGTTTTTTAGCATCTTCAAAAGTTTGGCATATAAGAACTATTTTTGAGCATCAATATAAGTAGGGCCGATTCGAGCAACAAGTTCACATATCTTTAAACTGTATTTATGAAAAGTATTTTATACCTCTCCAAAGTTATTCCATTGCTGTAAAATGATTTACATCGCAACACTCTAAAATTGTTCAGCAGTGAAAAGCAATGTTCGAGGGTTGATTCAAAAGCTGTTGAATTGATAGTTACTTGTTCACAAAATTTCTGGTGCTTTCGTTCTCAAATAATCAAAAGAATAAATATGAGAAATATGTTAAAACTTTTTGGGCTGGATGGACTAAAAACCGAAAACATATTCATGCTCTAAAAAGGTGCAAATACTCATATCCGCAAACCAAGGATTCAAGTATTGACTTTCACCAATACATGTTTTGAATTTGTAGGATTCTGAGATATCCAATATAATGTAGACCCATATTACCAATGTTGCCAATATATTGCTAATATTTTTTGTATTGCTAGTTTCTGATACCATAAACTATCTGCTAAGATCAATACCAATTCTGATTTTGTAAACCAAGGTTTAAAATATTAGAACTGGTATTGGCATAGCCGATGGCTTATTATGATATCGGAATTGATAACAACGGACATATATCATATTGGTATTATCGGAAATATCGAACCAATGTTATAGGATATATCCGATATTGAGTACCTCAAAAACTGATACAATATTTGCTATATATATCGGTATTGGCCGACGTTTAAAAATTTTTATTAGACCGTACTACAAATAGTTTACACTTTACAAACTTTGATTTATTGTTTAACAAAGTTGTTACAAGATGCACTTGAAGTAGTAACATGGAAATAGAGAGAAACTACTTTATGGTTACTTTGCTAAGAGTAAGTAAGGTAAGAATTACTTAGCTGCATAATCTGTTGCAATGAACTATCAGTATGTTGAAAAGCATGCAAAATGCACACGCCAACCATTTCATCATCATGTGAAAAGAAAATTGAAAATGTAAATGAAGTGCGGCATAGCCATTTCTTTATAACTAAAAATATGAAATCAGCAATATGGAGTTCAAGTAGCTTCTGTAAATTTGATCCAACAGCACTTTTAAGAAGATCCAGTCTCTTCCAAAGACAATAAAAAAAATCATAAAAAATTGGAACAGAAAAAAAGTTTTCTAATAATCAGAAAATGAAATTATATAAATTTATATAAATTGACAATAAACTATATAATTATTGATTAAAAAAATGCATAAAATTTATATTACATGTTTGATTTTTTCTCAATTGCTCGTATAGTTCCTAATTTTTTTTTTCCCAATGCTCGATCCAAAACTTGTCAAATACCCTCACAAGCACTGGCTAATCAAATTTCCAAGTCAAAATTACAATAATTATGGTAAGATGATTAAAACATAAAAATTAAAATTTTAAGCTGAAAATAGAATTGAAAGAAAGAAAAAATTATACAGTACCGTGTATTTTTCTTTTTCTACTGCCTACAAGTCAGAATGCATCGTTGTCGTACAAATTGGAACAAATCAAAGAACAAGAGTTTCACAACTCAATATCTAACTTGAAATCAGAACCCTGAGATAACATAAAAATAAATGCAATTAACTTATTAGAGGGAAGAGAGGGGGGCATTTTGGGGAGGGAAGAGACAATATTTTAACTGACATTGTTTGTCTCCACAGAAATAATGTTATTCAGTCATGGATGTCAAAGTGTCCCAGTATCCTAAAATGTTCAACAAAAGAATTTTATTTAGAACTCACAGACATGATACACAGTTACATACAAAACCCATATCCAGACAAGAAACGTGCTCTCTTTAGCACTACTTAGGTATCTTCTCATGTCATAAACATAGTGGTAAAAAAAATTCACAGATGGCTTGGAAAATTTTGGGAGCAAGAAATTATATAGCACTTCATATTCTTATTTTCGCTTTACAAAACATTTTTAGATAATATCTCTAATCCTTGATCTTCTTTCAGTACACACACCTACTTTTCTAATATTTCCTATTATCTTAGAGATGATTAGCCCTCAAGACGTGAATGTTCACGTCGAACACAAAAAATTTGGCAAAAATGAGGTTTATGCTGAGTCTAGCATCGCTTAGAAACTGTAGTGCTCATCTAAGGATGACATTGACGTCTTACTTTATTGGATGCATTCAGTCTCTGCAACTCGTTCAATACTCACAACTTTTAAATATTGCCTAAATGATTTCTATATTACATAGTTTTTCGGGGAAAAAAAGGCCCAAATATTATTGTTTTTTCTCATTACTTTTGGCAAACTTGAAAGGCTCTGCACCGCCAATAGATAATCAAATTTAAAAAACAATGCAATATAAAAATTTCTAGTGTTTATTATACCATGATCTCAGATCTGCATAGTGTTTTTTTTAACGCGTTGCAAACCTAGATTTTACCGATACATGTAAACATAATGAAGCTTAGTTGTGATTGAAGATAAGTTCCCAAAAAAAAAAAAAGTTCTTTCTTCAGAAGATGAGATAACAGATCAGTTCTTCATTATATGTCAGAAAAAAAAATGCAAATGTAAATGAAGGGAGTCATACTGACGGCGGACGGAAGCGATTTAGGGTTTGTGGTGGGGAATTGGGGAAGAACTTAGGGTTTTGGAGAATAAATTAGGGTTTTGGACCTCACGTCCAGGCGAATCACACGCCCACTCTCTCACGAATCACTCGAGGAAAGATTTGATAAAGAAACAAATCACATGCTCTCAAAAGAAATAATATTTCACTCTATATATTCAAATTAGGGTTTTACAAGCCATATATATAGAGAATTCTAAAACACAAAATACCAAATCTATCCAAATCTCTAATCAAATCTAATCAAATCCTAATGCAACAAGATAATACCAAATCTAACCAAATTTTAATCAAATCCTAATCAAATCTCTATCAATTCTCCCGCGCTTGGAAATATTCACCACCTGGTGAATAGCGATAAGAAGAAAGTCAAGCACGCTCAACTGAAATTGGTCAATCTTCTCGAAATCTGGCAAACCTTTCCACCGAACTAAATATAAGAAAATCGAACAGTTTGAAAGCCAAATGTATGCTATCTGACATTTCCATGGTGGCGCCAGTAACAATTGTAGAAGGTCTGGAGAGAAGTTCCAGACAAGTCAAAATCTGTCGCTTCTGTAGAAAATAAAGAATTTGGAATGTGAGCTGCAAAGTCACTGAAAACACGATCCTCATGAACATGGCAAACAAATGTTTCTGTAGTTGGCTCTGGCAAAAAAATCAAATCAACTTTTGGATCTGTGGCAAATTGTATGTTGGATTCTGTCTCATCGCCTAAAATCTCGAAAGCGGGTATATCGGTATCTGGACTGTTTTTAGGGCACTCATACTCATAATGCCAAAATTCTCCACATGCCGAACATTTGATAGAAGGACACTGATGAGCAGAGTGTCCATATCCTTCACACTTTGAACATTGTTTAAAGACAAGATGCGGAGCATACCGTGCACAAAGAAAAAACTGCAAACGATTCCAAGTTGGACGAGATTTATAATTGCTGAGGTACCAATCAGAACTTTCTCCAACAAACTTCAATTTAGCATAACTGTATTTCTGCTCTGAAGTCAAAGGAAAATAACGGAAAAATTGTTCCAAATTGCTTTCCCATTTTTCATAACCATTAGGGTCATTATAACCATGAAAATATGGGACTGCATCATATATATCACACTCTACTTGCATGAAATCGACATCAGTGTTGATGTATTTTCCACAAAATATAAATCCCATATTTAAATTAAGTTCAGAAAATACCAAAATTGGAATATGTCGATTATATCTCGAATTCGATGCGAACCGGGCTTCAAATGGCTTCACAATCACCCAAAAAAAAACCCTTAACAGGTCTGGATTCTTCTTAACGGGTCTGAAACAACTGTTGCTTGCTGCTGCCTCCTGCTGCTGTAGGAGGAGAGGGGAAATTTGGTTTTTTTTTTTAACTTTTTTTTCACTCAATTTTTTTTTTCTCTCTTTTTTTTTATCTCTTTCTCTTCTTTTTTTTTTCTCACTTGATTTTTTTTCTTTTTTTTTATCTGTTTCTCTTTTCTTTTTTTTTTTTCTCACTCGATTTTTTTTTTCTCTTTAATCTGTTTCACTCTTCTTTTTCTTTTTTTTCTTTTTTCCAGATATGATCTACTGTCAGATTTTTTTTTTCAGTTTTTTTTTTTCAGATTTTTTTTTTCTCTCAAATCTAAAAATAAAAAAAATAAGAAGATGGAGATGGATTTGGACTCTGATACCTGAAAATGTGGATTTTGAGCTCTGATACCAATTTGACGGCGGACGGAAGCGATTTAGGGTTTGTGGTGGGGAATTGGGGAAGAACTTAGGGTTTTGGAGGATAAATTAGGGTTTTGGACCTCACGTCCAGGCGAATCACACGCCCACTCTCTCACGAATCACTCGAGGAAAGATTTGATAAAGAAACAAATCACATGCTCTCAAAAGAAATAATATTTCACTCTATATATTCAAATTAGGGTTTACAAGCCATATATATAGAGAATTCTAAAACACAAAATACCAAATCTATCCAAATCTCTAATCAAATCTAATCAAATCCTAATGCAACAAGATAATACCAAATCTAACCAAATTTTAATCAAATCCTAATCAAATCTCTATCACATACCCATATCCTATTAGAATGAAAAGTAAGTAATCAATAATATGGAGTAAAGTAGCCATTATCTTTACTATTTTAGCGCATGAAGGATTGGAAAGGATCATCTGTGATGGTCTGTGTTTCAAGAAATCACAAACTTGCCACTCCACAACTTTATAATTTTTTTCAGATAAATTATGAATTTACCGCTTTTCCACTCTCTTAACTAATTATAGCAGCATTTCCAAAGGATCCAAGCCACTTTATGCGCATACATGGGCCCATCCACAACAATGAATACATGCTTGCCAAAGATATGTATTTGAAAATTTTTGTTTTAACTACACGAATTTAGGGGTAGCAAGGGGTTAGATTTGGGTTAAATCCTACAAGATCCACTCAAATTTATGATCCACTTGAGGATTCAACCTCAACAACTAGTATTATTTAGATTTGAATCTCGGATTATCCAATTCCAATTTTTCTTACAAAATACATGGATTTTCTATTTAAAAACTACAAATACTCTTTTCTCTAAGAATTTTTTATTTTATTAGTAATATTAGTTATATTTAGACGCAATATATTAAGTGAGGGTAAATCATTTTAAAGAGAAAATAGATGAACTAATTTGGAACTGGGCAAACTACTCTATACGAAATAATTTTTGGTTATTATGTTTGGATCCTTAAAATTCCATATTTATATCCATTAAATAATCAAATTCATTTTCAGAATCCATAACCTACCCAATAAGCTATTAGGTATAATTTTTGGATCCAAATTCTAAAATTAAATTGGGTTATTGAGCTCCATTGACAATCCTACTTGAATTAATATGAAAAATTTTGGTTTCCAAAAATTATAAAGAGTGGCATATACCCATAAATTCAAGATATTTTCTAATAATAATAATATAAAAATTAATTTTTAACAGCTTAAATGATCATAGACAAAAAAAAAAAAAAAAATTATATCATGCAATTTGATTATGGATTCTTTTGATTTCATGAACTATGCACAATTTGACGAGAATTTGATCATAAGATTTACTATTAAGGGATCCTTCATCTTTCCTGAAATCAAATAAGTTGGTATAATTTGTTAGATGTTAGCTTTTTTCCCATTTTATACTCAACATTTTCTTTTGTACTGGCCTACTCAATTAATATTTTTTACTTTTGTTTCCCAAGTTGACGAGTAACCAACTAATCACTAAATAAGACATACTAGAACGTGGTAGTAAAAAAGATAGTTAGTAAGACAGGAAATGTAAAAAAAAAAAAACTTTTATAAAATACTCTCCAATTAAATAGGTTATGTTTAATTAAAGAAGCTGATTTGAAACATTTTATTTGCTTGAAGAATGACACTGCCAACCATGTAATGTGAAGAGTAATACCAAAATTATTCAACTCAAGCGACTCTATCCGAATTGTTAGCGTTTCATACCAATAACCAAAAAAAATCACTATCAATCATTTCTATATTTGAGAATTTACTTTAATTATATAAGATAAATCTATATCTAAATATGCCATATTTATGTTTTGGGTTAATTTCAACAATTACCCATGTACTACAGAAGGTGTACCACTAATACCTCATTAAAAAAAATTGCAGAGAAACCTCCTTATAAGGGTATAAGTGCAAAAAATAAATAGATTTTGTTGCACTTATAACTTCAATTCAATTTATAAGGAAAATTAGTGATACACCTCCAAATAGTACAGTAGAAGATTCTATACTAACCCTCATATTTTATACACCAGCATACTCTACATATCATGTAGAGTTATCCTCGTATGCACTTGCACGTGAGGACTAATAGTCAATTTGATCCAACAGAATTTTTAAAAAGTTCCATATCTTCACACAACAAATAAAAAAATTATTTTAAAAATGAAAAATAAAAGAACCAATCTAGAGAAACAAGCAGAGATGAGATAAAATTATACATATTTATAAAAAATGAAAATAAACATTATTTATCGATAAAAAACCATAGAATTAGTATTATACCTCTGATTCCTTGTCCAATTGCTCGATAGATCCCAAACTATTTCTCCAGCGTCGGTCCAAAACTTGTCAAAAACCCTAGCAAGGCGCCGACTAATCAAATTTTAAACTAAAATTTACAATATCTATGGGATTAATATTAATAAGATGATTAAAAAAATAAAAAAAACAAAATTTCAAGCCGAAAATTTGAATTGAATGACCAAAACATTAACTAATACCGCGTAATTTTCTTCTTCTTCCAGCGCCTCGGAGTCGGAATCCATTGTTGCAGTACAAATAGAAAACTAGGGTTTCACAGCTCCATATCAAATTTGAAAGCAAAACCCTAAGGTAACGTTAACAAATTGGGGCGAGGGACAGAGAGAGAGAGAGAGAGAGAGAGAGAGGGAGAATATATTGCAAATTTACAATTGAAATGACAATAACCAGCTTGGGCTTGTGTTTGGAGAGATGAGCTAATTGGGCTAAACTTCTAGGCCCATTTTAGCGACATAGTTTTACCCAATCAGCCCAATTTCCGTTTATGATCAAGCCCAAGGTATCTAAAATCACTAATAAGAGCAATAGGGGCTCACTACATTTTTTTTTTTCGTTTGTTTAGTTGCACAAAGGAGTTGGGGAATAGGATTAAAATTATATTTTAATATGAAACCCAACTCCTTATACTTCATTTCTTTTGACCACAACATTTACTATAGTTTTTTGGTGAAGTTTTGAAACAAATTACAGGGACGCAAAGGAAAAAAAAAATTGGGTCTCACACAAAAAATGTAGTTTAAATTCTATTTTCCAACTTTTTTGTGCAATCACATGGTCCCTCGTAAAACTGAAAAACAATAACATCATCGAGAAGAAGTCGATTCGCTGAAGCATAAAAGAGAAGGAAGAAGAGATCGTCTTGTAGTTTATTCTAGAGATCGTCTTGTAGTTTATTCTACTTTTTGGCTATCAACTCCTGCACTTTAGGTTTTGAGTATCGGTCAAAGTTAAAAAAAAAAGTTTTATCTCGAGAAAAATCATGAAAAACCGCATTGCTATGTCCACTCGACTACTCAGTATGAACTTGTTATACAGTCAAAGTAAGTTTTATTCAAAAAATTGAAACTGAATAAACTAATCAAATCGAACCAAATAGAATTAGTTGGTTTCCATGATTCAGTTTGATTTTGTCAAAAATTACAAAATCCAGTCGAAACTGTCATCTTTCTGGACTTGTTTATCCTGCCTCTAGAAATTTCCATTGAAGGCCTCTTGATAATTTACAAGCTACTTGGATGTGGAAATTTAGGCGGATGAATAGTATGAGTCAACAAAAAACTTATCTTTTTTAAGTTCTCTTTTTGGACCAAAGAGGAATCAAGACTAAACAACAGAGTGTAGTGAACTGGCACCGGATCCCGGGAAATTCTAAATGCGCCCCATATTTCACTGGTGAGCACCATTTTCCCCCTATGTTGTAAATCATATTACCATATAGTATGTTGTGCTCGCTAGAAGTACGTGGTGCGCATTTAGAATCTCCCCCAGACCCCCTGTCCATTTCCTTCGTGTTTTTTTAAAGATTTCCGCCGCCTTCTTGCCTCTAAACCACGTGCAAATTAATTAGGGAGTTTCTAAATAAGCACTCCACTTGACTAAGTGGTCAAATTTTTCTAAGTCAGGGATTGGCTATTCAACGATTAATCTCGGTTTTAACATTATTTAGAAGCTAATTCCTAGCAAAAAATAATTGGTTGGCTCACTAAGACCATTATTGTGCTCATTTAGATACCGAAAATGCTCTTAGAAGAAGTTTGTTCTAAAGGTTTCTCACTAGAAAGATTAGTTGGGTGCATCAATTTTGGGTAGGTGGAGTTTAAATTTATATTATTTCTTAAGAATATAACTCATATAAATTTATCATAATTTCCAATATTTAATAGCTAAATAGTTTAATATGATGGAAAGATCCTACTGGTATTTCTTCGTGATTTTCTAAATTTAACTAAATAATAACCATAAATCATATTTAACTAAGCAAAAGTTATTATTTAAGTAAATATGCAACCTATCAAAAATAGATTAATTTATGAATTATTATTAAGTATAAGAGAAAATAATAAACATATCTGGTTTTATTATCCAAAATATCTTATGGAATTTAGTTATTCATGAACAATAAAAAAGAATCAAAAGATAAAAACAAGAAGGGAGTTGCTAGATGTGCCCCATATTTTCCCTAGTGAGCTCTAATTTCTTAGTGAGCCCCAGAAAGTTTAAAACTTACCCAGTTTTTCTCAGTGAACTCCATATTTTTTTTCGATATTGTCCATCTTCTCTCTTTCCTTAGCAGCACCAGCAGCCGCAGCCGGCGGCGGCGACAGTAACAATAGCGATAGTAGCAATGACAATAACGGCAACAACCACAGTTGTCTCATGCTGCTACAGCGATGGTTGCGACAACATCAACCACTGTAATAGAAGGCAGCTGTGATGAGCCTGCTGCTGTTGTCGCTGTGACGGTGGTATCGACAGTAACGATGATGGCGGAGATGAAGAAAAATTTTGGTCGAGAAGAAAAGACTGAGAATATTTTTGTCTAAAAAATTTATGACAAATTTATAATTAAGTCATGGAGTTTCCTAAGAAAAAACTGTATTTATTCGCGGACTGGTTCAGTTTCGGCCGCTATATGACTTTACCTGCTAATAGTGGTAGGTCCACATTATTGAAAGCACTCTTCAATGGTAAAAGTGCTTTAGAAATTGAGCAAGCAGACCCCAAAAGTCTTTAATTAATTATTAATGGTTTCATCAAACATTATTAAATTTATTCGCGGCATCGCATAAATCATTTGTCGGTTGTATTTGCTTATAATTATGATTTTGACGGAGACAAGGCTGATCCAATAATTGAAGGTAATTTTATCTAATTAATAATATTATTTACATTATATTATTATTATTATTATTATTTTTAGATGAAAAGGGCGTGAAGGAAATTTTCTCTAATTAACTGGTGAAAGAGATACTGCATTAAAGCAAAGAAAAGAAGTTTTCTTTGGGAAATTCTATTTGCGCACTGTATTTTACTTTTGACGTCCTAGTTTTTCTTTACCCCAAACTCATATTTTGAAATAATGTCATTTTACTTTCTGCGCCCAAATTTTTTTTCAAAAATACCCTTCCTCTTTTTCTCTAACTCCTCACCCGTCCGATTCTATTTAGCAAGAAAAATATTTTGGTCGGGTATTAATACCCGACCAAGAAACATTCTGGTTAGGTATTAATATCCGACTAGCAAGCGAAATCTCAAAAAAAAACTAATTAACAATAAATTTCAAAATAATATGCATAAAACCTAAAAAAAAATAATTAAATCGTACCTTAAATTTGTCCTCCAATATCAATTGCATGTTAGAATTTTTCATTTGCATAAGAAAACTCAAACTCAAATTTCACTTGTCACGGT
Source organism: Dracaena cambodiana (assembly GCA_036321105.1). Taxonomy (NCBI): domain Eukaryota; kingdom Viridiplantae; phylum Streptophyta; class Magnoliopsida; order Asparagales; family Asparagaceae; genus Dracaena; species Dracaena cambodiana. Next base: position 3,065,351 of record JAYEPQ010000003.1, read on the forward strand.
AAAATCAAAGAATTTAAAATTCTTCTAATCTTTTCAGAACGTTAATGTAAAAAAATTTAAGGGGTCAAGAAATCAAATAGATAATTTTGTAGGAGATGTGTTTTTATTAAATATCAAAAAAAATCATTTAGGGTTTTAGAGAGAAAATAGAGGAGTAACACGATGAGTTGTAGTTTCAAATTTTAAAAAATCTTAATTTGAAATTTATAAGGGTAAACTTATAATTACTAATAAGTTTTAAAACCGTACGTCAAGAGTAAAATGCTAAGTAAAATGTCGTGTGCAAATAGAATGCAAATAGAATTTCTCCTTTTCTCTGTACCAATAAACTAACCAATTTGTTTAGGATGTCCCATTTTTTGTTTTTTTTCCAGAACGATGGCCCACCAAGTTAAGGAGATATTAACAACAAATTATTATTTTAGAGATCAACAAGTATAGAAATGTGCGTACAAGAATCATTTATGAGTTATACAAAAAAGCTTAATCATTGTGTTCTGTTGGAGTAAAAAAGGCTAAGCAAGTTAAAATTTCCAATCAAACAAATGCACTGGAGAGTTACTAGATGCGCCCCATATTTTTTTCTCTAATGTTTGGACTCACTGAGAAAAACATAGGGCGCATCTAGTCACTCTCAATGCACTGCCACCGCACCTGACACTCCAACGAATGGTCAAATTCGGGTCACCCCCGCCAAGGCACGCTAAATAAATTCGGTTCGTCCGGTCCAAAAGAAAAATCCGCAGACTCGAGGGCCCCACCCAAGATCCATTCTCCCCCTTATAAAACGCCACCCCCCTTCCTCATCATTATTATTTCACCCGCGACCGCACCCAAAAAAGTCGCTCCTCTTTTCTCCCCCTCTCGACCTCAGCCATGGCGATCGCTCCGTCAAAGACCTTAATCGCCCAGTCAAAGGCCACGTCATCATCCCGCCTGTCCTCGATCTTCCCTCTCCCCAGTTCGAGCTCGTCGATCTCGTTCAGGTCCCGTCAGGGATCCCGATCCAGCCAAACCCTGCGGATCTCGGCGAGCGCCGCCTCGTCCCCCGCCAAAGTCCAAGATCCGAAGGTGAAGGCGGCCGCGCCGGACACGAAGCCGACGGTACTCGTCGCGGAGAAGCTCGGCGAGGCGGGGTTGGCGGTGCTGCGCTCGTTCGCCAACGTGGACTGCTCCTATAACCTCCCGCCGGAGGACCTACATGCGAAGATCTCCCTCTGCGACGCGATCATCGTGCGGAGCGGGACGAAGGTTACGAGAGAGGTGTTCGAGGCGGCCAAGGGGCGGCTGAAGGTGGTGGGGAGGGCCGGGGTCGGGATCGATAATGTCGATCTACAGGCAGCGACGGAGTACGGGTGCCTGGTGGTCAACGCGCCCACGGCGAACACGGTGGCGGCGGCGGAACACGGGATAGCGCTTATGGCCGCCATGGCCAGGAACGTCGCGCAGGCCGACGCGTCCATGAAGGCTGGTGAGATTACCGCGCTCTTCTCTTTCAATTGCATTGGATTTGTTTGATTTTGATGGGTTTGGATTAGTTATGGAGTGATCTGGGAGTAGTGAAGGTGAGATCTGGTGTGTGTTTGAATTATTGCCTGTGTGACAGTTTGAAATCTAAAGATTTGGCAAGGTGAAATCTCGTCACCTACCCGTGAGCTTAAGCTACTCAAGCCCCGTCCTTTGACCTTTTCAAGCTTGTTACTAAGTAACATTGGTAATTTTTGTGTTTTCTTAATTTTATTTTTGGCGAATATTTGGGAATTTCCTTTATATAATTCTGGAAATAAATGGTTATTCTTGTGTAATTAGATCTGTTTGTGATAGAAATATTTTATACGGTATTGAAAGATATTTGCATCCAGGTCAAATATTCGCATAGTTAGTATGGATAATTGAAGTAGGTTCTAGTCACATTTACATTAATTATGTGAAATTTACCAATTTTAGCGAATGAAAGTTCCCCTTATTTAGAGTAGTTATGAGAGTCGAGAGTGCAATGCTATCTTAATTATATCTCATTCCTTTGTTCGACAAAAGGTTCATTTATATATAATAATGGAGATACGTTGAGGATATAGTTTATTGGTAAAAGTGTGATTCATTCGGTTAATAATTTAAATAGTTAAGGGATCTTTCGGTTTTTTAATATTCCGCTTAGAATCAAAAAGACTTTATTTCTTACATTTAATTTAAAATGTTTAATCCTCTTTCCCTCTGTAGCATACTTTTCAGATCAGGATCAAAAAGACTTTATTTCTTAAATTTGATTTAAAATGTTTAATCCTCTTTCCCTCGGTAGCTTCTTCGATCAGGATCAAAAAGACTTTATTTCTTAAATTTAATTTAAAAGGTTTAATCCTCTTTCCCTCAATAGTATACTTGAGGAAGATTATACATTCTCACAATTTATATCCAAGGGTCAATTCAAAATTGAATACGAAATGGGATTATAGAATCGCGAAACATAATTTTTTATTATTTCATTTGGATCCTCTGTTCTTGCTGTTTTGCATGACCGCTTTCTATGATTCTATCTTGTTCTGCAAAATCCTCTTCGAAGAAAACACACTGCTGTAAGTACTAGAAGGTTTTGTCCAAGTTTTAGATAAATAAACTAAATCAGTTTGGTTGTTGTTACAGTACAAAAGCAAAGTGTTATATGCATTTTACGTTTGTTTAAATACTTACCATCGTTATTACTGTAATCAACTGTAGTATCTCCATATTATGCAAATAAGATGACACCTTGTGAAGTAGCCCAAAGTGGTAGCAATTCTTGTTCTATTATTAGGGAAACCAAACCTTCCCAAGACAAATTTGAATCCTACTTCTACTCAGTAATTTAGTTACGTATGTCATTAAGGAATATGTTTGCATAGCTCACTTATCTTCACCTTGTTGGTTTTGATAGTTATGTATATCAGTTCATAGCGACTAAGGCTACATGCATCTATTTGTGGTTTCTTCTTAGTTGGCATTCACCAACCCGTACTTTGAGCGGATGCCGTGATTGGTTCTGTTAATGTGGTGAAATATCCACTTTAGCCATTTTGGTTGTTTTGATCTTGTAGTGGCTTTTTTTTTTCCCTCTGATTTTTTAACCGAACACGTGGTATTGCTCTTGGTTGTACTATGTTGAATGCTCTTAATTTCCAGGAAAATGGCAGCGCAAAAAGTACGTCGGTGTCTCCCTTGTGGGTAAGACGTTGGCAGTTATGGGGTTTGGAAAGGTTGGTTCAGAAGTTGCTCGACGTGCAAAAGGACTGGGGATGCATGTAATTGCTCATGATCCTTACACGCCTGCTGACAGAGCCCGTGCCATTGGTGCAGAACTAGTATCATTCGACGAAGCCATAGCCACTGCAGATTTCATCTCACTCCACATGCCTCTCACCCCTACCACCTCAAAGATTTTTAACGATGAGACTTTTGGAAAGATGAAGAAAGGAGTGCGCATTATCAATGTTGCTCGAGGTGGAGTTATTGATGAAGATGCCTTAGTGAGAGCACTTGATAATGGAACAGTTGCTCAGGTACTCAGTAGTTTTTATCAACATTTTAATGCAGCAGATTTACTTATTCTAGTTTTCAATATTATAATGCAGTAAATTACCCTATACATCAAAATTAAACATTTTTTTACTTGTCAGGCACGCTTTAGAATTTATATTGGTCGGTCAGTAAGCTTAAGGTACCAATCCACTTTGGGTATGTGGTTTGTCTTACGGCTCTTACCTAAACTGTCAGTTTCACCGTGGTTATTTGGTCTTATATGTCTCATACTAGAACGTTCAAAGACTTTTTTTTATGATAAATTTTCCTTTCACAATCTTTAATATGTCAATTATTGATTGTTGTCAACTTAGATTCATGCAGTAGTAACAGAATATACCGAATTATGCTGCAGGTTGCAGCTAACCATTTCTATCTAGAATGTCAGTTTTGTGCGGCTCATACTTCTTGATGGTTTCTACTTGATACGTTTCACAACAAAACCACATATTTAAATGTCCAGTGGATGATTTCAATCCTACTCCCAGCATGATTTTTGTGATAAACTTGAAATGAAGTTTGCTAATATGCATGCACATGTTGACTTTTGTGCATGATATATGTCATAAGCAAATAAAGGAAAGTTATCATTTGACCTATTGCCGGACTATTCTAACCTCCATTAGATTCTCGAAAAATAAGGTTCAGCTCCTGGGTATTGAAGTTATAGTTTTTGTTCATGTGGTGGTCTCAGCATGTGCATTAGCAACCAGTCCATCATTAGCAAATGGCGACCTGTTGAACATGAAAGATATTCTTATTCATGTCTCAATCTGGGCACCTAACAATATTTGCTTATTCTGCTATGTTTATCTAGATTTGTTACTCATGTTTAGGGGTTTCGCTACATGGTTTTATGACATGAAACAGGCAGCACTTGATGTATTCACAGTAGAACCGCCTTCAAAAGACAACAAGCTCGTGCAGCATGAGGACGTTACTGTCACTCCTCACCTTGGAGCTAGCACTGTGGAAGCTCAGGTTTGCATTCTGTTTAATCTGTATCTAAATTCTTATCGATAATATCTATAGTTCTTATAAATAATATCTATCAGAGAGCATAAAACTCTCTTCTATGATTTTCAGGAAGGGGTAGCCATTGAAATTGCAGAGGCAGTAGTTGGGGCTTTGAAGGGTGAACTTTCGGCAACTGCCGTAAATGCCCCCATGGTTCCTGCTGAGGTAACTCCTAACCATGAGAGTTTTCTTCTCAATCAGGCTCTTCGCTAAGATATGCTTTTTTTTCTCTGTCTCTTACTTCTCTATAACCAGTCACCACCTTGTTTCTCATATTCTTTTCTGTAGTTTTGATGAAATTCGCTGCACTATTGTTGCTACACTCTGAACTTGTGATGATTCTTTCAGGTTCTATCTGAGCTAGCCCCTTATGTTGTTCTTGCGGAGAAGCTTGGCAGGCTAGCTGTGCAACTGGTAGCTGGTGGAAGTGGCATCAAAGGAGTTAAGGTGGTTTACACATCTGCCCGAGACCCTGATGACCTAGATACCAGGATCCTCCGAGCCATGATAACCAAGGGCATCATAGAACCCATATCTAGCGTCTTTGTCAATCTAGTCAATGCCGACTATACTGCTAAACAGCGAGGCCTCCGGATCAGTGAGGAGCGAATCTCTCATGACGGTTCACCCGAGATCCCTCTCGATTCAATCCAGGTCCACCTGTCAAATGTTGAATCCAAATTTGCCAGTGCCATCTCTGACAGTGGGGAGATTGTAGCGGAGGGAAGAGTGAAGGATGGTATCCCACATCTCACTCGAGTGGGTTCTTTCAGCGTGGATGTCAGTCTCGAGGGGAACTTGATACTCTGCCGTCAGGTTGATCAGCCAGGAATGATCGGAATGGTCGGTAACATCCTTGGGGAAGCCAACGTGAACGTTAGCTTCATGAGTGTTGGCCGAACCGTGCCAAGGAAGCGGGCTATTATGGCCATCGGAGTTGATGAGGAGCCTAGCAAGGAAACACTGAAGAAGATTGGTGAGGTACCTGCGGTCGAGGAGTTTGTTTTCCTCAAGCTATAGAATAAGCAGATTGGTGCATCTTCCTCTCAAATTTGATTCTTTCAGGAACTCAAACTCAAATTTTCCTGCAGTCAGCGAAGCTTGAATAAGGTGCGTCTTCTCGAGTAATAGATGTATAATACATATTGGCGTTAGTGCTGATACAAATTGCCACGTTAGAAAGCAGCATAGAGTATATCTGTTGGCTGCTGTTCTTTTGGCTGGTGGCTTTGCTATGCAAGTTAGCAATGTTGTTGTTGTCGTCGTCGTCGTCGTAGTCGTTGTTGTTGTAACATCCACTGAATGTTGTAATGTCTATATTGGCTATTGATTGTGAAATAGTTTGAAGTCTTGAAGAACACAAGAAGCCTACGTTTGTAAGTTTGCTTTAGCAGTGCAGTTGTTGTATCTGGTGATATATTGCAGTCACAAGGACCTTAAGGATTGTGATTGAGATTTGGTTTGATTGGTGTACTTTCAAATTCTTCCTGGAAACTTGCATTTGTTGTGAAAAATATTCTTTTAGTTTTATAGATTGATACGCTGATTCCTACTTTTAGTTTTCATAACTAGGTGCTGTATCTGCATCAGGTGCGTATTTAATCGTATTTGATACGATTCTGTTTGCATTCTTCGTGAACTAATGTTTCACTATAAGTGCATGTATATATAAACTAGATTTATTTGGCTACCTGAACTTGGATATAATATCTTATTTAATTAATTTTAAGGATATAATATCTTTTTTTTTCCCCTCACATTGCTCCGCTAGTATTTTTGTAAGTAAATTGAACTGCTATTTGGATAAACATTGATAAATTAGATTTTACGAGTTGGTTTATATTCTCCCGGTTGCAATTAAATGCTTTAACATGAGAATTTTTATGTTATCTGGATAGCTATTAGATCACAACCCACTGAAAAATTTGTAATTAAAACGAACTTATGTTTGGATAAACAAGACAACGTATAGAAGCTTACTAGTTCATGTAAATACAGTATTTTCATAACGTGGGAACCCAATAAAAAGAGGAAGAAAGAAGGAAAGGGAAATGTATGGAAATAACTGATATTTTTCTTCCTTATACGTGTATGACGGAAATTAACTAGAGGGGCTAAAGTGAAGTAATTTAAAGTATTTGAAACTAAAATCAAAATATAAAGATTTTAGAGACTAAAGTCTAATTTTTAGAGCCTTAAGGGACTGATATGTAAAAACCTCTTTAATTTTATATTACAAATTTTCCATTATACCCCTTCTATCTCATTCCATATTTCTCAAAAATATATTTATTTTTTATATATTTATAAAAACTACTGGAACTTATGAAAAACTAAATTCGTAACTTAAACAACTCATAACTCATTATTAGAATATTCCAAAATACATATATTACCAAAATACGCTAAAACATATAATTTAAAACATTGCAATCATCAAACCACAGCCTTTAGTCCTTATACTTGTATTTATAAGAGAATAAAGATGGGAAAAAAAATTATAATATTTGGTGCACTTCAGAGAATCTCGGACTATTATTCCAATGGGCCCCGCGTGAAAAACAAGCCTTACCTTGCTTCCTTGATGCTCAGTCCCTTTCCTTCACCGCGGCGATCTCAAGCTCTCTCTCTCTCTCTCTCTCTCTCTCTCTGTCTGTCTTTCTCTCTCCCTCCCCTCCCCTCTACTCTCCCAGGTCAAGGATTAGGGTTTCTGCTTCGCGGATCCGGATCCGGATCCGTTAACGGGTTGAAGATCCGAGAAGGCAAGCGGAGGAGTGCTGTCGGAGTCAGATCTGATGGGGATCCTCTTCACCCGGATGCTCTCGTCGATCTTCGGCAATCGGGAGGCTCGGATCCTCGTCCTCGGCCTCGACAATGCCGGCAAAACCACCATCCTCTGTATATTTGCTCTCTCTCCACCCTCAATTTTTCTCTATTTTTTTCCATTTGACTGAGTTTTTTTGTTGGTTTGATTTGTTGTAGATCGGCTTCAGATGGGGGAAGTTGTGTCTACAATACCGAGTAGGTTTGATTTTATTGTCAACTCTCTCGCATTGATCGGCTTTTGCTAACTAGTGATTTTTTATTTATTTTATTTTATTTTTTGAATTTTTTGTGTGCGTGATTTTGTAGCGATTGGGTTCAATGTGGAGACGGTGCAATACAACAACATTAAGTTCCAAGTGTGGGATCTTGGTACGTGAAGATCTCGTCCTTATTCTTTTGTAATTTATTTTGTAATTGTTAGTTTTTATTTTTGGAGGTCTCATCTAGGGTTCTAGTGAGTTTTAATTATTTGTTCATTCCATTTGATTATCTAAAGCTAATAATGCTAAAAGTATGTAGTGTTAGATTCTTCTAGATAGGCAATTACATTTTCATTCAGAAGTAGGGATGGTAATGAAGTAGGGATGGTAATGGACACTTCCAAGGGCCAAATTTTGGCCCTCTCTATATAAATTTTTGAATTAGAAAAATAAAATTTTTATTTTTAATTCAAAATTCTGTATAGAACGGGTCAAAATTTGGCCCGTGGGCGCGTCCATTATCATCCCTAGTTAGTCAGAAGTGTACCATACTCTTGCTTATCAAGTAGTCATAAGGTTACAATACTTTCTTGTGTGGCAAATACATTTGGGAGATTATTTTTTTTATCATAATAAGTTTTGGAAATGTTGGTGAAAGAATCCTGATATTTTTTATAAGTAAATGTATGCAGTGGAGTAAGTGTTTAACAACGAAGTAAGCTGTAGGCCCTTGAGTGTACAACATTGGTTATCATAAAAGGGAACAAAGTTTATCCACACTCTTGATTTTGTATATATAATAAAAAGCGTTATAATACTAAAGACATGTCGCACTGGCACGAAGAAACCGACATGGGTGCAACACCATGTACTGGCATGCAGAAAGGTGTATTTCGCATCCAAATTGGAATGAAGTACCAATCAACCAAGTGAAATGAGTAAAACTTTTGAAAAATGCTTGTGTCCCGGAGGCTTAGCGGCAAGGGATGATGGGTTAGAGACTTTTGAAAAATGCTTTCATGCTGAGGTGTTGGTTAGCAAGCCCTTTTTGACTGATCAATTGGAACCTCAAAATAAGAGGTGGCAAAACTCATGATTGAGAGTACCATTAGTAGCCTTTAGGAAATTCTCTAATTACTATAAAAAATCTGAATTTGATCAGTTAATTAGTAGTTAGTCCTTGCAGGCATAAAATGTTTAATTGCCATTGGCTGATATTGCGCCGGGGTAAAACACAACAAAAATGAACACCCGAAATAGCCATGAAACAACAAGTATCTAGTCCACATAATGTCTGGCAAAGTCTAGCTTCACAATAGATGGGTCCCACTACATGTAATAAAGGAATACTTTACTCTTCGTTTCAATTTTATTACCAGCTTTTAGCTCTGGCAATTTATAAATTTTTTCTGAAATTCATTTGTTTTTGGTTGCTTTTTTGTTTCCCTCATTTGAAACTCTGTCCTTAATCTCCTCTGTTTCCTGAAGTATATAGTTGACCATTTTTCTTGTTCATACACATGAAATTTTCTGGAGTTATTAGCTAGCATGGGTAGAAATTATATATTGCATATGAATTCTCAATGAAGATAACAAGAACTAAAATCTTACTTTGTTTTTTAGCAATTCTGGTTATTTGTGATTATATCTTTGTTTGTATTTACAGATACTATCTTTTAGTTTTATATTGACAAGTTCATTATCATTTTCTAAAACAGGTGGACAGACGAGTATCAGGTATTTCATTAGTCTCCCTTTAAACCAATACATCCTGCAGCCCAACTGCAGCATTGTAGGTTATTATTATTATTTTTATTGTGATATTATCTATTTTTCAATGTAAAATCTTTTTATTTGTGATATATCTCTATCATGCTATATTTTGTGTATTACTTGTGAAACTTCACCAGGGTTATTCTCAGTGGCTTGAGCCTTTGAGGTTCTTTGTCAAAATTTTCTGAGGAACTGTGTTAGGTCCTGAAGCTAAGATGGTTTCGGATTTTTTTACTTGAGTCGTTTTAGTTACAGTTATGAATTTTTTAAGTAGAGAAATTTGACGGCAATTAATGGGGAAAAGATTACTGAAAGAGTAAGAAAATAAATATGCACCTTTTAGGAGTTAATATAAAACTATTTATTTTTGTTTCTTTGACCCTACCCCCCCCCCCCCCTCATTTTTCTTTTTGAAGATCTAATGCTGCCATCAGCCTTATCGTTGTGTAGCCGAAGGCCTGAGAAACATTGAAAATGATAGTGAATAATGAATTGAATTATGACTTTGTGAAGACTGGATTTTTGCTTGTTATTTTTCCTACTTTTTTGTTATTTGTCTTCCCTAGCAGTCAGTGCTGTAGTATCTGTTATTCCATTACTCTAGCCCAATAATACTAAACAACCCTATACGTCTGCTTTGTAAAACCTGCCTAAGTTTCAAACTCAAAGCCATGGGCTAGGATGATGTAATGATCTACCTGGTTATCCATATTCCAAATGCATTTAGTAGTTGCAAGGGACCAGGGCCGATAGCAGGCTGCAAGCTCTATAATTGACAAATTGCACATATCAAAACTTCTAATATTTTAATAATTTAATATATAGATAGTTACATGTCATCCTAATAAAAAGGATTCTAGACTAGGTCGAAATAATGTCCCAAACATGCAATAGATAATCAAATGGGAAATTTTATATGCACCCAGGAATTTTCTAAGTATGCCCATTGAAAAAGTTCAATTTTATTATAAATTTATCATAGTAATTTGTTGACAAATTCGTCCTCATCTTCTTCAATTATATTGCATATTTATCTTTTTCCTCTTTCTTTTGTCATGTTTCCATCTTAATCTCTCCAAAATTAAAACTCTTATAATTCTCAACACTAAAAAAATAAAAAGAATTCAAACCCTAATGATTCTCGATAATCAATAGGTAAAAAAAATTATGAACTAAGTTAGAAGTAGTTTAAAGAATTATGTATTTTTTAGAAGAGAGGTTTAGGATTTTGAAAGGGGTCTAGAGTTTTTAAGGGGAGGCAAAATTTTTGAAGCTTGGGGCTAAAGTTTAGAGAGAGAGCAGGGCAGTCGAGTCACCATGGATGAGGCCGGTGGAGTCAAACTGCTAGGGAGGAGGTGGCTGCAGGTAAGATGAGACTAAACATGAGCTCTCGCTTTGGTGCGCAACTGCACATGGTTCTCTTTTGGCTTTAGAGGATGAGTCCATGGTCCAAAATTCCCATCACAGACATCTACCTCATTGTCCATACACTAATCTTGTAGTTAAATTTGTAGTGGTAAACAACAATAGAAAACAACTGTAATTTTGATCTCTGATTTCTAGAGCCGACACTCAATATTTTCTCATCTACTTCTTCTATTTTTTTATTTTATTTGTTTTTTTATTTTTTGGAAGGATTTCAATAAGGGACAATAGGAAAGAAAAGAGAGAGAAAAAAATAAAGAAAAAATAAAAATTAAGGATAACTAATGATAACTTGTGAATATACTGGGTTGTACTAAGGGAAAAAATCCTTATTTTTAAACTTTATAGGTGCATTTAGAAAGTGGAGATGTTTAGAAAATTGTTGGGTGCATCTAGAATTTCTCTACTCGTATATATCACCAATTTAAAAGCACAGCTAATGAACTGCAACGACGCACGAACCACATTTCTTTTTTCCACTTTTGACTGTCCAACAGATGTCGTAGATTGGTTGCTATTTGGTACCCATAACCAGCATATCAAAACCATGCAAAGAGATAATAGGCAGGAACTGCCCACAATATCAATCAATCCCAAGATCAAAATTTCATAGTTTATTATAAAGATTAGTAATTTAGTGGACAAGATATTAATTACTGATAGACTCTTCAAACACAGCTGATAAAACTTCACTGTTTAGCGTCATAGGATACAAACTGCTATTCGCATTTGCTATTTGGAACTTTGAGCATGCATGACCAGTCATGATATTAGTTGTAATGACTTTCTAGTTAAAGGGGCATCTTTCTGAATTGGTAGCATAAATTCTTCTGAGTGCAAACAGTTCTTCGAGAGGTGCTTTGAAACTTCTGAAAAATATCCATTTCAAATCCTGGATGGGTGGCCCAAATAATGAAACGATTCAAATCTCTTTCGGTCAAGACTGTCTGTATTTGAACAGGAAGAGAAAAATTTCTCTCTGGATTGCAACTAATTGCCTGTTAAGCGTGGAGCACATGGCATTTTTTTCTGCAAATTTCTCATTTTTGTTATTAACTTATTATATTTCTTTGGTATCTCTAGGAAGGTATTCAAACCAATGTTATCCATCCAAGTAGTTATTTCTGATCTAGCAGACTAGCACACCAGAAATGAGCAGGCATGTCCATCAACTTATGTCATTCTGCATCTCCCAGATTAAGATATATAAATGGCCAAATTCGCGAAACTGGACTATACTCATTTCTGACTCTCAATAAGGCACTCTTTTTGCCACTTCTGTTTGCCTACTGTTATTTGTCATCATCTTCGTTGATGACCTTGGCTATGATGCCATGCTTGCATTAGTCTGCATAGCTAGCAATGGACTACTTTCTTCTATCTTGAAGGTTCTTTTAGGCTAGGAAGCAGGCAGCTACTAACTGATGATTTGGTAGGGAGGGGAAGAGAAATCTGAAAACCATTGGACTCAGAGGCTTTAGAGGGTGTGTCTAGTTCGTTTTCTCTGTCAAGCTGGGACAGGGAAGGTGGGTGGGATTTGAAAAGTGGAGAGAACTTAATGAAATTGATTCAACAGAAAGAAAGCCCTCCAGTCGGTGAAGTACAGATATAAACATGGATACCAGAAGGTCCAGAATGTTACAGTATCACAGTGTTACTGCAAATATGCAAAATGTAGGATATGGGTGTGGCAAATTGTTCCGACAGATACTTGCACAGGCATATGCTACACACGACTATAGGCTCATTTTCTAATGTGAATAATTATAATAAAATCGTACTTATGTATATATACAACAACAACTAAGCCTTTTATCCCAAGTATTGGGGGAAGGCTAGTACTTGTGTATATATATGTATTAATATTCATTATCTATACCATGAAGTTTTAATGCAAAAACAAATAGAAGAGCACATATATATTTACAAGTTATATGAATCAACACTTACCTGAACAATCACATTCCTTGTTGTGAATGTATCTAAAAATAAAATAGAATTTTGAATGCGTCACTCACAATGTTCTAAAACGCATGCTCATTATGCATGTGGTTTAGGAGTGCATAATGCAGAAACGGATTATGTAGTGTTTAAACAAATTACACGAAAATGTATATCTATTATATATAAGTATAGCAATACACACACATATATATACTAAATGCTATACAATTACAAAACAAAAAAAAAAGAAATCAAGTAAAAGATAAGGAAAACGTTGAAAAAATTAATTATAATACTATTTTGAATAAAATCAAAACTAAGTTAAATACTATGACATTCATATCTTCTCACATAGACCATCAACAATTTAGAAATAACACTCATCTATTTTGGTTTACAAATATTGTTTATAGTATACAAATATCTATCCTAGCATGCAAGTCTAAAGTTGGGCCCAATGTTGAAAGTAACACGTTATGACACCTGTTATATTACGTTACGTAACCTAACGGAGCCACAACGCTACGTAACAACTGAAAATAACTCAGTGCACCGTAATAATACGTTTTTTATATTATTTTACGTTATATTACGTAACGTTATGTTAAGTTACGTTATGTTACGTTATTTACAATTATTTTTTTAGTAATTTTTATATTGTTGTTGATTATTATTTTGCTTATTAGCAAATAGTTGCAATTTTCTTGATTAGTTGTTGGCTTGTTTGATTGTTTATGGAATTATTAACTTCTTAATTTGCGATTGTTTCCTTGTTCGCTTGTTGTATTCCTCTCTGGTTGCTGATTTTATTGAATTTTTAGCTGAACTTAAATTAATAATTACAAATAAGATAAATTGAACATTACAAACTATAAATTACAATAATGATAATAACTGAAATTGAAATAAAAAATTAAAATTTTATTTTCTTGTTTAAATGATAAATGGAATTACGGTTGAAGATTTAATATAATTTATGAAGATAAATGTAAAAATTATAGTAGAACTTAATATAAAATTAGATTAGAATATGTATTACAAAATGGTTTTATATTCTTTTTTTTAGATATTTTAAATTTAATTTTGAATTTATAAAAGTTATTTTATATAATTTTATATTTATTTTTAATTAAATAAATAGGAAATTACATAACCTACGTTATGCGTTACACTATATGCAACATAACCTAATAGAGACAAAACGTTAAGTTATCGTTATCGCTGTTTTAAATATTGGTTGGGCCATTGAGTTCTCAAATTGACCTTGAGTTATTGAAATGAGAGGATCTAAGCTCCCAAAGTTATTAATGAGAGGATCTAAGCTCCCAAAGTTATATTTTTTTTGCAAAGAAATAATACTCTTAGCCTTTATTTATGATTGTTCTAATATTGGTTTTAATTATTCTTCATCTTACGTATAAGAATAGTTTAAATTGAACTAGAATTGGTTTTAGGATCATGAAACTTAGGTAAGAAAAAATGCATAAATGTTGTTTAATGGGCATATGCAGGTGCATAGCTGCATAGGGTATGCAGCTTGACTGCATAATGGGGGTGCATAGACCCAAACCAATCTGTTTTTGGGCTGCATATGATTATGTGGCTGCATAATTGGCAGTATATTAGAATACTTCACTGAAATATTCAATATTGAAGTTCTTAGTATCACATATATCTATGATATATTAGACGATACTTCTAGGATATGGGCCGCATACAATTATGTGGCCGCATAATTGGTGTTATAATCCGTTTTTCAGAACACTTCACTGCTATATTCAATATTTAAGTTCTTAAACTCGTATATATTTATGATATATTTAATGATACTTCTAGGATATGTTGTAAATTTAAGGTATGACAAACAGAGTTCAAAATGACATATTTGATACGTATCTAGTATTTTTATACCTCCTTCATCAAAGTAACCATGTAATATAGTTCCTGATATAAGTATATGTGCCTTACAATTGGATTTTGAATTCACATTTCTTTACATCGTCCACATTAAACATTTATTGTCACCAACTAATTTGGCACTCTGCCTGTATGCAAGCATTGACCTAAAAGTATGGTAAGGATGAAAGCTTCTTATGGATGTTTACATTTTTCTAATCTGGATTTGTACATGTTTGAAACGCAATGCTTGTTGCTGTAATCCATTTTGTTCATGTTAGGAGCTATCTGAGCAATGGGGAAAAAATACATACCAAAAATCATACTGATGCCTGTGTGGTTCTGTAACTTAATTATCCATTTTGTGTTTGTTCATTTTGTGTAATTGTTTGTTAGTATGCTTCACTTGGTAGAATTATATCAGTGAAGATTTCAAGTGCTTGCTTAGCAAGCAACCATGAGAATATAACCTTGTTTGCTCCACTTGTGCAGGCCATACTGGAGATGCTACTTTCCTAATACTCAAGCTATTATATATGTTGTTGACTCTAGCGACACTGATAGGTTGGTAACTGCCAAGGAGGAATTTCATGCTATCTTGGAGGTAAATAACTTTCTATGGTAATCAATACTTTCTAATACTATTTGATGTGTGAGATTAAGGGATAATAGCCTATATGAGGTGCACCAGGGGAAAAGGTCATGACTATTAATAATCTTGTGGATATCATATTTATTAATAATCTTGGGGATATCATATTTATTAATTATCTTGCGGATATTTATATTTAACACATATTTAAATGTCAGCACTAAGTTTTATGTTTATTGCCAGTTACAGTAGCCTGATTTACATGAAGCTTTGGTTAAGATGATTGATGGTTTGAAATCATGAGTCATGACAGGAGAAAGTATAATGGGTGTTGGTTTGACTCAGGAGAGTTAGGAAATTGGCCATGGTGGTTGATTTCTAGTACTGAGGTTGCAGTCTGATTAAAATTTCAACCTTCATTTTCTCGAGCATGTTCAATTAATCTGATATATAGAGGAGCAAGATCATCTTGTTCTTAATTACAAAAATTTTGCAGTTTTCATTTTAATATGTGAGGCCTGTCATATTGTTCTGTCCTCACTGTTGCATTGCATTTTAATATTTGTGCATATATTTGGACATGTTACCTTCAGCCTGATGTTCCTGAAAACAAAAATCAATGTGATGAACAGCTCTTTTTCGTCCTACCTTCCAGATTGACATCTCTTTGCAAACATCTTGTCTATCCCTGTCTCAATCTCACTTTGTGAAAGCAATTGTCTTGTAACTGCAATTGGATCTTTAGTTAGTATCTTAAGTTGAGGTGTAAGCATTATTGTGGGCAAAATTAGATGTCAGATCCTATTTGTATTCTATGTCTTGATCAAAATCTTAGTACTCACTTTAATTTTAGGTAGATTTATGCTCAAGCTTGATCTTGTTCTTTGATCTTAAGTTTTGATGTTGATTTATTTATCATCTTTCTTTTAATTTGTTAACATCTTAATTTCTTTCTGTGCCCCTTTTCGAGCAAATATTTTCCTTTTTTTTAGCTCAAAAACGTCCACATGTTTATGTATGGTTCTGATCAATGTTTAAAATAGCGATAACGATAACGTAACGTTTGGCCTCTGTTAGGTTATGTCGCATATAACGTAACGCATAACGTAGGTTACACAATTTTCTATTTATTTAATAAAAATAAATATAAGCTATATAAAATTATTTTAATAAATTGAAATATAAATATAAAATATCTAAAAAAAGACTATAAAACCATTTTATAATCATAATCTATTCTAATTTTAAATTTACAATAATTTTCATATTTATCTTCATAAATTATATTAAGTCTGCAATTGTAATTTCAGTCATCATTTAAACAAGAAAAAAATATTCTAATTTTTCGTTTTAGTTCCAGTTATTATCATTGTTGTAATTTTTATTTTGTAATATTCGATTTATCTTATTTGTAATTGTTAATTTTAGTTCAGTTAAAAATTCAATATAATCAACAAGTAAGATATTTTAGCAATCGGAGAGGAATTACAAGCGAACAAGAAAACAATCGCAAATTAACAAGTTAGCAATTCCACAAGCAATCAAACAAGCCAACAACTAATCAAGTAATAAAATTACAGCAATTCACTAATAATCAAAATAATAATCAACAACAATATAAAATGACTAAAAGATAACTGTAAGTAACGTAACATAACGTAATTTAACGTAACGTTACGTAATATAACGTAAAATAACGTAAAAAACGTATTGTTACGGTGCATTGAGTTATTTTTAGTTGTTACGTAGCGCCGGAGTTCCGTTAGATTACGTAACGCAATATAACGGGTTTCATAACGCGTTATTTTCAACATTGGTTCTGATTATGTTTTCGTCCTTATCCCAATTGTTCCATGGGAAGTTTAATCATTAACGGATTCTGGATATACTTCCAGTGAGTGCATTGCTTTTGAAAGTTTCAAGTGGCAAAATATCTCTTACTTCTGTCCTCAAATTTTAATGCTAAATCCATCTATAAGCGAAGAGACATTATGCCCGTATGATTATATTTATGGGCAGGATAATCTGTGTAGTTTAAGGGAGATGATCCACTAGCAGATCTGTAAAAGTTAGTTGTTCATGGAGCCCCATTTGATTGTATTTGTGAGCGGCGAGATATGAATGTCCTATATTGCATAAAGCGAACTGTGTGCAGCCGAAGTTACATTTCACATGCTATGTTTATTAAGAGGAGTTGCTTTATTTTAGAGGCTGATTAGCGAAAGACTTAGTTGAAACCAAGTTACATTTCACATGCTACGTTTATTAAGAGGAGTTGCTTTATTTTAGAGGCTGATTAGCGAAAGACTTAGTTGAAACTTTTAGTATATTTTTCTGTTTCCCCACGATGGAGAACATATAGCTAATTCCTTGTTATGTTCTAATCAGGAGGAAGAACTAAAAGGTGCAGTTGTCCTCATTTATGCAAACAAGCAGGTGAGAATGGTTACTAGCCACTAAATTTTCCCTAACTTCTTTGTTTGTAGATTTCATCGATGTGATGTTACCTTTTGCATTTTGAGTTTAAGATTTGTCGTACTGGTCATTGTATATAACCCTCCCCAGACTATGCAACGCAAAAGGCTCGAATGTTGGTTGCCCTTTTTTATCGTAGTAGTCCATACTGTTTTTTTCTTAAGTACTTTACTTCCATAACCTTTTCAGCTGTCAATAACCATATGAAGTGTCAAACCATGAAAAGTTGTATTATGCTGCTTCTATTATAATGTCTCATTATCTTGAATCATGCTGCTTGTTATGGTTATGGACCTTATGGTCATAGTCACAGCTTACAATAAGGTGCCTTAGCAATTTCATTTTATAAAACCTTTGTGCGTTTGAGAAGCTAGAGGGTGTTATTAGGCATGCTTATTGTACTGGTGGTGGTTAATACTAATTATCTAACTTATAATTTGTTATAAAGTATATAAAAAAGAAGCATGCAAGAATAGTTGAGTTGGAAGTGCTGAGTAACAAAGAAGCAGCATCCAAAAGGCTTGTAAAACAAGCATTTAGTGCTAGGCATATGACACCGAGGAGTAGGGATGGTAATAGACGCGTCCATGGGTCAATTTTTGGTCCGTCCTATAAAAAAATTTAAATTATAAATGACATTTTTATTTTTCTAATTCAAAATTTTATATAGAGAGGGCCAAAATTTAGCTTGTGGATGCGTCTATTACCATCCCTACCAAGGAGTTAGGCAAGAGGTCGAAACTAGGTTTTAAAACGGATGAGATAACAATAGTGGAAGCTTTTAGACTGAGACTGCCGAACTTAAGTAGCTTCATTATCTATATGAATTGCAAATTATAATAAGGTTTATCAGCAATTCAGCATAGTAAAAGGAGCCAGTGTTGAATTGAAGTAATGAAAAAGGTTTAAATTGCAAAATCAGCAAAGTGATGAAGGAATAGGCTTATGTAAGGATGCAACTGTTGCAGTAAAAACAAGGGAAAATTTTGTACTAGCCAGTATTTTTGGTCAACAATACTACTAAGAGTTTTATCGACTTAATTATGCAAATTAGTTAGGGTATTACGAAACATTACTTACTCAGGCCAAAATAGAAAGTGCCTTTCGTGTGTTTTTGTTGAAAGGTCCCTATCAAGATCAAAGAATAACTTGATCTTGTATGAGCAGGACTACAACTTTCACACTGTATACTAAACCTTAAAACATAAAAGAAACATTTCTATGACCAGAGATTTCTGTTTTTCTTGCAACCTTTATAAGGTACAACTACAATCTTTAAAATTAAAACCAGTGTCAACATTTTGTATTCGGTGATTACTATAGTTTATTATTCTCCAAGAGTTTAGGTGTGGCATAATACAGTGTGTGGCTATTAAAACCAATCAGTAAACAATCATCCAAATTCATCAATATTAGTTTACATGATCGTGGGTAATAGTTTCACATGTTCTACAATGAAGACAACTAAATAATACTTTCCTCGAGCATTACTTGAATAGTTAAATTATATTTATGTTATATTTCTGTCAACATCTAACCTGTGCTTCAAATGTAAAATACGATGACACTTCACGATGAACTTCTATAACTAACCTTGATATGCAGTTATAATACCATCTTGATTCATAATTTCACATGGATTCACACAACTAACCTTCATATGCATTTAGTCACCATTGTGCACGTGCATGCACACACACACACCCCACACAAACACACCCCTCTATGCACATGTGTGCACTCGAGCACACGTACTCACATTTTCTGGAAGTGGCAAGTTAGTTTTATCTTCGAGGGATTTGATTTGTCTTAACTTTTTATGAATTTAAAATAGGGGCTTTGTTTATTTACATATGATAATTTAATAACGGCATTTTTTATGGCTAATGTGGATATCCAGACCGTACGTGTCAATATCCTACAAAATGCTAAACATATCTTATGATATGACTCACAAGGAGTTCAATACGTATCATATATGTATGTATGTATATATGTATGCATGCATGTATGTATCTGTGCGTGTGTGTGCGCGCTTTTACACACACACACATACATATACACAAACACACATACATATGTACATATATATATGTACATATATATGTACATTAGAGACATTGTATCTTATGATATGTTAAGTTTATCTTATGATATGCAATACGTATTTATATGATAAGTTACGATACACTAACATGACTCACAAATGGATTTCATGCACATTCAAATGAATCCTTTTTTGTTTTATTATGGGTTGCAAATTAAGAACATGTATGGTCATTTAATAAAAGAGGGCATAGAAGTTCAAGATACCTATTTTACTTAAATAAATTGAAACCAATAATCTAGAGATGCATATATGTTTATTTTTTAGTCAATAGTAATTATTTAGTTGTTATTTCTCATTTCAAGTAGGTAATGAGTTCATTTATGTATACCCTAAAACCTCGATATGTTAGTGGTTTTTGCTCAAAGTGAAGAGTTTCTATAAATCGGAGAAGATGGAGATGAAAGCAAGAGTTCCTAAAGGTGGCGGTGGTGATGTAACTACTGGGGGATGATTAATTGATATGAATCATATGATATTAACTTGTTTTGTTTTTTTAGAAGGATTAATACATTTATGCTCAACTTTGTTTTTTTTTGTTAAAATAGTATATAATTGGAATTGCGGCAACAAAAAAAAAGGAGAGATTGGAGATACATATGGTTAGATTTGCCTATTGATTTGAAATCTTATTATAAATTGATTGCTGAGAAGAATAGCCTTCTAGAATGGAAGGTTCCGTTTGGATAAATTTCCACGAGTGTTTTAAAGTTGGAGGAGGGACAAATGGTCTACCAAAAAGAAAAGGAAGAGAAAGATGATAGTGAAATTTTTATCCATTAGTTATTATTGCTAAAATTTAGTATGTAATAGTTCTTATAATTTTTGATAGGACATCATAATTTGAATTCCATCGTAAACAATAAATGATGAAAGGAAACATAAATAAGAGTAGTGAAGGAATAGTTTTTGGAGGAAAGCAGATAAAGATGAGAAATAGAAGTGAAATGAGAGATTTAGGAAGAAAGAATTGTTGGCTTAACTTCTGGCTTCTGTTGTTTCTTTCTTTTCTTCATTTGGATGCAAAATTTGATATTTTCTTCTAAGTCCTAGAGCTGTCAGATTTAGGAGCTATTATTCTTCTTCCTAGAATTGACAGCATGGTTGATTTGGTGATAATCCGAGGCTTATCCAAAAAACGTGCGGCCTTAGGATATCCTATCAAATGACATAAAATCCTGTGGCCTTACTCTAGCAAGGGACTTTCTTTGCACATAATAGTCATACTAAGGATATCCCTAGTTTGGGGTACAGAAAACCTCCCTCCAAAGGTGGGTTTTACTCTATCCCAGGGGTTATCCCTGTCCAAACTCTCCACTAAGTGGTCAAACCAGTATCCCTTTGGAACAATTTGTTTTACCCTGGTATTATGGAAACTCCTTGTCAGTGTTAAACAATTTTAGAGTTTAGTTACTACTTCTAGATAATTATTTTAGTGCTTATTTGGATTATTGTGATGTGAATCCATTGTATTCTATTTTGGGTGGACGCTCCTTTCGACTAGGATTCTTGGGATTATAACCCAAAAGTTTGTTTGGCTGACACACTAGCTATGGCACAGATGCATTAATTATTGCCTAAAAGGTAATAACATGGCCAAGAGAATTCCTTTGGATTAAAAAGGAGTTCTTTACCGCCTTTTTTAATCTAAAGAATTTGTCCAATTTTGGAATTATAATCCCTGGAATTTTAGTCAAAAGCCAGTCATCCAAACAAACAAATCCTTAATATTTGCCCAATCCTTTGGGAAAATGGATTTTAGGATTAAAAATCTTCAGGATTAGCCACTTCCAAACAAGCCCTTAATTGTTTATAACGATGCTAGGTGAAAAGTTGGAGAAGGTTTTGCTCCTCTTAAAATTTATCAATCACTTTTTCATTGGATAGTATTTGCAATTTAATGTGGAAGTTTCTTATTCATGGAGACTGTAAAGAAGGGTTCTAATACCCTAAGGTTAGGATATTTGATCTAGTGTCTTCTATGAAGACTGTGACCCACTGCCTAATAATGAAATTATTTAACTATATGGCATTAAAGCATGCATGCCCTAAAAGGTGGTAGCATAAGTTCTTGTTTTAAGTTATTTATAGACATGCAATTGCACCTTTCTGTCCTTATTCACTGGAGTACGCTTTTCCTGTGTTCTTCACACCATTTGACCTGGTAAGATGATGGATATGTCTTTGTTGTTCCTGTGAAACCTGTATACCATTTAATTTGATTACTGATCTTTGTCCATAAAGAGGTTAGATTCTTCCTTTTGGTTTATGAAGTTGTCAATTTTACTTACTGGATGAATTTTGAAATTGTTATATATATATATATATATATATGTACTTCTATACTGTAGTCTTTGTGTATTTTTATATTATTAAATTTATTAAATTCTTGCTCTCTGGGTGGGCAAGTTGGTGCACGCATGTTTTCTCTAATTTTCATGCAAATCGGTGTCTTGTGTATCTGCATTAACTCTGTCACAAGGCCATGTAATGTTTTAGTCAGGCTCCCTCATTTATTATATCAAGTGAATCTGCACAGATTGGGAATTTTTTCTTTATATCAACTTGCAATTTTTAGTTGTACTGGTTATAAATTTGACCCAGCTATCTTGCATCTCATTGCAGGATCTCCCAGGTGCACTTGATGATGCTGCAATAACCGAGTCCCTCGAGCTTCATAAAATTAAAAGCCGTCAATGGGCTATCTTTAAGACGTCTGCTATTAAAGGAGAGGGGATATTTGAGGGTTTGGACTGGTAAGTTAAATTTTATTTTAAAATGCTGATTGGATAAATATTATTATTCTACAGTTTTTTTTTCCCTTCCCTTTTTCATTTGAAACCATGAATCGGAATTCTTGTTTACTAAGTGCCATTTCTTTTATGAAGATAACCAGAAAATAGAAAGGCTGTACTGTTAATAACCTTAGAAACATTTTACTTTGTAGCGCGTTTGTTATTTTGGCGAGAAGATCAGATGCCAACATTTTTATTTCCACATCATTGGTACGACTGAAAACTACATCGGCTTTTAGGAGTTATCTGAAGACCAGCTTTATAAAAGCTCAACACCTGCTGTTCCACTTCAGTACCTGGCCTTATATTTATTATACTAATATCATTAGAAAAGTCAATTCCCAGTTGATAGTTGCCCAAATTTAGTACTTCAAGGTATAATATCTAAACATGTTTAGAAGCTTATGCTAAGGAAGTCTTTAAATATTGTGAAAGTTGGTCATTTGAAATTAGCAATTGATTTGTTTTGATGATGACCGTGTTATATTGGCCAACTGCGGCAGTATGATCCATGCATACCTCTTTGCTATTCTTCATTAAAACTTAACATTTTCATTAACTCTGTTCTTATCCCCCATCCTGCCCCGGTGGGTCTGAATGTTTAGATGTGGGTTTGCTTATGGGCCGGATTATGTTTGGATATGCATAAGATCCAAGTCTGATGTGAAACATCTTATCTGAATCAAATCCAGTAAGGACCATAGATCCAAATTTGATCCCACCGCGAAAGATAAAATATTGGATGTGGGTTCGGTCTAGGCTTCTTGTTATGGCCACTTCTTATAACAGTAGTTGAATTGGAATTCAACCCAAATATGACTTGGGCCATAATTTCAGATCAGAATCTGATATTGGACCTGAAAATTGGATCTGGTTATTGGGTTTGGGAAACCATTTACAGCCTTAGATCTCTGCATCAGTGGACCCATTGTAGAGAGTCTGATTTTGTGACTCAAGCCCATGACCTCCATATGCAGCATAATTGCTTCACTTTTGCACCAAGGCTTGCATCATAATCCCCAACATTTTTGAGCGTATATCTGCCATGGGCAAAACTTTGCTGGTGTTGGTATGGGAGGATAAAATTTGAATATAGAATGCATCAAACTGTATAAATATTTAAACAATGAGATAGGGACGTTAATTTTGCTACAGCTTAACAAATTGAGCTTGAACAAAAGCCAGAATAACGAATATCAAAAAAAAAAAAAAAAAAGGGAAAACAACAATATATAGGCACATCGAGTAATAATTTAGATTATCATAGTTAAACAAATATCTTTCCTCAATAAGTTCCAAATACTCGTTATAGCATATGCAAATAGTATTTTGAGGACTATAACCTGAGGCGTGGTTTAGAAGTACATTTCACATGGGAGTTACCTATTACAATTTGATAAATCTACAAGTTTAAAACTGCCATCACATATGCTGACTATGGTTTTAAAGCTTGGTAGGGTATGGAAAATTGGGATATGCTGACTATTGTTTTAAAGCTGAGTAGGTTGTGGAAATCGAAACAGGATGAAAGATGAATGTAATACAATCTCAAGCTAGATAATAATTTAATTCACATCCACTGTTGCAAACTTAGTTTGGAAAATAATGGGAGTCAAGAAATAGTTTTTATTTGTTAACCCACTATTAATCCCTATTATTATGAATAATTGGGGTTCCATTTCATCCGTTTATTTGGATTTTTTTTTCCCTAATCTTCTGCAGGCTCAGCAATACACTCAGGTCTGGAAGTGGCTAATAACTCTAGAAGCCCACATATGCCATGGAAGCTGATGAGCAGATTGGGCGAAGGGCTGCAACAGGTTCACACTTCACAATTCATATCTCTTTAAATGAGTTTACTAGTCATGCCATCTTGTCCATTTAATATCTTTTGTTACGTTTTTTCTGATTATACATGTCTAAATGTAAATTTGCATTCTAATGTCTGAATATATGTATCATGCATTTTGCATTCTCCTTTTCCGAACCTCTTTGAATGTTTTTTTTTTTTTTCTCCCAAACCCGAAGAACTGATCTGATGAAAACTGGCTTGCTCAACTGATCTGATGATATCTTTTCCTTGTCGCAAACATGTATGAAACATGTTTGCCGATGAAAGGATTACCAAATTCTATTTGCAGTTTTCAGCTCCCTTATTTTTGGGATTGGTCTGCAAAGATATATGTTGATATTTTTTATTCCGAAATATAAGCTCAACTACACTCCATTTCTTATCACAAGCACATGTGTTATCAATTGCTATGTTTGTAGTTTTGTAGAGGGAACCAGCAAAATCTTTGATAGTTTAGCTATAAAAAGTGTGCGAGAGAGATTTTTTAGATTTCAGGATATCTTGGTTGCTTCCAGTTATTTGGGACTTGTTTCAATGGGCAATGTTAGGCATCAGTTATATCAAGTTTTATTCAGAGCAAGAGTCGATGATGATGATTGACGAGATTCTAAACCAACCTATTCTCGCCCGTCTCCTTTTGTGTTAGATTATACCCATTAAATAATAATTAAAAATGAATTACGAATAATCTTGAATATGTTAACTATTTAAATTGAATCAGTAATTTTAATATCAAAATAAATTGATGATATTATTAAGAATAACTGAATATTTTAAGTATAGATGAAACATATTCTGAGCAGTCAGGATCGGATATGTTGCGGTTGCATTTGGGTCAGGTTGGGTTAGGGTTGAGTTATGGATCAGCCCTAACCAGAATAGACCATAATGAGTGGACTGGGTTCTCACCGAGCCCAATACAAGTTAGTAGGTGGCAAATTACATATCAACATTTGGAGAGGACATTTTTCTCATTTAGCACCATTCTTATCCCTCGAGCATGTAACTTTCATATGGTGCAATTCCTTATTATCATATGGCATCACCTCTCTCTAATTTGTCTCGGTTCGATTTTTAGTGAGAACTCAATTTAAATTGGAGAGAGAGTATAGATTTACAATACAATATATTCTTGGAAACAATAAGGTCTTTCTATTATGCAGTTTTTCTTCACTAACGAGGGTATCCGGGCCTAATCATCGAACATATATATATATATATATATATATATATATATATATATATATATATATATATATATATATATATATATATATATATATATATATATATATGGTGAGCTTAGACCATCCCAACTATCCATCTTGAATTTCTTATGTATTGAACAAGTTATAAAATTAAATATGTAGTTGAATTAAGCTACAAAAGCATGTTTACAACAATTTCAGTGGCAGGGGGCTCTTTATTGCCGTTGGGAGTTCTGCACTTACAAGCTTCTTGCTACTACATTATGACGAACACCTTATGAACGTAAAAGAATAGCGAGAGAGCTTGACTAGTTATTTCGTTCAAGCACCAATGCGACAGCAAGCTTTTCGCAGTCCCCATATCAATTATAAACAACAGAAACAGAGTAAGCAGCTTCTGCCAAGGGGAAATTCTAAATGCTCACCACAATTTACTAGTGAGCACCACATACAATGTAGTAAAGTGATTTACAACATAGGGGAAAATGGTGCTCACTAGTAAAATATGGCGTGCATTAAGAATTTCCCTCTGCCGACATACGTCCCGACTTGTGCCCAGGTGTCCCAAGTATACATATGTTTCTTTTCAGTTTTTATATAAAAAAAACGCGCAACACCAGCTTGTACATATGTCAGACACCCACAGGCAACAAATTCAAAAGCTCTTACATGTCGCAGCGACGCCCAGCAAACTTATTACTCTCAGTCAAAATAGTCAAGTCTGAGTACAATTTGAAGCCAATATCACGAGTCTGAAAAAGACTTCTTCAATAAGATTACCGTTTAACAATTGATTTAACTTATTTTATTACAAAAATTACATGTCATGGTTTATTTAGTTGAACCACAGGTATAAGTATTACAATTTATCTCTCTCTTAATTTGGAATGATAATTTAAATTTTTCTATTCAAAATTTTAAGTAACCCAAATCTAGGTAAACACGTTCATTTACGTCTCTGTTGTCAAAATTGAATCTCAACCCAATGCTGACGGATTTTGACTGTCTAAAAGCCGCAAATGGATCAGTACCAGGTCACAATCACCAGAACAAGGGTATTTTCGTATTTAGACATACAAAGAAAGGTTAACCTTTGTCTTCTTGCAGCAACTATTATGTAACCTGACAACGATGGGGCGAAAAAGCCACTCTTTCTCAACTTTTCCCACCCAAAAAAGTACGAAAAGACTAACTTGCCCCCGTAATTCAATAGCTTTATCTCTTGCCCACCAACATTTCGGCACCGTCCCCCAACTAATTATTTATATCAATAAAATAAACCTTCCCAATTATATAAAATTTGACTCAAATATTAAAATTATTTGGATGGTGATTTCTTATCAATTTAAGTAAGAGACATAAATATTCTTGTCCTAATAGATTTAACTAGAGCAGAACATTTACTGATGCAACTTAAAAAAAAGTAAAATGTTCCCTAACATTTATTATGAATATGGCTGAGGAGGAAACCGAAAAAAACCGAATCTAACTCATGACTTCGGATTATTCGATTTTCGGTTCGGTTTCATTTAAAAATCGAAATTAATTACGGATTTCGGATTGAATTTTGATGGATTTGGCTCAAATCGAAACCGACTGAAAAAAATCGAATTATTACAATTATAGTTTATTTGTTTTTTGATTTATTTTCATTGTGTTTTTCTTTTAAATATTTTATGAAAAATATGTAATTGTCATTTTAATAGATAGAAAAATAAATAAATAGAAAAGAAAATTGTTATTTTTCCTACAAATACACGCATTTATTACGAATTTAGTTTCAAATCCAAATAATCAAAAAATCGACCGAACTGAACTGAATCGAAAATTTGGTTTCGGTTGAGAGTTAGATCGCTTTCGGTTATAGTATTTCGGTTTGATTTACGATAGGAATTTTTTCATTCAAAACTAAACCGAATCGATCGATAGTTACCCCTTTTGTGAATCTTTTGAGTTTGGATTGGAATGGGAAGCCATATTGCTTCATTAATTACAAAAATAATCTTTTAAGTTTTAATCAAGACCAAATTTCTTTTGTGACTTGGTCATAAAATGCTGTCCAAATTCTGGGTGAGCTACGCATAACAACTGAAAAAATTTAAGAGGGATAATATCGTAATTAAAAAGAGAACATGAAAACTTGGTCCCCTCTTCATCTGTGACGCTCGCTATCCCGTGAATTCATCCGCACCCCCCATCAGATTGCTGGGCCCCACTCACGTGCCCCATCCTCCAATCCCTTTCTCTCTCTCTCCTCGACCGCCTCCCAAAGAATAGATAACCGACACGTGTCACCGCAGCGCTCTAGACCCGGGGACACGTGGCGCGCAAATGTGCTCGGAACGGTGAGCGCCACTGTGCAGCTGATAAAAGCGGAAAGCTGTGACGGCAGTGATGACGTCACAGGTAGGAAAATACCGAAAGTACCCCTTTCATTCGATCTGCATCTGAAAAGGACGAGTGCTTTCGGCGGAGGCCCCGTAATATTTTGGGCTGATAGTTGACAAAGTCAAGATTTTTATCTGGGTCGCCAAAACTACGAATATGCCCTTTTTTCTCCCCGGAACTACTACTTGGTCTGTTGAGGGCATTTAAGGGATCTAAGTCTTTCTAGTCAACTACTGAACTTCTACTGCCTGGGCCACCCCATCGCATTCGAGAGGAGAAGGAGAGTAAAAATTACTTAGACATTAATTAACACTCGTGGATGGGGAAATTTATGTTTCATAGATAACTGTGAGAATACATGCATATATATATATATGCTCTTAGCAGTTAAAAATGTCCGTCAATTTCCTCAATACTTATTATTATTATTATTTTTTATTATTATCAAAAGGTCTAATTAAAATCTAAAACAAACTTAGGGGCAAATATAAAATTTCACCATTACTCAATAACTGCAACCCCAAACAAGTCACTCAAGTGCTCCAATTTCCCTTTGCACGCCTCCAGAGGCCAACCCTCATGTCCATCTCCCTCCTCTGGGTCCCACCTGAGCACGGGCACTGGACAGCTGTCCCGTGGCAAATCAGCAATTAAACCTCACTTTCCCAAAATAACAATTTCAAAACAATATTCAGATGGCCACCGTCGCTCCACGTCACCTCCCCAAATTCTCTTCCCCGTTCAAAGCTTAGATAGCCCAGCTCCCAATCCCCAAATCCCAAACCTTACCAAGAAAAGAAACTCCAGAGATCAACCAATCGAAGCTCAGTATAAACCCTAATAAACAATAAAAATCTCCTTCAATGGCGGCGAGAAAGGTCGAGGCCTACTGGGGCCTGGCGGCGAAGCGGTGCGACTCGTGCAATGGCTCGCAGGCGGAGATCTTCTGCGGGGCCGACACGGCCTTCCTGTGCGGCGCGTGCGACGCACGCGTGCACGGGGCGAACCCGCTGGCGTCGCGGCACGGGCGCGTGTGGCTGTGCGAGGTGTGCGAGCTGGCCCCCGCCGCCGTCACGTGCAAGGCCGACGCCGCGACGCTGTGCGTCGCGTGCGACGCCGACATCCACGCGGCCAACCCCCTAGCCCGCCGCCACGAGCGCCTCCCTGTCGTCCCGTTCTACGACCCTATCTCCGCTGCAATCAAGCCCTCCGCAGCCGCGGCTGCGGCGGCCGGTTTCAGCTGCGGCGACGAGGAGGAAAGCGACCCCCCCGCGGCCTCCGCCGCCGCCGCGTGGATGGTTACGGGTCCGGGTGCGGGTTTTAGCTTGAACCCGAACCCGAAGATGATGGAGGCGCCGGATCTGAACTGTTTCTTTGCGGATGTGGACCCGTACCTCGACCTGGACTACGCCGACCGGCTGGTGCCGGTGCAGGGGAAGCCGGTGGTCGCCGGAGGCGGCGGAGCTCCGCCGCAGCAGCAGGCGACGATGCTGGCGCCCGACGGCGTCGTGGAGATTGATTTCGCCCTTGGAAAGCAGCAATCGTACAGCTCCTACAACAGGCACTCCTTAAGCCACAGCGTAAGCAACGAACTTTTCAGTTCAAATAATTCGCGAATTATTCATGTGCAGTTCACCGAATTTAACAGTGCTTTATCTAGATCTCGTGACAAATCAAGCTGATCTCCAATTTACTTACCTCGATCTCAGGTGTCGTCGTCGGAGGTGGGGGTGGTCCCCGACGGCGGAGGAAGCGCGATGGCCGACGTGTCGAACCCGTACGGGCGGCCGCCGCCGCCGCCGAATCCGGCGGCGACGCTGGACCGGGAGGCGCGGGTGATGCGGTACCGGGAGAAGCGGAAGAACCGGAAGTTCGAGAAGACGATCCGATACGCGTCGCGAAAGGCGTACGCGGAGACTCGGCCGCGGATCAAAGGCCGCTTCGCGAAGCGTGTGGAGATGGATTCGGATGTGGATCGGATCTACTCCGCCTCCGCCGCCGCCGCCGTCGCCGCTGTGGCCGGGATGTTTGCCGATAACGGGTACGGA
The DNA here is from genome assembly GCA_036321105.1 of Dracaena cambodiana. Classification (NCBI taxonomy): domain Eukaryota; kingdom Viridiplantae; phylum Streptophyta; class Magnoliopsida; order Asparagales; family Asparagaceae; genus Dracaena; species Dracaena cambodiana. The sequence continues at coordinate 3,095,449 of JAYEPQ010000003.1, forward strand.
GTCGTCCCGTCGTTCTGAGACCCGACCCGGAAGTATTTGTCTTCGCGGGCGGAGCAAGCTGTTGTTGTAAGTCGTGACAATATATTTGTACTTTTTTCCTCTCTCCTGCTTTTAGTTGCTGCATATTAATAATGTCGATACTCAGCTTTTCTAAATTTTGCAAGGAAATTAATAAGTCTGTTATTGCCGCAACATTTTGTTACTTTTTTTTTTTTTTGGAAAAAGTTATTTTTCACTTTACAAATATTTGACTTTTTAAGTGGTGACTGCATGGTGTATATAGCTAGTAATGATCTCTATAGTCTAAAAGTAATATAAAAAATCATATGATTTTATTTTCATTATCAATCAATCAAGTGTTATTACTTATTGTATTGTTAAAAAATAGTTCATTTTGAACAAATTTAATATAAAATCAATTCTTTTCATAATATATACTTTTTTGTACAGTACAGGACTATTTTAAATTATGGAAATTACAAAACAGCTCGGATCATCCGAATTCACTTTTTATATTAAATTTTTGGAACACTTCTGTACGAAATTCCATGTAGAGATACTATTTTTTATGTTTTAAATATAGAATAAGATAATATACTATCCTGATTAATTTCCTAAGTTTTAATTTGATGTAAATTTAAATTATTATTTTTAAAATATAAGGTGCTATCAAATATAAGGTGCTACCAAGGTATCAGGATGAGATACCTTGATGTATGCTATTTACTGATGATATTATCTTAAGTTGATGAGACAAGAGCATGGGGAAATGCTTATGGAGGTATATATTAGAATATATAGGTTTTAAATTGAGTAGGTCTAAAACACAGTATATTGAGTGTAAATTTAGTAAACAATGGACCATAAACTATAATGCCATAAAACTGGATGGGTAAGAGATATAAATGAGCAGTCAGTTTAGGTATTTGGGTTTTATTATTTAGAATGATGGAGAGATCGATAATAATGTTAACCATAGGATACAATCTGGCTGGTTGAAATGGAAGAGGGCAACATGAGTTTTATGTGACCGTAACATTCTGTGTAACATTGCGTTAAGACTGAAGGGAAAATTTTATAGGATTACTATTAGGCCAGTTTTGTTATATGGCACGGAATGTTGGGCTATAAAGAAACGTTATTCATAAAAAATAAGTGTAGCAGATATGCGTATGCTCCGCTGGATATGCGGCAACACTAGAAGAGATAAAGTGAGAAATGAAAATATTCGTGCTAACCTAGGTGTAGCTCCCATCAATGAGAAGGTGCGAGAAAATCGATTACAATGGTTTGGTCATGTGCAACGTAGGTATACAAACGCATCAGTTCGACGTGGAGAGTTTATCAATGTATGATAAGTTAAAAGAATGAAGTGAAGACCGGAGAAAACATGGATGGAGGTGATACGAAAAGATATAGATATGAATTCTAGAGGTTTAAATGAGGAGATATTACTTGATAGAAATGAATGGAGAAGGACTATCAAAGTGATTGATCTGACGTGATTCTTTTTTTGTTCATATAGCCTACTCCAAATACTTGGAATGAAAGGCTTAGTTGTTGTTGTTGTAAGTTGCTATCAAAATGATGCTACCGAGTCTGAACACGTACTGCTGAATTATAATGTGTTAGCTCACCCTGAAGTCATTGGTCTTATGTCGCAAATTTTGAAAAATTTCCATTTGCACTCTAACCTTGTAGGCTTTTCTTCACGTGATTAATCAGAAACAGAAGCTTAAATCAAGCGAAATGATCGAATGATTGATCAAACACCCTTTTTAATTGCTTCGTTAATTTAGACAACTCACTGATATCAAGTAACAGAAAAACTATACAAAATGCAAGAGTCAAATAACTTATAAAGCCCCAAACAATACATACAACTGAGTACAAGTGAATCACACCTAACCTAACCTAACCAAAAGCTTCTCTCCGTGCATGTCCAGAATCAACAGAAGACGTCTAATTCATTAAAATAAAATATGCTAACGCATGAATGCCGATATCCTAAATAATTGTGTAGTCGTTCAGTTCGTCATCGCATTGCAACTCGGGTGTCCTCCAGCTCTCCGTCGCCTCAGATTCGTGCACTTCTGTCAGCAGATCCATTACCTATAAATAGAGGATCAAATTTTCAGTACTGATACCAAGTCACAGCTTCTTATGTATCATATTCTCTAAATTTTCGAACAATCGACTTGGCATATGTTTGCCGTTCTTATACAACAATGGACTTGTTATCCTCGAGAGAGCAGCGTTCGTTAGGACATACCTCGCTCATGGTTGGCCGCCAGATAGAAGACTGCCTTACACAGTAGGAAGCAGTGAGCACAAGCCTCTGCAGCTGCAACTTATCGTACTTCCCCCTGAGCTTAGGATCGGCCAGTGCCACTAGGTTCCCGGAGTCTATAAGCGGCCTTGCCTGATCAGATCAGAACTCTCGAAGATTTTAATGACCCACCACCCATGGAACCTGAAATTGAAGAAGATGGGCATCTGGAGATGCAAAAAATGTTGCTTACCCATAGGAAAAGGCTCTGTCTCGACGAATCTATTGGCCTGCGTCCGCTGATGATCTCTAGAAGCAGGACGCCAAATGCAAAAACATCAGTCTTCTCATCAACGATCCCGTGCATGAAGTACTCCGGTGCAAGGTACCTGCATATAGTTTGGTCAGGTTTTAGTTTGTATTCACTTTGTACTGTTTCTAGAAAAAAAGGCTCGAATTTTACCCGAATGTGCCTTCTATCGGGTTGACATAGTGATGAGTCCATTGCCTTGGGAGCCATTTCGCCAGGCCAAAATCGGATATCTGTAACAACAACGGTGAACCAAATCAATTCTAGTCATTTCTTGAGGACTTTGGATCGTCTTTGGAGCCCTGAAACCCTACCTGGGGCTCAAAATCTGGTCCTAGGAGAACATTGGATGCCTTGATATCTCGGTGGATGATGCGTCGCCTGCAGCACTTGTGGAGGTAATGCAGGCCCTGAGCAACTCCAACCGCAATCCTAAACCTTGTAGGCCAGTCGAGAAACTTGCTATTTTTGCCTGTAATCCATTCCTGTCAATATGTAAATCTTGATCGTGTAAATCTAGATAAACTGGCAAACGAGCTCACCGTGCAAGGCCGAGGCTAGGGTTCCGTTGGGAGAGAAATCGAATATAAGATGGAGCCCGTTCTCGATGCAGCATCCTATCAGGAACGCTGTGTTCGGATGGCAGACATGCCCGACTATACCCAGCTCCGTCAGGAACTCGCGCTCCTTGTTCTCGTCCTTGTTTCCCGTCGCCAGTCTCTTCACTGCCACGCTCTGGCCATTGTAGAGCTGCCCTCTGAATACTTCGGCGTATCCCCCTTTACCCACTATGTTATCTGATGTGCGAATCCAAATGTTTGAAGTTAGAAAGTCGAAAACACTCGGTTGATAGCGTTATGATTCTGACCTTGGTGGAAGTCATTAGTAGCCTTAGAGATCTCCTCGTAGCTGAAACACCTCCACGAAGGCTTCTGGCCTTCGAAATTGGACGCGCACTCGTCAATCTCTCCAACATCTTCCGACGGCGGTCGAAAGAATGGAGACAGTAGCTTGACGATGGATAGCCGTCTCCAGATCTTGCTGCGGCTGTGCCTGCCAGAGATCTCCTTGCTCACCGGACTGAAGCATTCCTCCCTTTCGCCCTCTTCTGGTCCGTCGAGAACAGCCACTGGGGAGCTCTTCTCGTATGTGATCTCAGTCACAGACAATCTCTTGTCTCTCTTCACCTTCGACCCAAAAAGCCTCTGAAGAGGTGGGAGACCCTTCACTAGCAGGCTATCGTTGTTAGCCCACCTTGAGCTCGAAGAATTGGTTCCTGTGTCAGAATATATATCAAACTTCAAAAGTTTCTTCCCTGTGAAGAAACAACATCACCTCACACATAAGCTTAATTAGATTGTTTCTAACCTTCACACATCATAGGCTCGAGTTCTGTATCATCACGGGGAAGACTTTGCTTTCCAATGGCGATTATGGAGCAGCCTTCGGGGGCATGCTTGAAGCAGTGCTTCATAATCTCAAAGAAACTCCTGATTCATAATAAAGGGAAAGGCATAGGAAACTGATATAATAAAGATCTTTATCGATCTTATCTGTCTGAATGGTATCTTTCAGATTGTTTATCAGATCACTACAAGCTTGCTTCAGCTCTTGAATGAATTGTTTGATTGCTGAAACTCCATTTCCATGTTAGTGTTGCAAGTTAACATTGTATTTTAGCTTAAATTTTTATATACTCATTAGTTAGATCATTGACATGTTCTCTTTTCAACAAACAATGTTAAATAGATGGAAGAAACCTGCACGAATCAACTAAAATGATTGATGCCTGACCTCTGAGATGGTTTCCTTGGTCCACCGATGAGGAGGTTGCTGGCGTCGAGCAGTGCAGCCTCGTGGATCAGTCCTCTCCCGATGCTCGAGCTGCTCCTCACCTTTGCCTCCAGTTTCACCTGCACACAAAATACGAGACATGCACAATGAGACATCCCTAGCTATGTTCAAGTGAATTC
>JAYEPQ010000003.1:3105000-3212500 GCA_036321105.1 Dracaena cambodiana
GATAACCTTGTAACAGAGATAAATATAACAAAATGAATATACATGTGAAATATGACATCATATTATATTGTTTTTTTGGTTAATTTTTTTGGAACTGTCAGAATTAGTGCGGCACATGTTTTACGAGTATTCCGTGCATACTCAGGACCACGGCCATAATTCCTGGTACTGTCGCAAGACGTACTAATGAATATAAACTCTGATTAGCCTAAGTTCCAGACGCGCAGCTCTATATTTTGATGGTGATCCAGTAATCACCCAGAACCCCCATAGTTGGATCCCTAAGTTCAGTTGTTCAAACTCAAGAATGTAAAACTTCTAAAATATATGTACAGTTCCTTTTTGGAGTTCTCCCATAGTCCCTATGAATTCATTTTTATGATTTTAAAATGATATATACAGCATAAATTATATCTAGTTTTAACTATGACCAAGTCAACAGGTTATACATGAATTAAATAAAATTTTATATATAGATGGTACTTATCTCTTCAATATATATGTAGGCATTAAAAGATTAAAGGGTAATTAATTGCAAGACTTCTATGGAACAATCAAAAGTAGATTTCTTTTAAATAATAAAAAAAATAAAAAGTAAGAAATGGTAAAATAAGAAAGAACATAAATTTATAAATATAAAGGCTAAGGGTTTACTATGGTCAATATAGGTGAAAATAATAATTATTGTAAGGGAAGTATTAGCCCAACTTAATTTATTCGATAAAATGTAATTACAAGCTTCCAAATAAAGTAAGAGGTGCTCTTTACATGTTAAAGACAAATTCAAGAATAAACTTTTATTTGCATGGGACTACACTTCCTATGATGTTGTTCCCTGGAAAGAAAGACTTCAAGGGTGTTAAGTTTGATCGCTATATATACTTACAATGGTGTAACTTTCAATTTTTTAGAAACTTAATTATTAATACTAAAATGTTTTATTTGACCCCCCTTTTTTTTTTACATATTCATATATATATATATATATATATATATATATATATATATATATATATATATATATATATATATATATATATATATATATATATATATATATATATATATATATATAATTATTATTATTTTAAACAGACATATTGTTTCGGACTGTGACTCGTCACAAACTGCCTTAGACAACAAAATATTTCTTCATGACAAAGCGGAGGATATTGCAGCTTAGGCTATATGCACAGGGATTACAATTCATGCTTGAATCAAATTTCTTTTGTTCTCCGGTTTTGGTATTTGTATCCAGTATAAATTCTAGTCTACATACTGTCATATTCCGAAGATGACTTATAAACAATGAAAATACAAGGACAAGAATTGTCATTAAACAAAAAAAAAAAGGAAACTACAAGAACAGACAATATACAGGCAATGCAAATAAATAGTCAAGCTAAAAAAAAAACAATTGATTAGTAAAATGTCATCATTTTAGGTATGAATAATAAAGACTAATGTATTGTGTTATATATAAAAAGGAATAGAATGACATTGTGTTATGCATAACAGAGACTAATTATTTTAGGTACTTTGATTTAACTTAAAATTCCAGTTGGAATTCTATAATATGTTGAGAGAATGCCTAGTGGAATCTTGAATTCAATTATCCATTAAGGCCTAGTTTAGTTAGATTCCAATATAATAAAATTAAAAGAATGAACATACAGAATACAATTTCAAATGATTGAAAGGTTCATATTGTCTAATAATCATATTCAGTTGCCTAGGTTCAAGAAAATAATAATAATAATAATAATAATAATAATAATAATATATATATATATATATATATATATATATATATATATATATATATATATATATATATATATATATATATATATATATATATATATATATATATATATATATATCACAATGAAGAGATTAAAAGAAATTAAGAAATGGAAAGTTATTCCCTTAGTTTCTAGAAATTCTTATTGCACACATTTTTCATTCCCTTGCTTAAAGGATAACCGAACAATATATACATAACACTATGGAAGGTTCAATATATGAATATATTTCTGTAACAGACGTTGTAACATAATAGAGGGATTAGTAAACGAATATAAGCTAAACCGAAGCATGTACTGTTTGGAAGAATGAATTTCTTAGCTTCATCTTTCCTGATATAATTTCCTCTAATATAGATAATCAAAAGGCAACAAAAAAATTAAAAATAAAGATAGAATTAAAAACAATACTTGCATCAACATATATATTCAGGAGAAAATCATGTTAAGTTGTTGATAAAAAAATAATATAGAAAATTCATAAAATAGTAAAGTACTTGACTCAAAAAAAGTTCCACTTTGAAAATTGACCGATGATGATTTGGATCAGATCTTTTTTTTTTCCCTCTGTTCTCCTCTTCTCTTCTCTTCTCTCTCTCTTAGTTTTCTTCTCTTCTTCTTCTTTCACAGCTTCCTTTTTTTTCTTCTTCTTTTCTGCTCAGTCGCAAGGCTGAATAGAATAGCGATTGTTTTTCCTTTTTTTTTAACATTATTTATATATATACTCTTGTTAATATTGGGATAAAATTAGATATACTTAAATCTTTCTATTCCAATCCAAACTCTATTAAGTTTGTTATTATCCAACAAAAGTATAGGGAATTTGGAGTATTACATATTGCTCCGTCGCAATACCTTCAAAATCTACCATCGTAATCAATCGCTATTCAAACCTTTTTTTTTCACAACTCTCTCTCTCTCTCTCTCTCTCTCTCTCTCTCTCTATATATATATATATATATATATATATATATATATTGTCCGTCGCCACGAAAGCCCTAATAATTTTCCATTACAGTGGTCAAGCTGATGGGACACAAGTAACGTTGAGTGCGCCTCCACCACTCTCAACCAATTTTCAAACAAGATCGTCGTCAAGAGGCCTGCCATTTTTCTTTCTTGAGATGCTGTGGGGTGTGGTCCTGCAATGAAAACCCTAACCCTAATTATAGCCCTAATAATTTTCCCGCTACTTATAACGCGTAGTGTCTTAATCAATATGGGCTGGATCCAAAAGTTGGAGATGTGAATTGTGATATGGGGTCATTGAAGTCTAAGGGCTTTTAAGTTAAAAGCTTGACGTACGCAAGGGGTTGGTTTAATACTTATCTTCAACGAGTCTCTCTCCAAGTTTTGGGTTCATATGGAATGTGTTATAGGTGCGATCAATCCGGCGTGATTCTTTTTTGGTTCATATAGCCTACCCCAAATACTTGGAATAAAAGGCTTAGCTGTTGTTGCTGTTGCTGCTTATGGAACATGTTTAGGTGAAAGTAGCAACAAGCTAAGTTTTTTTTTTTTTTTTTTTTTGTTGCAATACCTTGGTTTTGGTTCAAAATCATTGGAGGAAACAAAAAAAGAAAAAAAGGAAATAAGAAATGAAAAGTGGATATATATATATATAGATAGATTAGAATGTCTCTATGTAATTTCAGTATGGTTAGAAAGTAATAGGAGATACGTACGTAATTTACTGTCGGAAGAAACTCATCCTTAATGCAATGGCCCAGTAAAACTACTTCTTCTTGTAGATTTATGGATGGATGAACCATAATGTTAGTTTTTTCTAATTAGACACTCATTGAGGACTACATTTACGGTGTCATATATCTTGGATTTTAATTTGAAATCTGAAAATGGTAGTTTTCATTATCTCTTTTCAAACCGAAAAATGATTACTTTAGTTTTCTTTTTCAAGATGGAAAGAAAAAACAAAGTAATCAAGACAAGAGATTTGTTCTTTAAAATTTGTTTTAGATTATAATTTCTGGCATGGATTTTGGGAATACTACCAAAACTTTATAAATATTTATTATATGATTTAAAAAAAATATTAATTTGTTCGAGTCAGAGTGTCTAATGAAAATCAACATAAATGCATCACAACCTCTTATTAAGCCCTCGTATATTTATGAAATTTTACTATTTTCTTGTATCCAATTAACTTGAAGAAGTGAGAATGGATAGAGATAAGTGAAGCCAAATATAGCAAAAGGAATTTTACCATATTAACGAGAGATTCCTTTTCTTTCTCTCCAAGAAAATTAATTACACTTTAATATGCTAGCTTAATTAGCAAATAGCGTATATTGAGGATTAGATGCTCACAAAGCCCCCCGGCTAGCTAGGCGATAAGCGAGTTATAAATATAACTAAAAAATGCTCTTAATATTTAAAATGATCATTAAGTGTGTTTAACAAGTTTACCCAAATTATATAATTTTATCAAGGAATATAAATATAAATTGACTAAAAAATAGATAAAATAAAGGCAGCTGCTGCAGCACAAACTTCCTCGTGTGGCCGCGTCGCCCCCCATCTTTATTTCCCTTTTCTTTTGTTTTGTATTTTTTTTTTTTTCTTGGAGAACAAGCAACAAAGATTCTTGTGGGTTACGTCTCCCAATGACTTGAACAAATTTCCATAAAACCCTTCACGTTCTATGGCTTTTGTTTTATTTTTATTTAGGGATATTTACTGGTTGTCCCTCAAATATTTATATATTATGGTTTAATCCTCCAAATCTTCGTATTTAGAATTTAGTTTACCAAATCTCCTAAGTTACTATAATTTAGTCCTCTTCCTAACTTTCTTTAATTTTTGACCTAATATTACCATTTTACCTTTCCTTATTCATTCTTTCTCTTCTCCTCCTCTCTTTCTCCTCTCTTCTCCTTTTCTTCGTTATTCCTCATTTCTCTTCCTTCTCTCTTCCTCCTCTTTTCTTCATTGGAAAAAGAGAGGAGGAAGAGAGAAGGTGAAGAGAGGATGAATAATGAAAAAAAAGAGAAGAGATGAGGAGAAGAGAAGAGAATGAGAGAATGAATAAGGAGGGGTAAAATGGTAATATCAGGTTAAAAAATTAAAGGAAGTTAGGGAGGAGACTAAATTGTAGTAATTTAGGAGATTTGGGGAACTAAATCATAAATATGAAGATTTGGGGACTAAATCATAATATATAAAAATTTGAGAGACAAACCAGTAAATACTACTTTTTATTTTTATTTTTTTTCAGGAAAACAAGTAACAAAGATTCTTGTTGGTTACGGGATTCTAAATGCGCACCACCTTTTCCTTAGCGGGCAATGGATAAACTTTAAATTATTTACAAGTTTGTTATTTTTTTTTAAAATAAAAATATTTTTTTAAAAATAAAAATAAGCATGACTCTTTTCTTAGTGGGCACAGTAATCCTTCACATATTTTCCTTCATGATCGCTCTAACAGAAGGGGGCGTGCAGCGTACTGCGATAACAGCAGCCTCGCGCAATGATGGAGAGATCGACGACGTGGGAGGAAGCGACCGGCTAAAGAAGTTGGGAGTTAGAATTGGTGCTCACTAAAAAAAATGAATTTGAGAAGAAACAATTATAAAAGAGATATTGAGATTAAAATTAAAAATTTTGTGGTGTTTACAGATAAAAATGCATGCAATAGTTTTTTAACTTACCCTGTACTCATTAACATTAAAAAAAATATAGTGCTTACCTGGGAAAATGGGTGCGCATTTAGAATTCCCAAGGGTCAATGACTTGAACAAATGTCCATAATACCCTTCACGCTCTAAATTTTTTTTATGGAACAATTAGTAATTGCAAGTATATGCCCGGTCATTAACACTACGTGCTATTTCAGCTGATTTTTAAATTATTAATAGGGAAAGTAACAAATAAAATTAATCGGGCTACATATTTATTGAGAACCTTATAAAATAATTTAAATATTTTTGGTATCAATAATTATCCGAATGCATATTTTAGTCCAAACTTTTCTCAAGAAGTCTCTGCTTCTTAAGTATTAAAGATTATTTAACTCGTAATTAATCAATTTTTATATTTTGGATTATTTGTAACATAGTTTGTATATAGACGTTGGTAAACGATCAAACATAATTTATCGAAACATAAACTAACACTTTGAACGTTAATACAGTACTGAAAATTACAATTTTAGGAACCTAGAATTATTTTCAGATGAAAATTAGTTGGTATTAAAAATAAAAAAGTAAACAAATTGGCACCAACAAAATCTCTCAGGGGTAAAGTGGTAAATTCAAAAATTCAGATGGTTCGAGAGAGAAGGTTTCAGTAACTTCCAGAAGAAGCTTACGCCGTTTGTGCAGCCTATTACACGTTCTCGTCTCGCCGCATCTCGTTCCCAACACAACAAACAGCAGCCAGCAATCTCACTCAATACAATCCAGCCACGTGTCAACCTCTGCCTGCTCGCCTCCGCCACATCACCACCCAAGTTCTTTCTGTGGCATATTTTCCTTTTACCCCCGCATTAATTCTCGTAATTACTTAACTTACCCTAATACTTATTTAGCCGCGATTTTGCAGAAAAAGCCGTTTAGTTTCAGATTTTGCAATATTAATCTATTTCACCCCTAATTTTAATTAATTCTCGCAATTCCAGCTTTCAACATTGATTAATCTAATTATTTATTCTAGAGCGTTAATAACCTACTAACATTGATTGAATTAACAAGGATTTAGGGGAAAAAATCTCACCCACAATGAAGGTGCAAAATGCAAATCATGAATATGCACAAAAGGCCCTGAGGAAAGAGATGCTGACATAGAAACCTAAAACTTTAGAATTCATCTCAAAAAAAAAATTTACATTTCCCGCCCACTAGGACCAATCTGGAAAAAACCAAAACCACCACCAAAAACCACTAGCCCTTTCTTTCCTTTTCTACTTTTTTTTTTTTTTTTTTTATCACGGCTCCGGGTTCCGGTCACCGCCCGGTTCGCTCACCGTCGCCTTCCCATCAGCATCCCCTTTCCCTTCTCCCTCCCTCGCTCGTGCGGCATCGTTACCACCTCCGCTGTTGTTATCTCCGACCGAGGAGGCCCTGCTCGAAATGGGGGTGGCCAAGAAAGTGGGTCTATTGTCACCGGCCATAATTACGACGAAGCCCTCGCCGAAGCACGGCGGGGGCTTGGACTCCCCCTCGCCCTGTTTAGTCCCATCACCGCCGCCGGAATGGTCGCCGGCCTCCTCGAGGTAGTTGGAGAGGCGCCAGTAGGAGCAGGCGAGGATGAGGAGGGCGAAAGCGATGAGGCCAAGCATCGCGGCGAGGCCGCCGAAGAGGTACGGCACCGGCGAGTGCCACGCGTCGTGCGGCGCCACCGCCGCCACCGACGGCGAAGGCGACGCATTGATCGGGTAGTCGAACACAGCTCCGGTCCTCATCGCTCGAGCTCGAGAGAGAGGAATTTTTAGTATTGGAGATGGGGGATGACTTGAGTGGGGGGAGGAGAGGAAGGAGAGGGATATTTATAGTGGGGGGTTAGATGGAGGGTAAAGTGGGGGTTTTGAAGATATTGATGAGTATGATGTAATTATTATGCTCTTTTATTTGATATTATTCCAGGGAAACTTTATACTATATATATATATATATATATATATATATATATATATATATATATATATATATATATATATATATATATATATATATATCAAGCAAGAAATTTACCGGTGTTCAAGTATCGTTTAAGAAAATTCTTTTATTTGTTATTTTGAGTAGTGCTATGTGTAACAATTTTATTAGGTCAACTAAACGACACTGAAGTAACTCCTTTTACCGTCGGTGAATTTCTCGTTATATATATATATATATATATATATATATATATTTGTTTACATAATTTTTTTTATAAAGAGTTAGACGCTCCCAGATATCAATATAAACCATTAGTTATAATCTCAAAGTGTATAAAAAATTATGTGATTTAGACACTTATTTATCATCAATTAAGGAGTGTCGTTTGTTCTTTTGTTAAAAATTTATTTATTTTATACATATTGGTCAAAATTTATCTGACAATTCATGATTTTTTTTTTTTTTTTGTACATTACCATTTTAAGACATAAGAGATCAAAATTAACAGTTAAAATTATTTATATAGACCTTCCATATTGAAATTTAGAGACACCTCCATAAGTAATTTCCTATAGAAATATTTTAGGTACACTTTTTCTCTTTAGATAACCATTAAAAGTAAGAATGAAATGTTCCAAAAACAAGAGGGTGACGTGAGCCAACTGGAGGAGTGTATTTGCAGGTGCCAATTATCTGTATTTGTATGTAGTTCAGGTATTTTCTAGGGCAGGACTCACCCAATGTGCTAACTCACGTGAATAAATAAAAACTGACGGGTTCAAGAATCAGTTCTTGAACTGTTCTGTTCAAAATTTTGAATTAAGCAACAATGCTTTCTTATTTTATGAGATCCCACAAGCCTTTCTTGTACATATGGAATTCTTTTACATGTAAGGATATACCTTCTTATATTTCCTCCCGATTATTTTACCGAGGTGAACTACAACTTAGATTTCATTAAAAGCCTCCTCTTATTCATAGTTTGTCGAACTTCTTACTACATTAATATTCAAACAGTACTTACTATTATAACTTTTTACTAGCAAAAAAGGTTGAAGGATAAATTTGAAAAGATTTTATTTTACAATGTTGTGGTTTCTAAAAATAATACTTAGATAATGTTAATGCTATTAGAGCATGATGCAAGAACTTTGCATACATATTGGAATCGATTTTTCATTAGCTTTCACAAATACACAAATTTAATTCCTATATTGGAGTTCTGATTATATTGTTAATAAAATATTTTTTGTATAATAATAATTATAATAATAAAAATAATATAATTAGTCATTGTGGAGTTGGATTTAGGAGATCTTTCATGAATGATTAGAAAAAGTTAGAAAACAACAAAAACTATTGTTAGTATACATACTAAACTCTGATCATTTGAGGATCGCTAGCTAAAGACCTTTTTAATTCTTTTTTTTTTTCAAAAAGAAGAAAAAGAAATTATTTGATTGGTGTTATTAAGTGTGAGCTTATCCGGAGCTTGTGGGCCCCCCTCCAAACCTTACATGCATTGAGCTCAGGAGATCTCACAGTCTATAAATATACAGTGAGAGACAGCACTATAATTATTAATTATGAAGAATAAATAGAAATTTAGAGAGAGAAAAGGTGGTGGGCTCTCTCTCTCTCTCTCTCTTCCCCCTTATCATATGCAATTATTAAAAGGAGAGTCATTTTGATTGAATTATCACTAAAACCCTAACCAACTGTAAGTGTTGCTTGCTATTGTTTGAGAGAGAGCTATAATATAGCTTTCAATCTTGCTTGCTCCAATTGGCTAAGGACCAGCAAAGCTAGGGTTTTTTTTTTTTTTTTTTTTGGGGATCAAGTGTGCATGGAGTTGTAGATCACATGAATCCTAACCCAAAGCAGTTGGGACTTCACATGTATCTGTTTCTTTTATTTGTGTTGGTTATAGGTTTGCGTCACACAATTGTATGGGTGTTTTAGACGTATAGCTCAACTCCCCAACCGTATATCTTTGAATATTACTTGGAATGAATTCTTCGTAATCGTGTTTTAAGAAGTTGAATTCAGAATCTTTCACATGAAAAGAAACCGTAATAATCAATGATAACGTCACTTATATAGACTCGTGCTGCTTATAGTATTGCAATATGAAATTGATTAGAACCAAATAAGGGGAGTGGTCCATGAAAACCATTCTCCAGATATTCAAGACATATCTCTAAGAGAAGTTAAAGCTAAAGAAGTGGGGGAAGAGTGTCAATTTGAAAATGACCGTGTCTAAGAGTTGCTCATAAAGATCATGTGAGTTTACTATAGATCAGTCAAAATATATACCTGTAGGTTGTGATTCAACGATGAAAATAGACAAATCCAAGAGCCAACCAATCTTTGTCAGTCCTATTCAAAATTTTAAAATCAAAAATAAAAATTTTCTCTTTTTTTTCATCCCACTATTATACTTATACTATGAGGTTTTTAAATTATGGTCATTGAGACTCCCAAATATAATTTTAGAAATTTTATTTTGACATTCAAATAGGATGTGATTTTAATTTCAGGGGCTTTTTTATATATGTCCCTTTTAAAAATTAGAATTTAGTCTCCCAAATCTTAATATTTATAATTTAGCCCCCAAATCCTTTAAGTTATCTCACTTTAGTTATCCAATCATATTTTTAGCCTAAATTTTCCGTTATACCCCTGAGTTACTTCCTTCACTTTAGTCATTTCTTCCCTCTTCCTCCTCTCTTCTTTTTCTTATTGGATTTTCCTCTCCGTTCTTCTCCTCTCTCTGTTCCCTCACGATTAATCTCTAAAGTGAAGTAACTCAGGAGAACAAAAAAAAAAGAAAAAAGATAGAGAGAGGAGAAAAATGGAGAAAAAAAAATCCAATAAGAAGAGGAAGAGGAAAGAGAGGACTAAAGTAAAGTAATTTAGGAGTATAACAGGAAATTCGGATTAAAAATATGGCTGGAGACTAGACTAAGGTAACTTAAAGGATTTTGAAACTAAATTCTAATTTTTAAAGATTTAAGGGACAGATATGTAAAAACCTGTTAATTTTATTATTTTGATCTTCTGAGCAGAGAAAACGCGGTGAAGTTACCCAACTAGGGCCGACTGATTTATTAACCAAAAGTGAGCTCGGCGGTTTCCTCACTACGTCGGCGGAGTACGGGATTCAGCTACGCCGACGTGTGCTGCAACCCTCATCCTCCACGCAACTGGATCCGCTCCTCCGCATCAAGCCCGCGGTAACTCTTCTCCGCCCTCAGTTTCAGTTGGAATCCTCTCTGTCGTGGGGCCCGCTCCAGGCCTCCTCTCTCTCTCTCTCTCTCTCTCGCGGGCAGCGTGGACCCCGCCGCAGGATGCGCTGCCCGCCACTGGCAACAGCATTTTTGAGCCATCCATCAGCTTTTTTGCGTTGCGGGGCCCACGCCGACACGTCAGACCCCACCGTACAAACGAATCGAGCTGCTTACGTAAAAGAGCATGATAGCGATAGCAAACAAGGAATATCTGCTCCAAAATTAAAATAATACATAATTAATTAAAATAAAATTTCTAAATATTATTAATTATTGTTATTATGCAGTCTTTTTCTTATATTTAATCTAGGATAATATATGGACGTAGTGGCAAACAAAGTGGGAGCATATATCAACTAGGATTATATTTTCATGATACTAGACTATATATATATATATATATATATATATATATATATATATATATATATATATATATAGAATGAGTATTTTTCTAGATGAAATTATTTTTCTTTGGGCAAAAAAAAATAAAAGGTATGGAATATTTATATTTTTCAAAACTTAGTATGTTTTTGGCATTAAATGTTCGGCTGATAACAATAGCTAACTCTTAATCCGTCCTATTTAAAAATTTGAATTTTAAAAAAAAATCTATTTTTAATTTAAAATTTTACATAAATCATTTTTGACCTGTACATTTCCATCACTATGCTCCACTCTCCTAATAAATGAGATATTTCTCTTATTACACAAGAAAGTCTATGACCCAAAAAGAACGTCCAAATTTAGTTTATTGTTTTAATTAAGATAAGAGGTCAAGATTCTATCTCAAAAATTTATTCTCAAAGTTTAGCAAGAATACAAGGAAAAAAAAAAGATAAAAATTACTACTTTAATACGGAAACTTCCATCAATAGCATTCATTATGTAGAAGGTTAAAGCTTAATATAGTTTGGGATAGGGTTTGGATTACATGTTTGATTTGATTTGATTGTTAGTCTACGCTAACAACAAAGTAATCTTGAAGAGGACCAAGATTGGGTATGGATAGAAAGAAAGCCCAAATTAGGGTTTGGTATTCTTAGGTTTAGGGAGCTTAGCTTGTTGAATTGATGTAAAGTTTGTACAACTTCTTTGTTGACCATGTCAATGATGATGATTGCACTTCCAATTACAAAATAATATTTTGGAACAAAGAAGTTTCTGCAGTAACTTTTTGTATCAAAAATATAATAGAAATGATATAGGATTTTTCTTTTTTTTTTTTTTTTTTTTTATAACCATTTAGGGAAGAATATTCCGCTCGATTGATCATGTTAAGCAAATAAATAATATAAATATATGGACGTTAAACTAAGTATGACAGGTTCAATGGCCAATTCTTAACCCGTCCTATCTAAAAATTTGAATTTAAAAAAAAATCTACTTTTAATTTAAAATTTTGCATAAAACATACCAAAAATTAATTTTTTGACCCGTCCATTTCCATCACTATCTTAAAAAATGCTCCGCTCTTGTAACAAATGAGACATTTCTCTTATTATACAAGAAAGACTATGACCCAAAAAGAGCGTACAAGTTTAGTTTATCGTTTTAATTAAGTTAAGAAGTAAACATCCTATCTCAAAAATTCCCAAAGTTCAGCAAGAATATGAGGAAAAAAGATAAAAATGACGACTTTGATACCGAAACTTCCATCAATAGCGTTCATTATGTAGAAGGTTAAAGCTTAATATAGTTTGGTATAGGGTTTGGATTACATTTTTGACTTGATTTGATTGTTAGTCTACACTAACAACAAAGGAATCTCGAAGAGGACCAAGATTTGATATCAAAAGAGAGAGAGCCCAAATAAGGGTTTGGAATTCTTAGGTCTAGGGAGCTTAGCTTGTTGAATTAATGTAAAGTTTGTACAACATTCTTTGTTGACCACGTCAATGATGATGATTGCACTTCAAATTACAAAACAATATTTTGGAATAAAGAAGTTTCTGCAATTACTTTTTTGTATCAAAAGTATATTAGAAATGATATAGGGCATTTTTTTTTTTTTTTATAACTATCTAGAGGAGAATATTCCTCTCGATTGATCATGTTGGACGTTGGTCAATTCTTAATCTGTCATATCTAAAATTTTGAATTTTAAAATAAAAATCTATTTTTAATTTAAAATTTTGAATAAAATATACCAAAAATTAATATTTGGACCTGTTCATTTCTATCACTACTAGGCTCCGCTCTTGTAATAAATAAGATATTTTTCTTATTATACAAGAAAGGTTATGACCCAAAAAGAGCGTCACATTTAGTTTATCATTTTAATTAAGATAAGAGGTTAAGATCCTGTCTCAAAAACTCCCAAAGTTCAGCAAGAATACAAGAAAAAAAAGATAAAAATGACTACTTTAACAACAAAGAAGTTTGGATATAGTCTACACTAACAACAAAGTAATCTCGAAGAGGACCAAGATTTGATAGTTGGATATAGATAGAAATAGAGCCCAAACTAGGGTTTGGAATTCTTCGGTATTTGATGAGTGCACTTTAAATTCCAAAACAATATTTTGGAACAAAGAAGTTTCTATAATTACCTTTTTGTATCAAAAATCTATTAGAAATGACATAGGATTTTTCAGTTTTTTTTTTTTTTTTTTTTTTTTATCATTTAGGGGAGAGTATTCTTGATATGAGCACAAAATGAGCTTACTTGCAACTAGTGGCGAGAAAAGCAAAATGAAATAAAGGAGATAAAAAAAGAGAGCATTTATGATTCATCGACATCCATATCCATTCCTTGCAAGTTTAAAAGACGAGGCAAAAGTTAAACTTATAGTCTTCTTTATCGGGATTCCATTAGGGTTGATTTGGGACGAAGCAATATCATTCTATAAGTACTTTTCTAAGTAGTACGATTATAGCAAGCGAGGTCCCGCATTCAAGATCGAGCAACAATATTTGTTGAATAGAAACACAAAAGAAAGGGAAATAAACTAATGACATTGCTTTATGTGAAAGAAAAAAGAAGGTAAACAGCTTACTCTTGAGAGGGAAGAAAGGAGCTAGGACAACCCTTCCAGCTCATTGTTTTGAGGAGATCAATTCATTTTTCTGAAGAATCGATATTGAAATCACCTGCAATTACATACTGCGATGTAAACATACTGTATTTAGCATATACGAATAATAAAGGAGAATTGAATTGGCTAAAGATATAAGCTTGAAAAGGTAAACAGATACAAGATTATAATTTACATACGACGGTGCGCACACACCATACTACACGCGCGTACATGTCTGTGCGTGTGTACACAAAAATTATGCATTTTAGGTTGCATTTAAACTGCATATTGGATATGTACAAAATAAACGATTTTTCAATAATAAAAAAAATAAAACCTCTTGATCGTTAATAAAGAAATATCTAAATCGCATGATTTTATATGCCACCTAATTACATCATGAAAATTAGGTTCAATAGTTCAGGTTGTTCGCATACACTCTATATTGAAATTTAGGACGCTTCTATAAGCAACTCCCTTATGACATCGCCTCAAGTACACCATCTCAAGAGAACTATTGGTTATGGTGTTCGTTTTCCGCCTTGCTCATCTCCTAGTTTGGAGCGGCACCATCAGATTGCTTTCAGGAAGAAATTTCGTCATCTTAAATGATATATTCTGGATGACATATTCTGGACCAGGCACTTTCCTTATGGAAAAACGCAATCACAACTGTCGAAGCGAATTCTTTATTGCCTATCATGCCAAGCTTGACGTCGATGCTGTTGCACAGGCGGTTGTGATCTCTCTCTCTCTCTCTCTCTCTCTCTCTCTATATATATATATATATATATAGAGAGAGAGAGAGAGAGAGGGCCTAGGCTAGATTTTGCTGGTTTTCTTAGTCAGATGCTTAATAAGAAAGCACAATCATCATCATTCCACTACTACAAGTTGGAATTTGATAATCACTGGTTGCTACACTACTATCAGTTCCTAGTCCAGTGTAAGCATTAGATAAGAAAAAACGTGCAGGCACCAGTGAAATCCATATCAACCCAAATAAAAGAAGAAGCAATCAATCAAAAGTTGTTAAACTTTATTTCAATAGACTGCTCATCTGGAATCATAGTAGGATGTTATCTGGATCACAAAAAAGAGAACTAGGATTGCTCATAAGGTCGTAATAGTAGGCAATAAATTTGCATAAACACAAAGATATGAGGAAGCACACGAAAAATTTTCAATCATAAAGATCACTTGAAAGATATTTTTCTTTATTCGAGCAAATACAATCAGAGATAATTTTTTTTTATGGGGTGATGTCATTTGCATATCAGAAGTAGATATTCTCCATCTCATAGATGAGCCATTTGTACCAAGTAATCATGAAAAGCAAATAACTGGAGAATACTTCATGTCTAATATAAGATTTAGAAGCATATATGGATCTCACTAAAGGCTCTTTTTGCAAAAATTTATTTTATGTGAGATTAGGAGCCAGTGTTATGATAACAGAATCATCTCAGCATCATTAATCTTAGTATAGTTTAGCTGAAACTGCAGTATTTGATAGGACGGGTCCAGAACTTCGTAGTTCAGATAAGAGAGTCTTAATCGATCCACAAAAGCTTGATAAAGACCAACAAAACCTAGCTGGAGTAGAAAAGGAAATTTTTACTGGCGCAGAAAAAGAAAGTTATTTATGTGTTCAGCAATCTCATCTATACTGTACAAACTTATTGACCATATATTGAAAGGCCATACCTGAGCACGAATCATCCAATGGAGGCATAAAGGGCTCCAATACTAGTAAATCCCATAACAACTGTCCATAAAGATTTACCAACAAATCTTAGTAGTTGATAAAAGAAAAAATTAACTTGCAAGTACAAGAACAAGTGAAATTTGCTGGAATCTGCACTCACAAAAGAAAAACTGGGGAAACAAAGGGGAAAAAAATGCAGGATTTGTATGTTCTTATGTTTTAATCATGTGTTAGTCTCCGCGCACACCAGGAATTTTTTAATTGGGTGTAGGGCAGTTGTTGTTGTTGTGTAGGGGCAGTTATCTACCCTTTATCTCCTCTACAACAACTAGGGCTGAAAATGGACCGGTCTAAGGACCAACTCTTGGCATGTCCTATTCAAATTTGAATTAGAAAAATAAAAAATTTATTTTTCATTCAATTTTTTGAATAGGACGGACCAAGAATTGGCCCTTCGACCTGTCCATTTTCATCCCTAACAACAGCAGCAGCAACAAAGCCTTTTCCCAAAATTTTAAGGTCCCATCCCCTCTAGCACCCAGAAACTACAACTTATTCACTAATGCATTATGGTTCAATAATCTCCACCACTAAACTACATAGTGTGGTTCTTATCGGTCTCCCTTTGTTTCTGATGTTTGCCCATCTCAATGATCATTTATCTCGAAACAGAAAATAAAAATGCAAAATAAAAGAAAATAACACTATCTTTGATTTCTGACATGATCAAAATCACCAATCATTTATTCCTGCAAGCAGGAGTTAGAGACCCTAGTGATTACATTCAAACAAGCGAAAGAAACTTAGATCCCTACGCTTACTGGCTGTCTCCTTCAAATGCTTGACAGAGAGTACAATCATTTGAGGAGTTTTCATCATTACACTACAACATGGAGGAATCTGTTATCACTAGGTGTTAATTATTTCCAGCTCAAACCCTAGAGATACAAAGAGAACTCTAGCACAGGATACGGAAAGTATACACACTGTATCCGTATTAAGGAAAAAGCAGCAACCAAAAATCAGTAAACTTTGTTTTATACCCTGATCTAGGGTGTGATGTGGTCTAACCCAACTCACAGACGGAATCATAGTGGAATGTTCTCTGTATTGCCCCAAAAAAACAGAGAAAATACTACTCATAAAGGCCATAACTAGTCAATCAAAAAGTTAATCTGCTTTGATTCAGTCTATACATTAATCAATTTTGTTGTCGTTAAACCATATTGAATTTCACTGTTTCTAACTGGATCCAAGAACCATAATTAGTCACCAATAGGAAATTTTGCTGAGTCACTAAATGAAATTATGTAAAAAATTTAACCATAAAGAGCTTGTACAAGATGCCTTCGGCTATTAAAATTATGGTATTATGCATTTTACATTTATTAGGATGTTAAAGTAAGTTGAGCTGACATCATTGCACACCAGAGTAGATATTCTTTATGTTCTAGATGAGCCATTTGTACTCAGTAATCATAATAAAGCAAATCGCTAGTGCATACTCTACACTAATAAACAATTTAGAAGCACATATAAATCTGCAAAAAGGCCCTTTAGCTAAGATTAATTTAATTTGATTATGATGGGCAGCATCAATATAGCCCTCATGGTGACCATAGTTGCTCCCCTGTTTGGCTGCACACTCCACCAGAGCGCGCAGAAGTGCTGCCTCATTTTTCGCTATTTTACTTGACCCTGTTGTGTTTGATAGGATGATGAAGTTTGACTGGTCATGGCGACAAAAAGGTGAGAGCTTGAGAAGAAACGGGGATGAAGGAAACAATAATCAAAACTGCTTGCAAGAGTGCAGATGAATTACAAATATATGTTTGAGGCCCTGACTAATGTAGATTTATACCAGTCAAATCTGATACTAAGCAGAAGAATTGTGTTCCATAATAAAATTAAAATATTTTGAGATCATATATAAAGAAAATGGTCGTAGAAGGAGAATAATAAAACTAACAGGCCTCAAAAAGGATGCTAGATAGAAAGTGAACAGTCCTGTGCTACAGTAACAATGACAATATTAAAGTCTTTACTGCAAACTTTTAGGATCAGCTACGTGAATCCCTTTTTTCCTATTCCAGCTCCATAAGGGCTTATCCTCTGTTAAATATTAGCCATCACATCCCTCTAAATTGCCTCAATTTATGTCCAATTAGGCATACATTTGTTCCAATTTGTTCCATTAATTATGATTATGTCATTACTCCAACTGGAGCATCTGTTGCATCCTTCTGACATGTCCAAACAATTCTTCATTTATTTACTCGTCAGAAACTCCATAACCTGAGCAATTCATTGGACACAGTCATAAACACTAAACTCCAAAAATCATTCTCCACAAACATTTGCAACAAAATCATCAGTGGGGTTACCATTAGATACAATGACCACAATTGTTCGTCTTGACAATTGAATATTTTATATTCAAGTGATAAAATCACCTCAAAAGTACGGTCATTGTGAGATGAGAACAAAATAAAATCTAAAGAGTTCACTACAGACAAGATAATCCTATACATGAACAAGTGAGATTTGCTGGAATCTGTGATCACAAAAGTCAGGCCAAAAAAGAGGAATGAAAACAATGGGTCTTAGTGGCTGTCTCAATCATACTTAAGGAGCTTTAATCATGTGAAATGCTGTTGTTTATCTATCATTACCACACAACTACTTGGCATCTTTTTCCATTTGGTGCTCTCTGTTTCTGGTATACTGTTGGCAACTCAAGATACAGATTGAACACTGGATAGGGAAAAGGTATGTGAGCCAAATCCATATCAAGAGAATGCAATCAATAAAAGCTATTGCTTTTCTCTATCTTGGAATGGAGCACAATTTGCTTACTGCAGTGGAGCTGGAATCAGAGTACTATACTACTGAAGGAATCATAAATTATTGATTCTCAGGATCACAAAAACAGAAAAAATATTCTCCAAGAAAGTCATGACCTATCTAAGCAAATAGAAACAAAGGCAGTCCTAGATCAATGATTAATGTTTTAATAAAGCTTTGGAACTTTTCCTATTTACATATCAAAAATTACCCATCTTTCCATATACCACTATAAGGTATTAAGAGTTACTACATAAATTTCCTTGAGTTTACTCGAGATTGCTAGGAGAAAATATTCATGGGAGATCCACATAAGAATAACTTGCATTGATCAAAGATTGTAGAGCTATTTCCACTATATAAGATAATTAGTATAAAGATTGTCATGCCCTTTTCTGCTATAGCTAAATGCCTCTTATCTCTTCTTAGGGTTTAAAGTTCAAGGCTTAGATAATTAACATGTGATCCCCAGTCATTCTAAGCTTAGCTGGCAACAGAAAAGGGAATTGAATTGTGTTAGCAGAGTTGAGAAGATAGTTATCTAAATTATAATATCATTATTCCACACAAGCTAATCCCATTTTCTAGTTAATACAAAGAAATTGAATTTGTTATCTCATCAGGTCAATCCAAATCCGACCTTTTTATCCTGGGTATGGGTAAGACCTATACAGTTAAGGGCCACAAATGGTCAGCCCATATGACCCGACTATTAATTGGATCGGTATAGGTTTGTGGCCCTTAACCTGTTTCGACCAGTGGTGACTCGATTACTATATGTGTGTCTGTGTGTGTTAAAGTTTGAATTACCCTATATTTGGTAAGGTGTCACCTTCCCATCACAAACAATTTGTCTCGAGTCATTGGGCCATAAAACCAGGCCATAAGGTCACATAAAACCAGGCCATAAGGTCACAGGCTTGAATCCCCGTGGTCTTATATTTATTTATTTATTTATTCTAAACATGGATGTGATTTCGACCCATTTCAAACATTCTTAACACCAAAAAATGGATACATGGATATAGCTCTTCGACCCACCTAATGAATGGGTCAGGCATTGGTTTGCCTTAGGCAGGTTTGATCCGAAACAGGTTAACCTTACCTGATCATACCCCAACTATTGAAAACAATTAATTTTGCTTAAAAATTCTAGGAAAGAAGTCAAGGCATCTGCCACCATAAGGATCATATGATAAAATTTTCCCAAAAGCTTATGCATGGAAAAAGAGAATTTTGGAAATGCTGATGAAATAAATTCCAAGCATTAGTTATTGCTCTAGTAAGTGGAATATCATCGGATAACGACCTATGATAGGGAAGTAATATTAGAAAACACCAAGATATTTCACATTATGATTACATCTTTCAGTGCAACAAACACATCCTAAGATTTTTCAAATGCCTCACATCAATTTGAGCTGGAATATCAATCTAGAAGAAAAATTAGTGAAAGAATATAGCATCGGCAGGATAAACAAAAACCTGACAACATATGATCACGGAATACTGTATCCTTCATGACATGGCCAACAAAGATATTGTCCCAGTCAGAGCTAAAAGTAGCATTGCCAAGCAAGATGGTTTATCATTTCCTCCTGGTATAAAATAATGTTAGGAATTTTATCAATTAAGAGAGAAGAAAAAAAGCATTTAAGTAAAGGGGTCAATATTAATCGCTCACGTGTTCATCAAGGTTATGCTATCTCCCTTCACCAAAATCCTCCCTGAAATAAAGCAAGTAGAGAAAAAAGAGTTAAAACAACTATTCAGTATTCAGAAAAAAAAGGAAGAGGAGGAGGAGGAGAGGGAGAGATTACCGACTTACCATCTTTCTGCTGTTCTTCTTGACGTTCAGTTCTTCAGCATCATCCGAAACCAAATTCATGCATTCATCTAAACCCTTCAAAACATATATAAATGACTCCAGGTTTTAACCATTTAAGCAAAAAAAATGAACCTTGCAGTCATGATTAACTTTTTAACAAAAAGTAAGTTATGTACCCTAAAGTATTGACAATCAAGTAAAACAAGAGAGTGACAAAAGCAATGTAAGTGTAGTAGAAAACTCAGTCAATCTTTATGATCTACGAAGGTTCATTGTACAGGACCACCTCATCCTAATGTAGAACGATTAAGGAAATAGCAAACATATTGGTTTTTCTTTAATGAAGAAAAGGTTAGCTTTCATACTTGATGCAACTATCCCTTAATTTAGGGTTATCCGACATGTGATAAAGATAAAGTCACATGTCTAGGACATTGATGAAACTTTTCTTAATACAAATAAGACGAGCAACCACTGGGCAATCATATCAAGCTACTAGTATGAAGCATGGGATAATTCTTTCTCAAAAAAAAAAAAAAAACAGTATGAAAACTCATAAAATGCTATTTCCATACCTGAAATACTATACAGGATATCTCCAAAAACTATAACATTACAGCTAACAGCTTTAAACTAAATGGTTTCTTCCAAACAGAAAAATGCATAAATCTGAGGAATCCATTGCCAACAAATTTTTCAAGCTCAATCAGAAAGAACTACAATTGTGCATTTGATAATGCACACAACAGGAATACTATTGGGTATGCCTTCAGTTCATCCTCACTGGTATCATGAACCAAACATATAAAAGGAAACAGCTACATTTTAGGAGTTCAGGTAGAAGGGGTAGGTAATAGATTCAAATTGAAATATATATCACTATACAATTAGGAAGATACGCAATCAAAGATGAAAATATTTTACAGCAAAACCATAACAAGGTGGATCTAGTAGGGCACATATTTTAACAGCTGTGGAAGTGTTATTGAGGATGGAACTTGAGTTAATTTATTTATTTACAGAAACCTTAAGAATGCATTTACCATGAAGTTTGAGGCTTATTTGCATAATTACATCAGTTATATTGCAAATTAAGATGTTAAGACACAAACTAAAATGATGATTTGGAAGAAATAAGTATACTAAAGTAAAACAATCACTTTTAGGAAAGATGGAAGCAACACCAATCAGGCAGCGATGAGCCATTGAAAAGGGTACACAACTAAGTCAAACAACATTATAAGGAAAGCTAGAATAGGGGTAGTCAAATAATGTTACAGAAAGACCATGATTGAAAGTTATGGAGATAGCTAGAATTTGGGCTATTAATTAGTCAAATTAAGAAGTAGAAGATCTCTTTTGCAGGTGTCAAGTGGTGAGGGTATGTCTGAATAATATGGGTAACAATAGAATGAGATGATGAAGAACAGCCCGCTAATTGATAAAATGCCAATGCTGGCACCTGACCTGGAAAATGCGAAGCTCCAGATTAATTTTTGGTAAATTGAACCCGCATATATTTCCTTATTATGCAGGAAGATAAAAGAAGGTTGGGTACCGAAGCTGAAGCAGAAGCAGAAGTTACTTTTGTAGTGACTTCGGATTAACCAAGCTGTAACTAGAATTTCATTTGCCTTGAGCAGTGAGCACACAGGCACTCTCCACAGATTAGTCGTCAAAGTTTTTCAAGAAATGTCATTCAGTAGGAGCCACAGGGGAGGGTGCTCTTAACAAGTTCTTCAAATAAAGAAGTAACAAATAAGAAAAACAGGATTACAGAACTGAGAAAGTAGCAAGACAGCAGATTTTGGCATGGTTAATTTGAAAGTTGACACTAGATTGTGCACACGCTTGCTTGTAAGGTCATATAATCATTTAGAATGCATCAATATATAGTCATCAACTTTACTGCATAAAATATTATCTAGTAATAAATGCTGTGGTACTTCTTTTGACTACTTGTTAACCGAAAAAAGGATTCCTGATCACACGAATTTGAAAGAAAAAAGAATCACTTTGTTGTGTTGTAATGAGTGAAATTCCAATTGCAGATGTCTTGCAGTTCAATACTTTCCAACTGAATTGTAGCGCACTCGTACCATGTGAGTCCTGGTACAGGATATATAGCTGGCTTGAATAGCAGGACATAAAATTTTAAATACATGTAACAAGATGAGGAATTGAAATTTGACAGGCTTTGACATCATAACTAGAACTTATAAGAGTGAAATCTGAAATAATCTAATTTAGATTTGCAGCTACATAAATTCTTAATAATTTTAAAAAACATGCGAATTTGCAATTACAAGTGATGAAATGGACCCTGTTTCTCTCAAGCATCTCTTATTTTTAGAGTTAATTGTAGTGAAACTTCCATGTACTACATGGGTACTACTACTTATTACCCCTTAACTTCAAAACTATCAGTTTACTCCCCAAACTTCTAATTGTGTTAGACAACAGTTTGTTATTCTCGCCGCTATTTAAATTGAATTGCATAATTTTTATGAAAAAACCCAAAATACCCTCTAGACTTCGGTTTATTGTAAATGTTTAAGTGAGGAAGAAGAAAGAATTTTGAGATTTTCATAAAAAATGTGCAATTCAATTTAAATAGGGGTGTGAATAATAAAATATTGACTACTACTGTTAGAAATCCAGGGACTAAACTGAGAGTTTTGAAATTAAGAGATAATAAGTTATACTATCCCTATAGTACAGGGGTCACACTGCAATTAACCCCTTTTTTATAATAAGGAAACGTTGTAAAACAACAAGTACTAGAACGTTTATTGATCAATATTTTAACAATTAATTACCTTTCATGTTTTGGATACCAAATACCTCTATTTAATATAATAGATTGGAGTCATCATTTGTACATACTTGAATTAGTGATTTATTTCTTCAGATAACTTTAAAAGCTTTAAAGAAACAAATTCTTTTCGATCATGAATTGCATTGAACCAAGTTTGATGTATCGTAATAACCTAATGTGCAGCATCACAATAATTTAAAAGGTTCTAGTGAAATTTCTACAAATCGGTAATGGCACATATTACATGAAATACTATGATATTCAAAGTTAACCTTCTTTGCCACTCTAGAAAGCAGAGCGAGTTGAGACACAACAGAAAACGGAAATCATCACATGGCATCTTCCGTTCACCAATATCCATTTACGAATTTTTGGAGTCATTAATATAAAACTACGTAAAATGTGGAGCCACTACGAGATAAATATTTATCTTACCATAATATTTCAAAGTTCAACATTCTTCGCCAAGCCACCCCATTCTTTCAACCAATATTGGGGAAAAAATCCCCTTTCTAACCCATCCATTTCCCCATGACACTAAAAGAATGAAATGTGATACCAATAATCTCATTAGCTACAAAGCAAAACGCAAGTCTACGCTTTTCTCACTACAAAGCATGAAATCATCAATCAATATAATTTTCCATACGCAAGGCTGGGGTTCTAAATTAGTAATGCAGTATTAAAGTTTTGGAAGCAACAACCAATTAAGATCAAACACTAAACAATTAAGAAAAGAGATAAAAACTCACGAGTCACAATAATGTGTGCTTCGATCCTGAAATCCTTCTGCTCGAACAGCCTGATTTGGACACAAGATTTATTTTATGATTCAGAAAAAAAAAATATTTTAATTTTCAACTCCCCGAAAAGTAATCAAAAAATTAAAATTATAATGGAAGGATTTGTTTTCGGTACTAACGCTCTGAAGAAACTTGAAGATTAGATTCTACCAACAAAAAAACAAAATTAGTAAAAAAAAAAAAAAATGTACAAAAAAGAGAAATTTGAGGAGAAAAATTACAGTATGGGAGTGAGAAATACAACGGGCTCAGTCATGATCCTTTGGACGCAAGTAGTCGCCAGTGTTGTTGATGGTGAAAGCTCGGAACATCTCTTTGATGCTAGGGAGAGAAGCAGATAAAACCCTATAAACTGAGAACAGGAGCCAAAAAGGGTTTATAAAAGCAGGCAGGCAAATTGTACTTTTAGCAAATATGGCAATTTTCACCTTCACCATGTATTTTTTACTAATTGCTTTTTAGGCCAAACCAGTCGGGACCATATTTGGCCTGTGCGTTATTTTTTCTTTTTTTTCTTCTTTTGAGAAAGACATGAAGCCAACATGTGAGGCAGGAATCACTATTTGCACCTACATGAGGCGGGAGTCACTATTGGACCACAAAACAAATTTATGTTACCAATACTTAAATTAGTGAAATATCCATACCATATCCATAATGGATACGTCACTGGGTGTATACATAATCATAACCGATCCTAATACGACTCTTCTATATGATAATGGTTAATATGCAGTTCCATAATGGTTAATAGTGTGTGTGTGTGTATACATATTAAATTTGTTTTAGGAAAATTTCGACACAAATAGAGTATAAAGATAAGTTTATTACGTACATCCTTCATAAACTATAATGATTGTATAAATGATTAAACCATAACCCTTCATATTATGGATAGCAAAACATTATTTAATTGATGTATCTGGGGAAAATTTCTATCTACTACATTCTGAGATTGTGCCTCTACAGATGCACTTGTGCATCTACATAGATTGTGCATCTACATGTTTCTATCATATCATGTTCTCATACCCATAACTCTGCAACCTAGCTTAAAAGTTTACTATAATTTGATGCATCTATAACAAATTCATATATATATATATATATATATATATATATATATATATATATATATATATATATATATATATATATATATATATATATATAGCTTAAAAGTTTACTATAATTTGATGCATCTATAATAAATTCATATATATATGTGCGTGTGTGTGTGTGTTTGTACTCGTATACATTAGGTGCGGTCGTTATTTCATTTTTCTACTGTTTCCAGTGTTAGATCACACTCAAAAACGTTAGATGTAAAATTTACTCCAACGTAGAATCAAAACAATTGCTACATTCAATCCAAAGAATCTCTATTCATACTGCTGCTTCACTCAGCTGGTTTCCATTGGAAAATAAAATGGAATTAAGCCATGCAACCCCATATTCACATGATTTCCAACAGAAAAAGTTATGCAACATGATAAAAGTAGAATGCAAAACCCAAAACAAAATGCTAATGAGCAGCTTGTAGAATTCATGAATTTCACCACACTATGTTGATTCATTAGAAGATGTCACAAGCAATTCAAAATGCAATAAAATTGACGGCCTCAAATTAACACCAGTACCAGCATGTTTGAACAACCCAAGTTAAAAAAGGCACCACATCTTCGACGGTAATTATTAGACGAATAATATAAAAAGATACATAGACAACATTTCTTTTAAAGCAAGTTGAAGAATCCTTTTGAGGATCAAGCTACATCAAATTAAATATATGGCTTCAAGTATACCAACATTGGAAGAATGATTATTCTGGCATGGTAAATGCCCAAAACTGTCTTAGCCTGCTGACAAAATCAGCTAACACACTAAAAACCTGAATACACAGGAAATGGATGAGCTCCGAAACGAAGTCCAGGCGACACCTCGGCTATCATTCTTCAGGTGAGTCAGTGCGGATGGCTGTTTTAGAGAATATAAAATCAGCACAATGCACTGCTTTATTAATTTTGTAAAATAAAATAAAACAAGTTTAATGAGCATCCAAATGCATATAGTGTGGGTGCACAACTCAAACTAAATAATGAGATGTCCTTCAATTGGCAAAATAAAGAAAATTAACATCATCTGTAAGGAGCAAATCTTCAGTTCGATGCTATAACGGTGAGATCACCTATCCTCCCCCCTTCTATATTCACCACCGAAAACTTTTAAGAACATCGTCCCATGGGCTGATGTATGGCCATCTATGTTGCACTGACATAAGGAGCAAATCTTCAGTTCAATGCTACAGGAGGAGAGATTACCTATCTTCCCAACTGAGAACTTTTAAAAAGACCGTCCATGGGTTGATGTATGACCATCTATGTTGCACTGACACAACTATAAAACAACATCACAACACAGCTGGTAAAATCCCAGGGTTCTCAACCAAGAGATATGATATAGTCATGTATACAAAATCAAACATGGGATAGAATTTCTAATTCTGGCAGTAACAAAAACGAGGAGGCAGCACCCTTCATGCACCATTCAAGTCCTCTAATCTCAGTTCAATTATTTCGCCTATGGTGCTGTTGCAGGCAGCCAAGAGGTGCCATCAAAATCCAGCTTCGCTGTTGCAGGCAGCCAAGAGGTGCCATCAAAATCCAGCTTCACTTCTTTTCTTTTTTTTTTTTAACCTCTACAACTCCTAAAGGTATGTTTTGGGGGTAGTTTGGTGAAAAGCAAACTAGAACAAACAGCTAGGCAGCTTCCTCAGGGATCAAAACATCTGTTTTGGGAGCTCAAGGTGCTAAGAACCATACTGGTGACCCTGCCTAGTGTTTTCCTCAGAAGTGGATGGTAGCATCAGAAGATCTTTGGGCAATTCTTCAGAATCACCTTCAAATATGTTTGTAGTTCTCTTATGTCAATTAGAACAAAGTCACTCGGGAACTAAAAGACCAGGAAAACCCTATGAATGATTATTGGCTATCCCCAAAGAGCAACCAACATATTTAATGCTCAATCTACAGTCATCCATTTTAGTTTTTTTATAGGTAAGATTCCTGAACAAGGTTCATGACCAAAAAATCTAAAGGGTTCTGCTTTTTTGAAGTTATCTGCTGGTACATATCAGCTATTTTCTAGTGAATAAGATTCACGGGAAGCTTTTCACATCTAGGAAAAACCTTTACCATCTACCAACAAAGCATTACTGTATGCAACATAATATACAGTGTCACATACTCGTCCACCACAATTACCAAAATGTAAAGTCTTGGAATGACACCTTAAGCCAATGGCTAGGCAAACAACTCATCATCTACCTGATACAGAACTAAGTACACCAATTTGGGTGTCCCTGTCCTAGCCTGCCATGGACATATTCTACAAAACCACCTTAGACTTGCATTAACCTCTAACTAGGATAGGCTTACTCAAAGTAGTTATTTTATTATATCGGTTTGAATATGTTCTATTAAAGTTTTTCTTGCTTATGTTATTTGATATGGAAGTAAGACTAGATTAAAGTTTTATCCCCAAAAAAGATTAGAAGATACAATCAAGTCGAGATATATCTTCTTTGTACCAGGTTAGTTGTTCCGTTTGTTCGTAACAAGAGAATCAATTTATGGATGAATCAAAGAATTCATTTCAATTTGGATATCAAGAATCTTGTCTCTCCATCTTTATTGTGATCTCAATTTCTTCTCCATCTATCCTCCGGATTCTTTTGGTGTTTCTCTTTCTTTTCTTCTTTCTTCCCATTCTCTTCTTTCCAGTTTTTAACGACTATGAAAGATTCACTCAAAATTATGTGACCATGGTGATCGTAAAGTATGGTTCATTAACTCATTGTTTATTTCAAGGCCAGTCCTTACCCAGCATCTCCAAGCTTAGATTTCAGCATTTTCAATGTAAGTCTAAAAATTGTTTGGTAGAGTACCAAACTAGAAGATGTACACAAAGTACTGCTTCCATAAAACCATACATCCAAAAAATCTAATGTCATAATTTTCCTATTTCAAAAGATACAAGAGGAAGCTTGTATGGATGCCAGAGGTTTCCTTTTTCTTTTGCCAAAGGGAAGTTCTTTTACCCATCATCGATCTTTAACCATGACTATAAATCAGAACACATTGTGTGCCAGAAACAAATACTGTTCATCTAGACTGTAGAAATCCAATGAATCAGAAAAGAACTTCTGCTCTAGTTGGTAAGATGGAGCAAATCCACACTAGAGTTACGATAAAAAAAAAAAAGAATTAGTAAATGGACAAGGAAAATTTGCACTTTAGTCATTATATGTGAATCCAATTAAAATTAGTAAATCTTCTCCTTTTTTTCCAATATTTAAAGATAACCATCTGGTTCCATATTAAAAGAGTAACATGGAGTTAAATTTTTTGTGGGAGGAAATCTAAATGGTGACATGGGTAAAGGATGATACTAGATATAAGGTGTGTGGTTTTGTATATGGACAAAAGAATAAATGAGAAGAAATAGCAAGCAATGGCTACAAAATTAAAGGTGCAAATGCTAGAACATGCAAAATAGATCGATAGTATAGGATACTTGTATTGAGAAGTAAACAAGAAAAATAAGGATGAATAATGGGCAACTTTTCTGATCCAGTTATAAGTCAAGTTTTAATCACATTTGGCCAGCAAGAGCTCACAATAAAGGTCCTGTCACTGTATCACCTACTTAAAAGACATACACTTGAGACAATGAAAAATTGGTTACCACTGAAAGCTTTGTAACATAATAACAAATGCTAGGAATGAAGGATGCGGATGGTCAACTGTAGGCAGTCTCTTAAATTGAAGTGCACATGTCCTCATGTATGTTGATCTTGTATCGGCGTTCATCACACAACACTGCCACTTCCCTCAGAAACACTCTTGTTTATGTGGCTCTCTAGGCGTTCATGTGGCTGCAATTTTGGGTGTCCCTTTGAATTGCTGAAGCCTCAAATGACCACGTAAAAAGATGTTGCACCAACAAGGGATGATAATCATCTTAGGGACTTGTATTATCATGGATTCAACTGTTCACACCAATCCATGGTTATATATACTGATACTGACACAAGGGAGCAAAATAACTCCAAATTTCTAGTTTAAAATCCAAATTTACAGGACCATTCACATATAACAGCACCCCTTGTTTCCAACTAGTGCAATCTAGAATTTACTATATTCAAATGAATAGGTACATGGATAGAAGCACAGACATAATTGCTTCACTTTGCTGTCTACATTAAAGAACAGTAAGAAAACTATAAAGAATAGAATTCAGGAAAAGAATTAGGAAGATAAGAAAAGATCTTCAGTCTCAAAAAGGCAATTCATCTCAAATTCATCATTTTTTAAGGCAGGACCTTATGCATACCATGCTGTGCTTAGAAGACAGACACACACACACACACACACACCCTATCCATGGAAGGCCTAGCATAACTCTATTCCATTTGTGTGTCATCCTTCAAGATCTCAAATGCCCAACCACTTTTTCTATGCGTTCACACAAACCATTCTGCTCTTAATAGATGCATAAAGAAGTCATGTACAAGTTACAACTTCCAAGCAATCTCATACAGCTGAGTACTTGTTTTTTTTACTAAATACAAGGAACAAGAACCGACTGACACTTCCTCTCCACTTGACAATATGCCGAGTAGTCTCCAAGTCATCCACAAACCGACTACTATTCCAATACCTAGGTTCATTCTCACCAAATACAAGAATTTACTCAATATTTCAACAATAAATACACAGCTTTCCTCTGAACCAAAACCAATTCACAAAAGTACCTTAACCGTGGGAGATGTCAAAAGCTAGGACCTCACACTCTGCTTAGAAGGACTAGATAACCCAGTTCCCTCTACGCACTATAATTCAACATCATGGAATTCAAATACGAATTTTCTAGAAGTGGAATACAAATCTTCCAGCTGTTAGATATGTAACAAACACATATAAAGTCACTCAGAAATATTCACATACAACTAGAAAGAACGAAAACCAATTGACATCTCTCCACTTCACAATTTCTACTTGTAGTCTCCAACTCATCTACACATTAACCACTATCCAAACACTCCGAACCATCAATGCTAACTCATAGATGCCTAGATTTCATTTGATGTGTGCTCATCACCATAAAAAGTCATACCTTTACCGTGTATTCCTAATACAAAATCTGCATAAAAATCATATACTCATCGCATTCTCCTAATACAAAATCATACTAGACCCATAATAAACACTAATCACGCAATAAGTTCATTAAATACTGGCACTAGCTCATAGATGCCAGCACTTAATTTTGATGTGTGCCCATCATACAAAAAAAAAAAACCCATCTTCATCGCGTACTCCTAATATAAAATCTACATTAAAAAAACATATATATTTATTGCATACTCTTAATACGAAAATCATACTAGATACATAATAAACACTAATTAAGCAATAAATTCATGAAAAAAGGAAGCCCTAGATCAAGATCAAAGGGAAATCGCGGGAGAGAGGGAGGCTTACTGGGCTTCTCGGGCTTGCCGGCGGCCCACTTGGAGACAGAGAAGTGGACCTTCTCCCTGGCGGCCGCCTCAGACTTGTAGGGCTCCTTGAGGCACGACCGGACGAGGGACGCGCAGATGTTGGAGTAGGTTATGTAAGTCATACCCGCGGCCCTCCAGAACGGTGCCGCCGCCGCCACTGCTGCCGTCGCCGCCGCCGCTGGTGACGCCATCGCTGATCACTCTTTAGATCGAGAGTCCGCTGAGATGCTGATGGTTCAGATGGAGCTTTGGATGCCTTTGCGGCTATTGGGGGAGAAATGGAGATTTTATTGACGGGAATTTCTAGTTGCGCCCATACTTTTCTTAGTGAGCCCAGTCCCGTAAACCGTTTTATTTATAAATTTGTTATTTTTATTTTCTGACCAAATAGCACTTTCTTATTTCTTGGTAGGCAACATTCCCTCCATTTTATTACTCGTTTTTTATTAGTAAGTCCCATTCATTTCATTTTATTATTCATTAATTTTTAGTGAGTTCCAAATCCTTCAACTCCCGATATGCGCAAAGAAAAAAACGGATCTACCAAGGTATAAATCCCATTCAAACTTCGATTATTATTAATTGCGTGTGATTGCTAAGTCTTTTTCTAGTTTTTTGTTTTTTTTTTTTTTTTTCTTGCTAACATGAGCAGAAATCTCTCTGTTTGAGAGATGAGAAGAAATTGAAGAAGACGGTTACAATTTTGACAAAAATAGATGAATCTCTTTGTCTGATTTCCTCTTCTTGTAGTGCTTTCGCTTTGTTGCCTTCCTCTTCTTGGGACTTGACGGTATGGTGAGAGCTAGGAATCCTCTTGATTGAATCTTTTCTAAAGTTCTTTTTATATGTCGAACGCGGCAAGAGACAAAGAGAGAGAAATGGTAATGATAATATTTATTTTAAAAAAATAAGAAAGGGGATTCGAATTGAAATGAAGGGATAATTGTTACTCATGCCATTTCCTTTTTTTTTTTTTTTTACTGCAGAGTTTTTATCACCATGAAAAAGGAGAAAAGAGGACAGAAGAGAGGAAGGTGGGGATTCTTATATAGGGTTGGATTCAAAATACATGGTTCTTGTCTGCATTTAGCAACGAATGCTTGTGTTGCTGTTATAGTTGCTAGAACTCGGCAAAGCAGAGGCCAACACACATAAGATGGTTCAAAACCTCTGATCGGGGTTGTAACTCCGTCCAAATAAAGCCCAGACAAGATGTACATGCTATCCAGAAAAATTTCAAACCAGGGTGTGCACCCTGACCAGCAAGTTTTGCACCAAAATGCCAATTAAGTATGGCCAATGCGGAGACACCGGCCAGATTGTCCACTGACGGGACTGCCAGCCTGTCCATTATAATTTGTGGCCAAGAATAGCCCCGATCGGTCCACATTCTGGCCGAGATTGTACCTCCGGCTGGCCGTTGGATCTATAGTATTGTATATTTGACTGGACGGGCAGAACATCGTCTTTGCGGTGGTATGGGTTGCTCTTCATGACGGACGACTGGGCTGAAAAGAAGGGACTGTTATGGGCGTGAGATCGGAAGCGATCTGGGCAGAGGAAATTGAAAGAGAAAGGAGGAAGTCGGAGCAGGAGGAAACGATTATTTGGACGCAAATTCTAAATGTGACCCTTTTTTTTCTTCGTGAGCTCCAATTTCCTACAAAGCCTCATATTTATATTTTTCTTACCGAGTCCTATTGATTTCTTAGTGAGCCTCATTTTTCCATTCAAATAAGCGGTTAATGGTTACATGGCCATTTTTAGAAAAAACATGAGGCTCACTAAGAAAAAAATGACATGTTTTAAACTATTATGGGGCTCACTACGAAAAGCATGGGGCACATCTAGCAACTCTCATTAGGGGTATTTACAGATTTGTCCCATAAATCTTTATAAATTATAATTTAGTCCCCAAATCTTCATATTTAGGATTTAGTCCTCCAAACCATCTAAATTACTACAATTTAGTCCCCATCACAAACTTCTGTTAGCCCAGTTTATTTTTTGATCTGATTTTTTCATTTTACCCCTCCTCTCTTCCTCCTTCCCTCTTTCCTCCTCTCTTCTCCTTCCCTCTTTCCTCCTCTCTTCTCCTTTTCTTCATTCTTTATCCTCTCTTCTCTTTCCCTCTTCCTCCTCTCTTCTCCTTCTCTCTTCATCATCTCTTCTCATTTTCTTCATTTGGTTCATTGCCTTCCCCCTTCTTCTCTTCTATCTCTTTATTCTTCTCATTTTTTCTTTATAAGGGTATTTAAGTCATTTTATTATATAAAAAAATAAAAATTAAATTCTATTGTTTATTTGGACGGAAAAACTAACGGAGTGACTAAATTGTAGTAATTTAGAGGATTTGGAAGACTAAATCCTAAATATGAAGATTTAGAAGACTAAATCATAATTTATAAAGATTTAAGCTTGTAAATACCCTCTCTTTTTATTGACCAGGCCATGTGAGGGCATTTTCGTAAATTAGATAGGTTTGCTTTGGTAATGGGCCCTAAAGACTGTTATTCCACCCGGGTCGGCCCATTTAAACGCTTCCGAAACCCTCGTTACAGCCCATTAACTGAATAACACAAAAAGAAAAGAA
The DNA here is from genome assembly GCA_036321105.1 of Dracaena cambodiana. NCBI lineage: Eukaryota > Viridiplantae > Streptophyta > Magnoliopsida > Asparagales > Asparagaceae > Dracaena > Dracaena cambodiana. The sequence goes on from JAYEPQ010000003.1 coordinate 3,137,892, forward strand.
AATCTTTCCAAAAATTAATTAAAAAAAGACAAATTCATGGCACACAAAGCCTTGTGAGAATCAGAAAATCCATTAGAGTTTATTTCTATTCTTCTTTGTTTTTTTTTTTTTTTTTGATAAATTAATTTGTTCCTTTTCAAACAAAGATTGCGAAGCTCCTTAACACTTAAAAAGTTTTAGTTTTTTGTCATGTCATACAATCTATATTTTAATACATATTTCGTGATTGAATGGTGCCAACTAGGAAAAATAAGGCTTTTTTAATGAAGTAGCACAGTAATATGGTATGCATAGAAACTATATTTATCGTGAATTTCCAAAATACTTTTCTTACTAAGAATACCGTCAACGAAAAAAAGGAGAATCCTTCTTTTAATATAAATTGTTTACATGTATTCCTTTCTTACTTGTTCACGATGTGTGAGTTTTTTCGTACTCATTTTAGCTGTAGTTTTTTATTCTTTATATTATAAGTACTGAAAGTATACATTTCGTAAATTATACCGAACCATCAAAGTTAATCTGTATTTTTAGAAAGTCAGATTGATGGATTTGTTAAATGGATAGTAGATTTACTCTAAAAAACATACCAACTTTTAAAATTGCATAAAAATAAATAATAATGATAATAAATCGATGGGATATCAAAGGGTTCAATTGACCCTCTGATTTTTTTGGGTGATTCAATAATATCATACTGACACTTTTGCCATATATTCAATTTAATGAATAGTTGGGATTCACTTTAAATGGCTTCTTGTCAGTATGATAATAGAATTTAGACTCTCTTATATTTCTTAATGAACTTGTCGGACCCACATAATAGAATCGTATTCAATAGTATCAACATCTACTATGTGAGAGATTTTAAGTACGACTTAGAATGAAAATTCAATTAGAGTAATATTGCAGAAAAAATTGTGTGCGAGAGTTGGAATAATTTTTAAGGAATTACTATTTTTTTTTTTTCATAGGATGTGCTTTTATCTTGATTAATCTTAGGTACCCCATAATTTCATGTTAGAATTCATTTGGCTTATTTAGTATTGAATTTGAATGGTGATGGGAGAAAATTATATTAGATTACCCTCTACAGTTGTACTCCTGCATCGATTAGAATTCGATCCAAACAAATATCCTGCTCCGAATAGGATCCGGATCCATTTAACATATATATTAACAGGGAGTTTCCAGAGGGGCACACCATTTTTCCTAGGGAGCCCACTATCTCTTTTAAAAATAGAGGTTTTTTTCCAGTAATTATACTCAAAATTTTTCCACTGTCCTCTTCTATTTCTTGCAAGGTACAAAACCAGAGTGAGCTCTTCCAAGCTCGAGAGAGATCAACAATGGCCGGCCTTCGTGTGAGCTGTTGACGTCATTTTCACAGTAATGGTGGAGTCCGAGATGAGGCAGAGGAAGGGAGTGTTGGTTGCGACGGTGGCGGGGAAGGAGGGGAGAGGGGTGGCTAGGGTTTTCAAGCGGGTGATGACGGATTTGGGATCGAGATTGCAGAAGTTTGGGATGATGCAAAGGTGGCATCTTGGCAAGATTCGGATCTCTATACTTGAGAGTTCTCTGGGGAAAAAAATTGAGCTTTTTATTGTTGAGTAGGAAGTAACGGTAATGCTAGTTGTTTGTTTGTTTGTTTGTCTTTCTCCATAGAGAATATTGGTTGATGTCAATGTTGTTGAGTTGAATAGATCTGCGTACTTGTTAAGATTCTAATACTCGAATAAGAATGCATCAAGAGTTTGAGATTGGATTGATATGTGTTGGGTTTTGATGCAATTTAATTTTCTCAATCTAAATTCGAAAATTTCCTTCGAGTTTTACTTGTTTATTAAAGGATGATACTGAAATTTCGTCAAGGTGACTTGAATTCAATAACGCAAGCCATTTTTCTCTGCTATTTACATTATTTGAAGTTAGGAACTGAGCATATAGCAGTGGTTCATCAAGATGCAGGTATACAAACTCAGCAGCTCAAATGGAAGATTTGATACTATTGCAGTTGCAACAGATCAGATGCGAGTAACGGTTCATACTCCTTAAGAGTTTCAATACCTGGAGACGTTAGATTTAATTGTTTTTGGTTTTGGATCGTAATTTGAGAGGGTTGTACTTGAAAACAATGTGTTCTAGATAGTTGTTCGAGAACTGTTTGTTGCAAACGAAATATTGTGTGTGTGTGTGTATATATATGTATGTGTGTATGTATGTATGTATGTAATATTGTTTCTAATTATGGGCTTATTTATTCATAATTCTCATTGTGTAAATTCACATTGTTGTTTGAATTTGAATTTCGTATTTATGTGTTATTGATCAAATCTATAGTTGTAAAGAGCTAAACTTTGTGTACAAATTTGAGATATGAATGAATTCTTTGTATTTATTGCACTATATTGTAATTGTTTCCACATACTAGATATTGACAAATTGAACTTTCATTTTCATTTTTATAATTTATATTTTTGGTGCATGCTGTTATAGTCAACAAAAGTTATTAGTCATATTTGGCACTTCAATCCCTGTCCTATCCAACAATTACTTCTCTAATATTTTTGTTTCATGATATATTAGCACATTTGCACCTTTTTTATTTCCTTAAATGCAATCAGTTTATAAAAATTTTGACTGTTTAAGACTATTTAAACAATACTATAATAAGAAATATTAATTCTGAAATAGAACCCAGAGTTTTATATTCTCAAAGAAGATACATCTCCATGTATTAGCATATTTTCGGTCCATATCTCCTGTCCGGGGTGTTCACCGCGGACAAAATTCTAACTGTCCGGACTGGAAGTCCGGATAGTAGACTGCTATCCGGACTGGTAGTCCGGACAAAAAAATTTCGTCCGGACCGGAAGTCCAGACAACAATCCACTGTCCGGACTTTCAGTCCGGACGGATATTGGACCATTCAGACTGCTAGTTCGGACAGTGGAGAGTCGTTCAGACTGTGAATATTTTTTTGGGTTCATAATTTTTATCAATATGTACTATTTCTAGGATTTTTGAGTAAGCAAAAGCCTAATAAAGTCAATTTTCGAATTTAATTTGTGAAATAATTTAATATAGAAAAAAATTTGATGGAATAGCTGTGTGCTTTAGTTTTTTTTATTTTTGGTTAACTGAACTGCAGTTTGAGAAGGGAAGGAGAAGAGAGACTGAAGATATGAATATTTCAATCCAAAAAATTCGATGGCAACCTTGTGCGGAAACTTTTAAGTGGGCTCACTAGTAAGAAATGGTGTCCCCATCTAGAAACTCCACGTTAGCATCGCTTTACATTAAGACACCCCACTCTCTCTCTCTCTCTCTCTCACTCCCCCAATCGATCAATTCTCTCGAGCCCCGAAACAAAAGCCCCTTTTCGGATCCAAATTTCGATTCAATCCAACAAAACCCTAGAAGCAATCTGATCTCCAAACTATCGAATCGAATCTCAAGTACGTCCTCGTAGCAATTCTTTTTTTTTGGGAATTTTTCTGCATAAATTATCTTGCTTTGCGGTGGCATATGGTAAAATGATCAGGGGCTTTCATCTCAGTTCTGTCTATCTATCAGAACCCTTTTGTTTTTCTAATTTAATTGTTGACGTTATACAATTTTACTTGTATTTTTTTTGGCATCTCGACCTTCAATCTGTTCATCAAATTTGCTGCATTTTGTTTGTTTTTTTTAATAATCAAGGGTTATTGTGATTTCTATTTCCTCACATGTTACTTGATGTTGTTTGTAATTTATTGAAACTGATACTCATTTATCATGCTGGATGTTATACTGTGATCCTAAGACCCCAAGAAAATTATTTTAAGAGAGAATGTTTGCAAGACAAATTAAATCTACATGTACTTCAGTGCCAGAATTTGAATATGAATCTGAATTTGGATTTGACGATCAAACAGAAAGTGCGTACAGTTGGTTTACAATCTACAATTAGTTTTAAGTACTTCATATTTGGAGTGATGTCGGTGGGCTTGTAAACCACCTCAATTTGCAGCGACAAACGTATGCAGTCGTAACTGGGAGATAGACACCCTAATTGGCACCACAGCACAAAAGATTATACATTATCACTTTAACTATGCGAAGAATTTCGTTGTAAAATTTATTATAATGAAATCCGAAACAAATTAATGCAACACATATTTATTAAATTGTATCATTATTAAAGAGAGATTTTTGCAGCTAGTCCAAGCTTACAGCAGAATAGAAATAGTAAGGAGCTAAGCAGAAGTTTTGCACATGACTCCATGTTTCTGAACAACAAAATGAATTTTAAACTTGATATGTTTTCTCCTTTTATTTAATAGAGTCCTTTTGCTTATCAACAATGATTTTCGAGCATTGACTTTTTAAAGTGAATGTGGTGTTTGTGTTGTCAGAAATTGAGATTTGCATAATACTTGCCGAGTACGTATACTATAGACACCAGGGAGTAAGGTTTTAAATATTTTTCGATACCGATAAATATTGCATATTCCATAAAGAATTTTGAGATACTTAATACATGATATATCATATAATATCCATCCATATTGGCAATATTTCTGTTAACGATATGCTCGTTATTGTCAATTCTGATATCATAAGTGATATGCTGGATATCACTTCCAATCTTTTAAATCTTACCCGGAGCTATGTTGGTTTCACGTGTTGCATTTTTGAGCTGTATTGACTTTCAAAAAATTCTTAAGGTCATATACAAAAGAGCCATGAATTCCTTAAAGATGTACAATAGTCATTTCACTGATATAATACTACCGGAAGGGATTCATGCCTCATGAACACGAAAGGTATTTCCTAAATTTGTATTATATTAGGCATTGTGTTGAATTCTCCTTCCCCCTCCCTGCCCCCACTCCCACAAATTTAGTTCCTCATTTAGAGCCTTTGGATAAAATAATTAAGAGTTTATTTTATATTTTTTTAGACTTCTAGTAAACACATCATACTACTATTTTGAAGTACATTAGGATTCAAGAGCAATACGACAACATTTTTATCTATTATCTCCCACACATTATTAAGAAAAATAAATCAAATTATATAAAATGCCTTCTAATAATAACGATACAGCAACAAATAAAACACACTTATAATTTAAATGCCCTAACTCTCACTGATAAGTTGGCGCGTAGATATATAATTAGATATAACTTTATACTAAGCTTATTATAAAGAGAATAAAAAAATGATCATTGATAAAGATTTAGTGAAAAACAACCGTAGACTTCTAGAGTGGGATAAATCTATTCGCTTAAGACACACCTGTAGTGGAAAAGAGGCATAAGTGGTTCTTTATGGTGATTTAGTGGGGAAAGGGGACTTAGTTTTGTTTCTAGTGGTTTTTTTTTTATTACGAGAGTTGGAAAATACATAAATTAGTAGTGAAGAAACTTACCTTTGATTAATTTGTGAGGTTAGAAAGTTACAATTTTCTCCCTTTGAATCTAGAGAAGTGTGACAATATGGATCTTGTCAAGCGAGTACTTTATCTGGTTGACGATTCAACATAGTGGAGGTTGAGGAGGAAGGAGGAATCCCTTTGTTGTTCTTCAAGAAGAAAATTGAAAGCAAGGAATCCCTTTGTTATTCTTCAAGAAGAAAATTGCAAGCAAATATTAGTGTTTGATGCTCTATTTGATCTTGATCTCGAGGGAGAAGAAGATGATGACTGTTATTTCTAAATTGATGATGGCTAGCTTGTTCTTGAACGCTTCCCTTGATCTATTTGGGAGAAGGAGATAGATAATTTATTTGGACAGGAAAAAAATGTGGATGGCTTGTTGATTTAGAGCATGAGCTCTTATTCTTATCCTAAAGAGGAGGAAGATGATTTTTTTGTAGTAGAGTATAAGCTCTGGATCTTCTCCTAGGAGGAAAAAGATGACCTTTTGAAGAAGAGTAAATGGATAACTTTTTAGCAAACTTTCAGCATTTTATAGCCATGTAGATGGTAGAATTGATTACCAAATCCAAAAATAGGATTTATGATTCTCACCTCATTAGGAATCCCCATAAAGATGAATTTGAATATTTCAAATTATTTACCTACCAGCTGAATTTGGCTTGATTTTCTTTTCTTTGATTACCTTTTTGATTTGCCAAGTTCTTGACTGATTGACCTTATCTTTGACCCGAGGGGAAGAGATATGTAAGGAATTTTTTGACATGGTTTCTGTTTTAATTATCCTGATCTCATGTTCAATTTACTAATATTTTCACTGACCCACAATATCTTTGACATTACATGAAGAGATATTTAAGGATTTTCTTTTCCTCTTGACAAGGTCTGTTTTAAAATTTCTTGATCTCCCCTCTATTTGCCAAGATCTTCATTGATTCACATTGTTGGACCACATCTTTGTCTTGACATGATGGAATTTGTAAGGATCCTTTATTTTGGGCTTTTGGTTCTTCTTGGTTGGGCCGTCAATTTGCACTTACTGTTTATTTGGGGGATCCAATTTATTTTTCTACTCTCTACAAGTTTTGGAAGGGAGAATGTCACATATGACTTCTATAAAACTAGTGAAACTGGTGTGGAAATAAGCATGATTTCTAGTGAGGCACAACATTATGAAGTTAAGAAATATCGAACATTGGAAACTGCAATATTATTTAGAATTTTGAAGTTGACTAGTCAAGTAATAGAAGTCATGAAGTTCTGATCCTGAACTCCTCCACTTTCTTTGATCTTGCTTCTAGTGCAATCATTGACCTAAGATATTGTATCATCAATCTTTTTCCAATGTCGTTCTTTAGTCTTTGTAGCTTCCCAATCTAATCAAGCCTTCATAGGTCCCCTCGTATCTGAGCCTCCCATGCGTATAACGTAAATTGAAGATGCCTCTAGTTTTCCTTCATTTGACTTTGAGTATTATAAGATCTTTCTTTTACTTAAAGGTTGCACGGACATGTCGACACTGATGTGACTCTACACGACATTGCTGTTTGAAAATTACATAGAAGATATCATTCTTTTATTGCAACTATGATACGTATACTTGATGATACGTATACTTGATGATTTCATGAAATGATATTCTTGATTGCAGTCATGGTCTATGGACTATTAAGTAATCACGTATGACTGGTAAGATTATCTTCAACTAGGGACATGGATTGGCTTATGTGTCTTTCAAAACCATGATCGAGGCCACCATGATCATTGACCTTTCTAAGTGTGGAGTTTGGATTAAGGTTTGAAGTCATGGATTAATCAGGGTCTAAAGAGATCTCTTTCAAAGCACGTTTGAGTGAAGAAGAGAAAGAATAATATATTAAAATACTAAAAATAGAAAAGAAAGAAGATATGCAGTTCTAGCTGAAGAAAACTTGAAACTTGATCAAAAAGTTCGAGAAGGGTCAAATCTACTCGAAAAAGACGAAGTCAATGGAGATTGGAATCTAGATCTAGGACAATAGGCTTAGATCCGAGGATGATAAAGACTAGTAAAGATTTGGAGAAATATGAAGAAGACCAAAAGATGAAGATGGTTGACAACGATAACAGCCTCTCAAGTTAACAATGGTACTGACAACAACAAGAGCATAGAAAGTAAATGAGTTTGAGTTTAGAAAACTGAGAAGCTAATGGTGGCGGCAAGTGAGTAAAGTTAGGGTTTTCAGAGGAACTTTTCTTCGTTGTTCCCACTTTGATTCTATAATAGGATTTAGAAGCAGTAAGACGAATATCTATCTAGGGTTGCTATCATGTTATTATGTAGTAGGGGAATTAAAAAATTTCTTAAAACACCCTCCAATAATATTAACAATGTGTATTATATAAAGTCTCGTCCATACTCATAGTTGTTTGGTTGTGTTCTCATATAATACTCCCTTCGTCTGGGAATAGTAGTCTCTTTTTAACCAAAAAATTGTCCCAAATTCGTAGTCATTTTTGAATACTAATGCAACTTTTTTGAAGTCCCAAGCAACTTTTGTTATTTCAAATGCAGGTAGGTGAGTACCTGTATAGTTCATTTTATTATTAAAATACCACATTTTTTTTAGTTTTCATCAATTTCTATGAGCAAAATTGGTACTTCAGTTAATGATTAGTTGTCTTCATAAGTGAACTTTTCTTAAAGCGTGTGTTTTTTCAAAATATAACTTTTAAAAACTGGATGGAGGGAGTACTTTCGAAGGATTTACCATGTCACTGTCCATTTATTATCATATTTGCCTCGTAGTGGTGCCTGTGTCCTTTTTTCATAGGTAGTGGTTAAACTTTCCCTACTAGATTTAATTGAAACTAAATGGCAACGACTTGTAAGTTATAAACTTTGGGTCAGGGCATCTATTACTACATCATAGTTATTTTTGACCTGTCTTTCCTTTGCCTACACTTTTAAGTAATGAACTTTCGGTCAGGGCATTGATTACTACATCTTAGTTATTTTTTTCCTGCCTTTCCACTGTCTACACTTATTTTATTTATTTAGTTTTCTCATGACTGATTTAAATGTTTTTCAGAAGTGAGTTCGATTGATGAGCAATGCAGAGGTCATATAAAGCTCCTCTGCAAAGAAGAGCTGTTGCACTAGTGAAGACAGGAAACTACAGCAGACATCAGTCCTACAAGGTGTCTTTGTCTCTTGTTCTGTTTTTATGGGGACTCATCTTTCTTCTCAACTTATTGAACAGCCATGGCATTGCCTACAAAGGTTCTTCTCTTTCATGGCTTTTGTTTCTCAAATTTAATTTATGTTCCAGTTACATAAAGAAAAAGGGGGAAAAAAAAAGTTATTGTTCTCAAGTAATCAACATGAACTCCTTACTTGTTCAGTTTCTTTTCTCTGTCTTCTTTCTAATGCAATTCTACGAGTACTATTATTATTAATCGTAACATATGAAATGGAGTAATGAAAATCTGATATCTTGATTTCTTGTTTTAATGCCAATATATTGCCATTGTTAATCTTTTCATTTATTTTATTTATTATCTCATTCCTTTCGCATTGATGAATAAGCACTTTCATCTGACAGAATGGGTTAGAATCCTTTCTTTTTCCCACCATCCTTTCACCGTTTATGTGTGTTTCTACCATTTTCTAGAGTATATATTAATGAAAATTGCCATTGGTGGAAGATACATCATTTTAGTAAAGCTCTTCCTTGCTTTTTCAGCTTACAGTTTTGACTAAGCAGTTCATTCGCAGATGTGAACTTCTGTTAGACATAATAATCTAGATTATACTTCATACCTTTTAATTCAAGTGCACAAGGTCTGGATTCACATGTTCTGGATTAATGTTACTTTTTTGTTGTGGTTTTTATCTATTTCGACTATTAATACTTTACTTGTAAGTCGTAACAACTTTCTAAATTACATTCTTTATTAAAAGGTTTTATTCAAAAACACTTAAATAGGTCATCAAATGATAATATTGTACATAAAGATTGCAGGGAACCACTTGTGAAAGACTAGATGGTCAGATGTTGATTGTGCATTCAGATGTATCATTTTCTTTTCTCTTTTCCAGCTTTCCGTTACCCCAACTTATAATATTTCTTGCTGTGCCTCATAGATAAAGTGGAAGCTGTGGCTGGTGAATCTTGGAATGAAACTCAACCATGTCCAATTAAATTATCCAACTTTAGAGAAATTTTGGCAGCATCCAACATAATTTCTGATCATATTTTTCAGAGTTGTCCTCTTTCTGAAGGGAAGGCTGTTAGCCATAGCACAGAAGTGTTCGTTCCCGCAGATGGTAAACCAATTTCTTCGACTTCTAAAGAAAAACAAGAAGCTAAAGAAATCTTTGATTCAGGTTCCAGTCAAGAAAGAGAAACTCCTACGAAGAATGAGAGGCTATCTCGTGTTGCTCCACCTGGTCTTGATGAGTTTAAATCCAGAGCAGCTGTTGCTAAAGAAAAGCCCCTGCCCAACAAAATGGACAAAGTCATTCACCGTATGGAGCCTGGTGGGGAGGAATATAATTATGCCTCTGCTAAAAGAGGTGCTAAGATTCTCGAATCTAACAAGGAGGCTAAGGGTGCTTCTAACGTCTTAGGGAAAGATAAGGACAAGTATCTACGCATTCCATGCTCGACGGAGCAGAAGTATCTCGTCATAGAGCTTTCAGAAGAAACTTTGGTGGATACAATTGTGATTGGAAACTTCGAACACTACTCTTCTAACTTGAAACATTTTGAATTATACGGTAGCCTAATTTATCCAACTGATAGTTGGGTTAAACTTGGAAGTTTTACAGCTCAAAATGTGAAGCATGCACAGAGGTTTGCTCTTTCAGAACCAAAGTGGGCAAGGTATCTGAAGCTTAAGATTCTGAGCCATTATGGCTCAGACTTTTATTGTATATTGAGTGTGGTTGAAGTATATGGGGTGGATGTTGTTGAGAAGATGCTTGAGGATTTGATCTCAGTTGAGATTCGAGGGTTGGAACCTGAAGAACAAATTACTGAGCGGATGCCACAGCAGGAAGCCACTAGTGGAGGTGATCTTTATCAGGAAATTTCTACGGAGCTGACTAATGAACGCCCACATGAAAGCTCAAAGTCAAAAAAGGAGGTAGCAAAAAGTACTGTGCCTGATCCAGTTACAGAGATTAGACCACCACAGCTTGGAAGAATGCCTGGGGACACTGTTCTGAAGATACTACTGCAGAAAGTGCAATCCCTTGACATGAATTTCTCTGTTCTGGAGAGGTACCTGGAGGAATTGAATAGCAGATATGCACATATTTTTAAAGATTTTGATGGCGATATGTCTAAGATGGACAGAGTCTTGGAAAACATCAGATTACAAATAAAGAATCTTCAAGACAGCAAAAATATCTTTGTAAGTGAAATTCATTTCTGTTAAATTTTATGATTGTTCTCTTTGATGTTTGGCTAATCCTGTGAGTTATGTAAGGTACAACTGACCCTTTCACTTCTTTGATTCATTAGGCTACAGAAATTGGAGAACTTCACTCATGGAAATCATTAGTTTCCTCACAGTTGGAGCAATTAGCCAAAGACAATATAATGATCAGGTTTCTCTCATTTCTGTTTCTTTAAATAATGTAATTCTTTCTCTGAATGTGCTTCTGTTATACAACGCTCTTTGGTCTTCATATGCTTCATAAATATCAAGAACTAGATACTCCTTCTATTCTTGATAAACCTTATATGAATATGATATTTGTTTAAAATCTTTAATATTCATATCATTATGACTGTTTATTGTATTGTTTTTGTAAAATTATTGGCTGTGTTAACTGGACTTTGGAAGTATCAGTATTTTACTCAACCAGTTTGTTCTTAGTTTTGCATACGGTACTTGAAACCCTCAAGATTTTAACTACATCCTTTTGGTATATACTGGCCTGACACTTTACACTATTTAGGATTCTAGTTTGTGCTATTTCAAATGTATTTGCTCACAGAGAAAAATGATTCTTCTACTCAGTCTGACCAATAAGTTTTATTCTTTCTACCCAAAAAAGGGGTTTATTCTGATTTTAGTTTTCTGGTATTGTGGTATGACTGATTTTGTCATGTTGTAACCAAAATACTATGGGTAAGGTTTTAAATATTGGGCAATACTGATACTGCTGCAGATTCTGAGGTATTCGATACAGTTAAACCCTATTATATGCATCAGTATTGCCAATATTGCTGATATTTTTACTGATTTATCCTATATTGCTCATAAGCCTCATATACTACATCTGATATTGCTAATTTTGACACCATAAACAATCTGCGGATATCGACTCCAATAAAAGGCTGGTGTCACGAGATATTTGAGATTTACATACTAAGACTAGGGTATGTGTAAGCAAAGTGGAAGATACTTTTTTGTTGTGTTGTGCAATTTGCAGACTAGAGAAAAAAAATCCACAACTTTATCTAGTTGACAATTTATGGTAACGATGGGAGATTTCATTAGTGCTTTGACAATTTTACATTGAGTAAATTTTGCTTTTAAATATAATTCAGGCAAGCTAGCTAGATGAATTAGTACAAGAATATAATTCTTTAAAATGTGTTAGATGATCACTTTAAACAAAACCTCAAGCTGCCAATATAGTATATCAGATTTACTACATGCTGCTGCCTTGCAAATGGAATATAGAACAGGTGAAGGCAATAATAATTTTCTTAAAACAGACATGGAAGAACCGAGCTGTTTTACTGAGTTTGGAAGAAGATTACACAGTAAAACTTGTAGAACGAGATGAGAAGTTAGTTATAAAAGGACGTATGGCATTGCAGTAATTGACACAAAATGATAAGTAAGATGATAGTGAAATAAGAATTGTGAATGATTAAGTCAATGTTCTGGGAGTTATGTTCACATGTTATTAAGAAGGACGACTAAAGGCGTTACTATTAATGCTAATAAATTAGAATTAATTGGAATCATCCTGTATGACATAGGTTGTCACTAGAATTCTACAACAACAACTAACAACAACTAAGCCTTTTGTCACTAGAATTCTATTCAATGCTAAATAGTTGAAGACACGTGATTTGATGTATTGATTAATGGTTATGGTTCCATGTTTTGAAACTTTTTTAATAAGAGTCATGTTTTATTCGATACAATTAGTCATTCATCTACGCTTTCTTTGTTTATTAGGTAGGACAACATCATTAGTTTCATATTTTGATCAACATATTTAAATGCATAGAACAGTTGTGCTTCAGGACATGTATTGGTTAATTGTAAAAAACTTAATTATAGATCTTCCTGGATAATGCACCAGTTAGTAGCTTAAAGCCTTGAAAAAATGAGGAAATTGGGGAAGTTTCAGCAGTACTAATATGCACATGATTGTTCTGATACTCTTTAACTTGTCCATTATAGAATGAATATGCTTGCTTGCCATTCTGGCAAATAGCGATTCGAAAATCAAAACCAAGTCAAGCTTCATCCTCAAGTTGGATCTAGACTGACCTTGATGTAAGCCTAGTTAGATATAATATTGGTTTATTAACTACTGAAACCACTTGAACTTATTTGATCTACCTATTGAAACAAACCATCTTTATCGTATACACGAGCTTGGTCCAATGCTCTAAGCTTTGTAAAAGCTAGAACGCAAATTTGAGCTTGATCCAACGCTCTAAGCTTTGTAAAAGCTGGAACTCAAATTTGATGTCACTTATCTAATTCTTAACCTAACAGACTTGATAATTCAGATAATAGTTAATGAATTTGATTGAAATTTATAACTAAAATTAAGTTGGTCGCACTTTACGTGTGTGGGAAACAAACAATTGCTTGTTTTTTCCCCTTTGGTAGGTTAAAAATCATTCACTTTGGGCCTACAAGTGCCAGCCTATCAATGGAGAGCTTATAATTAACCGGAAACAAGTTATGCTAGGTGTTTCTAGAACTTTTGCTGGTTTGCTGACTGAGAAAGTAAGCCTGAACAAGCTATATCTGACTGCTGACAACTTTTGCTGGTTGCAAGATAGTTCAAATGTATAGCTTGAAGTTGAATTCATCTTCAAACTATATTGGTGAATAAACACTGGTTCCCCTTAGTTTGTGTAAATATTCTTTCATCTATACCATCTCTGAGCTACAATAATTGACACTCATCTCTTTTCATTTGGGAGCTTGTTTGTGTCTACTTTAGATGATAGGATCCTTGCATCGAAGTCTCACTCTCATACGGCCTTGCATGTATGAAGAGAACCACACGAGCCTGCACAAACACGCACACACATTCAGGAATGAACACTTACCAAGAAGAACCATCAGAAAACTACTCTATTGTGGGAGGATTTATGTCAAGAGGTTTGTGGTAAAGGATTCATACAAAGGGCTGAGCTTTTGTGTAGTTATAGTTTCTCCACTTCAGGCATACAATCATTTACAGGGTGCCCTTGGGTCATCCTTGCATGCACCAAGTTGAGCCTTAAGGAGTTCATTTATGAGAAACAAGTACCATTCTGTTTTTGTAAACCTAAGCTGGTTTTGTTAAAACGTGTTTCCGGGAAATTCATGGACAAATAAGCATAAAAAATAAGTTGATTTGCAGATTCTGAGATCATACTGTAACTTAGCAAGTAATTTAAGTGGAAAAAGTGTATGTTTTGAAATTCCTCCTTTAAATCCAAGATAAATGAACACATCGAGGCAAATCATGATTGGACGGCATCCAAGGTAATGATGTCTGTTACATTATTGGCCTGCTGAACTGTGTCAGCGGTGAATCCAAGACAAATGGATGAGTTCTTGTTACTCAAGTCAAAGGATACAGGCCTGCCTTTTAACATGTTGCTTCCGAATTTAATTTCGTCTCCTGAATTTTCGCTTAGTATAAGATTTTCTTTTACAGCCATGTCCTATTGTATGACCCGAGGCAGGATTAGAAAATTTCACATATATAACTTGGACCCTTCGAGCCAAATGGCTGTGAATTTTATTTTTTAGCTCCAAAAGCAATTTCTTCTTCTTTGCAGACTATTTCAGTGCTAACGCATTTCCCCCCAAAATATGCAGGTCACATTTTGAAACCATTCGAAATCACCAGGCGGACGTTGAGAACAGGGGTCTTGTGGTGATATTTATGAGCTTTCTTTTCGGTTGTTTAGCAGCTGCTAAATTGCTTCTAGATATACTCTTGAGCATTTTTACAAGAAAAAGTTCTTTACAATTACACAGGACGAGAACTTCTTGGGTTCTCTTGCTGCTGAGCAGTGGCATTATAGCATTCATTCTTGTGATATAGTAGTTCCATTTTTTTTTCCATTTGTAGTATAATAGGTTCAATATCCAAAAGCGGCAAAATTTTTGATTTGGGAAGAGAAATGTTTGATTCTATACCAATTTTGTGTACCCTTGAGTGAAATTTTGTTTCAACAAAGTGATGTATTTGGTTTCAAGTTTCAAATACAAAAAAATGGGTGTACATTCTTTATATCATGGTGTCATGCACTTGCTGTTGCTGTTTTTTTACCTTGAATAAATTTGTGAAGTTTTAATGGGGGACCCAACAAGCTTCAAATTGCATGGATACTTCATTTACTAACAATTTGCAAGTCCCAACTCCATTTAGATTCTTGTATAGTTAGCTTGTTAGATGCCCATCATGCCAACTCCATGCACCTTTCAAGCAAATGGGTAGATTAAGGAGCAAATCATTATCATCATCCAAAATCATAACAAAAATGTTTCCAAGGGAGAGGTTCACATTTTATGTGTGCGCAGTTTATGTTTAAGTTTTATGTGTGCACAAAGTCTTATGTTTCCAAGGGAGAGGTTCACATTCCACCAAATTTTGTTTCTCTATGTATGGTTTTAGAAAAATAAAATTTTCATTTTAAATTCAAATATTGTATTGGTCGGGTCAAAAATTGATGCATCTATTACCATCCCTTAGTGCTTCGAATACCCAATCCGTTCAATATACGTGGCATCTTGCATATTTCTTGGATAGTTGTATGCACATTTAAGACAGAAGAATGGTGTTTTGTCAAATACGAAGCATTATACAATGAATCTTCGTCTACCAAATGGCCTCCCTTAGAATTTTGTATAATCAACAAAAACTTATCAACACACATCTATTTCAATACGACGCTCATTGATACCTTGCGAAAAGACAAAACCTTCACGCATTAGTGTTATGTGCATCCAATGCCTACCAACTGCATGGAAGTTGAGAGTTGGGATGGGATGGGCTCTCACTTTCTGTATTGAGTTGAAGTGAAATGCAACTATTTTTTGGGTTCCCAAGTCAATGCTTTTAACTGTAGAGTATGGAGATGCCTAAAATTTGAGCCAAGCTCTAAATAAACAAAACATATTTGAACATCAACTGTTATGTGGTTTCGGGTCAAATCCATAAGGATCCACAAAAAATCCATGACCTCATAATTAGAAAAAAATAATTGATAAAACAAATATGTAAATAAAAACAATTAAAACCAAGTTTATTTTTTGATGATTATGTACACATTAGCAATTCATTCTACGTCACTTAATGTTTTACATAATCAATATTTCTTAATTGATTAATTATCGAGCCAAAGTTTTTCTCTCAAACCTTTCTTGAAACTTCAGTAGTTTTCATTTCTAATTAATTAATAAATCCTAGTAATCTAAATAACCATAAACAAGTAACTAATTCCAATTAATTAAGAATTTATTCAGCAACCATAGCAGAGCAAAAGTTATCTGGGATGAATTTGCATTACAAGTTGAAGACTTCTTTTAAAAACTAAAACTACTGGGTTATTGGGCTATCGGGTTCGAATTCGGCCCAGCATGCACATCAAGTCCGCATGACCAAGTCCAACCGGAACCGCTTAACCCATAAATGTTGCGTGAAACAAAACAAACTAATTAATTAGCAATTAGTTAATATTTCTTCTTCGGTTAATTAATATCTTCTCTCCGTAAACGGTAAGTTGACCCGCGAGTCATCACAACCCATCCCGGTTCCGTTCTCGGATCAAGAAAGCGAAAGCGCCCCCGCAATTAAATCTCTTGCTCCACCGCCTTAGAGACAGAAGAAAAGAAACCTTTTTCCCTCTCTCTCTCTCTCTCTCTCTAAAATGGATTTGGATTGCAATGCGAGATCGATATCGCTGCTCTAGGGTTTGTGGATTCGATCGATGAGAGAGGCGGCGGGAGGGAAGCCCTAGGGTTTAGATGCTCCCCGGCGCACTGGATCTCTCCTCGCTGCTCCCTTTGGTGCTCACAGCGATCGCGCTCGTCCTTGGGTCGCTCATAGTCGTGAAGAAGGCGGCGTCAAAGTACTTCGTCGTGGACGCCAGCTTCGAGGCCGGAGAGGCCTTCGTCGGCGGTTCCCGCGGCAACTACCGGATGTCGATCGGCGGCGGAGGAGACGGCGGAAGCGACACCGCGTGCGCGGCGTGCGGGAGGTCGGGGACCAAGAAGTGCTCGCGGTGCAAGAGGGTGCGCTACTGGTAGGTTTTCCTTGAAATTATAGACGGATTCTTTAGTTAGAAACCTAAAGGTGTCATCTTTTTGGACGTGGGATATGCTAAATTGGGATATCTTTAATTGGCACCACATATCTTGTTAAATTAATTCCAATTTTTATCACCCTTGCATAATTAAAACCGATATAAAATTATATAATAAGATGAATTATTTGTTTAGATTGTTCAATTTTAAAGCATGATAATGAAATAGAAGTGCGAATTAATATAGAAGTTGTTTCACATTGCGTAGGTTTGGAATTGTGATTGAAAGATTTTCAATTAAGAACAAAAACATGATTAAGATTCTTCAAAGTTCTGATGATGACAATGAAGGAAGAAAAACCCATGTATTTTGAGGAATTTTCATTGTTTGACTGTTAGGCAACCGTATAGCAAAGAAATCATTAACATTTTAGTAACTGAACTTTAAATAATTTTCTTGATTGAATTTCACTATTTGGACATGCAAGAGTTACCACCCACCTACCAAGAGGTATAAGGGGATTTGGTCTATTTTCAATTCAAGTATGATATTGAGGTGTGAATTATTATGATGATTGTGTTAGTGGGGTGTGTAGAACCTTGAGATCATTGTGAAGAGCACCGTAATGGAAATTTGAAGTTCAATGGTAAAACATGCTGTTATTTTCTCAGTGACATCCTTTAACATTTTAATGTGGTTATCTAGTAGCTAATTATTAGTATAGTTTAGGCTTGGGAACATTCACATTTTAGTTTTTATTGAAGTTGTTTTATTTAAACATTGTCACCTAACTATATACTTGCTGTAATAGCGTTGAGAGGATGCAGTGAATTATTACATATATCTTATTAATGCGATTTGATGCCATGTAGAAAAGTCTGCCAAATAATTACTCGATATCATTATCGAGCCTTGTTAGTGGGATTGATGCCATGACTTCTTGTGGAAATGGGGTTAAGGCTTCACACTTTAATTTTGTTCAACCCCAGGAATGACTTCAAACCATAAACTTAATAACATAGAGAAAATTTGACCAACTCTAATTTTTCCCAACAAATCGTCATCTCTCTCTTTAAATGATTGCAGTTGAACGGCAAACACTTTTTGTATAATTTTTTCTTAAATCCTAAGTAGCTAGATAAGTTTAGATTTATAGTAAAGATCAAAACAATATGCTAAATACGTTTTTATTATGCAGGCGGTTTGAGAGCAAATGATGCTTGAATAGATTATGCAACGATTAAACAAATTACATAGGATTACGCAGAAATATTATTTTTAGTGTATTAATATGTTAAATGCATAAATTAAATGCTATAAAATTCCAAACACTAGGAAAAAGCATAAAAAAGTATGTCAAACCTTAACTTTTAAAACATAGGAAAAATATTATTTAGTTGACAATACCATGAAAAATTTCTATGCGGCAAAAGAAAATCATAAAGAATATTTTGTTCCATAGTGTAAAGCAAAGTCTGAGTTGGAGTCCAAATCCTAATCCAAACAAATAACACTAAAAGTCCAATAAAAAATTCGTCTAAGTGAAATTATCCGAACCAATAGCTCCTCAAAGATGTATTTTCTAAAACCTATTCCTAAATAAAACAATTATAATCAAGGCTGCAAAAAAAAATTGCGAAATAAGTAAAAGTTCTATTGTTATAATTCTCAGGTAATAGGCGTGAGATTTTCAAATCATTCGTCAATCTCCATGTCTCATGTAAGCCCTAGTCTAGTGTCAAGGGAGGATTAATTGGATTTATTATCCATCAAAGAGTCATCTATTACATTGATAACATTATCCACATAAAGAAATTTCTTGTTGTGTTGTGCTTAGTCTACACGCCACTCCCATTTATGTGAGCCTCATGAGTGATGGCTTTGTTAGGCTCCTTCCTAGTAAGAACTACATTTTCTTTGTTAGATTTTCTAATTATGTGATTGAATGCCTAATGTGAGACCCAATTTAAGTGTCATGACAGTCTTGGATATGCTACGCTTGAATTCTGCATTAAAGAGTTATATCCGTATATTATGAAGCATGGATGCTGCAAAACGAGTGTCGTGTTTCCGTTGGACATGTAACAAACATTGACACTTGTACGACACTTGTCCAATACATATCAAACTCACCAAAGCCGTCTCCATTTTTAAGAATTCAAAATTTTACATGTCACGACTTCTTTCTTAAAATCTTAAAGATCATATCTTATGCACCATGAAACTTTACATTGCTTAAATAAGCTTATAATTTTTTTTTGTTATGTGAAAGTAATACTAAACTAATAAACCCCTAATACTTTGTAAATATGAGACATGCTTCACATATATGTATTATGTGAGCTATTATATTGAACTTTCAGTTTTTTCCCCCCTCAATATGGTAACTATGGTTATTTCTAGAGTCTATATTTTAAGTCATTAACACTTAATCTTTATTGGTTTTCTTTCTACATATAGTAAAACATGTGTTCTTATGGTTCCGGGTTTTGATATATTACATATCAACACATGTTTAAATATGTGTATAATTATGTTGCCGGGTTTTGATATATTACATATCAAAACATGTTTAAATATGTGTATAATTAAGTTGCCATGTCTCATTTCGTACTATTTTATCACTTGCAGTGTCCTTGTGTCTGGGTTATTTTGTGTCCATGTCTTGTGTCCATGTTCATGTTTCATAATCCTCACATAAGTCTCTTGGTGTGCATGCTTGTTGTAAGTTTCACTCTTATTAATTATAGCTTTGCTAGGCTCCTCCCTAGTAACTAATTGATTTTCCTCGATAGGTTCCCTAATCATTTGGATAGGTACTAGTTTTATGTGTACTCTTTGCCAAGGTTTTTGCGTTTGCAACCTTGTTAAGAGACTAAAAGAGGAAGTGAAGGTATCTTGTAAGAAAATTAAAAAAAAAAGATTAAATATACAATGGAAAACAAAAATGTAGGAAAGTTTGGATCAAAGTTTTAAATATCAGCCTATGTTAATTTATATCACAAATATCATATCAAATTCCTATAAGCGATAAACCGAGCGGTCTAATATCCCCGATATACCCTATATTGCCTGTTCGTACAAAGAATTTTCGGTTGATACTGATTCCGATTATGATATTTCAAACCTTGCTTTCTCTTAATTTCTACTGGGAGGATAGGGCAACAGCATGTCCTGGGTGGAATTTGTGACAGCCAGAAAAATTTTTAGTCCAAAGGGAAAATAAATTAAAACTGAGAGAAAGAAGCTTCCTATACTTCCAGAAGGTACACAGCCATTAGTCTAATGACTTTGTACTCACTATTGGAGGTATGACTATAGTGAGTCCAGTGTTATGTCTGCTCTATCAGCTGGAAACCTGATTACTTTTAGCAAAGATTATGGGAGAAGGGATGTAAAAGGAAGAGAAGAAAGTGAGTGAAAAGATACATCGATGGAAATGAACTTCAACATGATTTACGTGTTAGTTTTGCAGTTCCCAAGCCCCAAAAATGTTTTCATCAATTTTGTTACTTATTATATTCTATTAGTTGTTTCTGTTTGTGTATAATCATAAGATGGTAATTCCTTTTATTTTATAAATAACTTCTGCACTTCTTTGCTTGTAGTATTATATATCTTACTGGAATCATTATGTGAACTTGTCGGAATATTATTGGGATGATAAATTGTTTTTGGAAGTTGAGAATGGAAAACTAATAAACATTGTCTTCAGTTCAACACAATGCCAATCAAGGCATTGGGAAGCAGATCACAAATCCAAATGCAAGCAATTGAGATCTTCAAATAAGGTGGACAGCTTTCCCTCTGGAGGTGATGGATACCAAAGAAGGAGATCTTCTATCTCGTTGGTTCCTGCCCGTGGAAGCTATAAAGTGCTGCAAGAACCAAAAAATGTGAAGGATCACTTTTTGGCTTTTTTTTTCTAACATGTTTTCTTTACACAAGTTGATTTACTTGAGTATGCTGCCTTCAATAATGCAGATTCTTTTCCCTTATGATGAATTTGTAAAGCTTTTCAATTGGGATAAGCCAGGATTTCCACCTTGTGGTCTTCTTAATTGTGGGAACAGGTATGACAGAAAATGTATTAGATCTTAAATTTTTTGGGGCTATACTTGTTTATCCAGATCCTGGGAAAGTGTCAAATTTCTTTTTGCTTATTACATATATTTCTTAGGTATGTCTGTTCCTTTTCCTCTGCAGTTGTTTTGCCAATGTGGTATTGCAATGTTTAGCTTTCACCCGGCCTCTTGCAGCCTACTTGCTCGAGAAAGACCACGGTAGAGCATGTTAGTATGATTCTGTTGCAACACTCTGTTGTCTGTGGAGATGATGCTTCTCTTAACAATTCAATCTCTATGTTTTTGGCAGGTATTAGGAAGCAAGGAGACTGGTGCTTCTTATGTGAGCTTCAAGCCCATGTCCAAAGAGCTAGTCAAAGTCAGCAACCCTTTTCACCAATTAATATTTTATCTCGGTTACCTAATATTGGTGGCAATCTCGGCTATGGAAGTCAAGAGGATGCTCATGAATTCATGAGGTTCTTTTTTACTTGTTTATCACTCTGGAAAATGAAAATTTGTGTTTTTTTAATTTTCATTTATTAAAAACAATTTTTTTTTTTCAAAAATTTGGTAATGGTTGTCTAGATCCTATGTAGGAAGCTCTTTCTTAATTTGTGTAGTGTTATATGCTTGTAGGTTTGCAATTGACACGATGCAATCAGTTTGTCTTGTTGAGCATGGAGGCGAAAAGGCTGTGGATCCTAGTACCCAGGAGACCACTCTGATTCAATACATATTTGGTGGCCACCTCCAATCTCAGGTTGGCTATTTCATCTTCACCAATGTCTTCTATCTCCAACATGTCATGCTCGATGGTTTAAATCAAAGTCCTGCTGGCATCATTGGTAGATGTTTGAAAGATTAGTGTTTTATATGAATGATCTGCTGTGAATGATAACATCCTAAACCAAGTTCATTTACTCTCCCCAAAAGCTATGGACAATCAACCTACAACCCTGCAAGATGATCACTATGTTTAAATGATAATTATATAATCCAAAATCAGATAATTCTGCTCTATATTATAGATGAGGGCAATCCTTAATACATAAAAACATTGATTACTTAATATTGAAGCTACTAGGTAATAGAAAATCCTTTGTAAAAACTCCTATAACGTGGGAATGCTTCCAACATAAAAAACTCGAGCAAAAATAGAAACAACTAATTATATAAATATTCCTTAACACCTATATTATATTCAAGAAAGATATTCTAAATTTTTTTATTTCGTTATCTTCTTATCTGCTCTCTACAAAT
The DNA here is from genome assembly GCA_036321105.1 of Dracaena cambodiana. NCBI lineage: Eukaryota > Viridiplantae > Streptophyta > Magnoliopsida > Asparagales > Asparagaceae > Dracaena > Dracaena cambodiana. Next base: position 3,160,137 of record JAYEPQ010000003.1, read on the forward strand.
GCACATCTCTCAGCTACTTTTTGTCTTATCTCCTTTTGAGCAATGTCATTGAAATTTCAAGGTCTTCACTAATCAGGAAACTTATTAGACACTTCAAAAATAGAAAACTATCAACTAATCAATTAATATGCTAGAAATTAAGAGCCATTCTTATTCTCATTTTTCTTATTATATAGCTTTACTTGGTCCTCTATTGAGTTCAGAGAACTCAATAAATATATATTAAGTTATTCTTTTACCATATCCAAATGGTTCTCTTGTGCTGGTCCACTCCATTGATCTCATTCACAGTAACCTAACAGGATTGTACGTTATCGGTTTCTTCCCTCTTGAGTTACGTCCATTTTACTTATAATTGTACATAAGAAGAATCATGACATTAAGCCCGAGGTTTTCCAAACTACTTTTCTATACCGATTCTGTGACGCTCGGATTCTATATTTGATACTTGAAAGTGTTTTAAAGATTTGTTGCATTCTTAGTAATGAATAGAGAAAGAAAGTTGGCATTTGATAGTATATTTGTATGTTTCTATGAACTAAATAACTAACTTGGTATGATGTTCTCTTTTGTTAAAAAGGATAGGCCTGCTTTAAGACTTGCTCTTGTAATGAAGCCTAAGTTTAGTATCTGTTTATAAGTCGAGCCTGGTTATTGTAACAATAGCTCATGACACTAGCTGTTCGTAAGATTCATTGACCCCTTAGATGTGTACTTAAGACAATTATCGATTTATTTGCATATTGTATCTTACCGTTAGGAAAGTATCACATAACACGTGATATTGAGAACTATTAGCTGGCCATCTTCTTCTGTTGTGTGGCACACTACGAGGAATTCCATTGCGTACTCCAGAGTTATCTGGGGTAGCATATGGAATTCTAAAGAGTTATTGTCGCATGCATGTCTTGTTTTGCAATCGTTGAATGCCACTCAGTCTTTTTCTTATTATTGTGGACAACATGAAAATTAATAGCTAGTTCATGAAGTGGTGAGGCAGATGGCATCACGCTGATCCTTCAACTCTATTTTAGTTGCAGGTTCTGATGCTTCAAATGGTTACAGCTACGTAAATATCAAGGTAGAAGAACTATGAATATACTGTAGTAGATGGAGCTTAAAAACCAATAAACACCCTCCAAATTTTGTTATTTAACTCCTTTCTAGAAATATATATCCATAACAGAGTCTTCCCTGACCATCCATGAAGTTCAAGAGCAATTAACTTCAGAGTTCAAACGGAAAAGAGCTTAGTATGTTTTTTGAGGCTGCACACGATGAGAATAAAATTTTTGACCAGAGACTTGAAGATACCAGCTTATAAGGCTACAATATTGAAAGAAGGAAAAAGTTAAATTACATCTTATCCCATTGTAACTCCACTCTGTCTCCGCATAATAGCCTTCTCGAGTTTATCTTTCTTGTGCCCCTACTATGACTTCTAAATTTCTCTGTATATACTGGCTCAGGAAACAATCAGTCATTAACTGGATAGGTTGTTGTCGATAAAACATAAGCCCCTCTCACCAACCATAAAATGAAAAAAGGAACAATTAGTTAATTGAGAATTCTTAGTGAAGTTGGATACAGTGTTTAGTTTATTCTTGAGGAGCTCTTTACATACACTTGGCAATAGTAAATTATATGAAGGGAAACCATGCCACTAACAAAGTTGATTGAATACTAGCAGAAACGATGTGTTATCCTATACGTGTACAACACCATAACTATGATAGGAACTAACATTTGCATGTGAGTATCCCTGAATATTTATTGGATTATATTTTAAGCTTTTGAGATAATAATATTGTTATCAATAGTTTTTTGTTTGTATTTTGTGATGTAAATGCTACTGGAATTACAGTTTTAGCTCATTAGGTTACCTGCACCATTCTCTTTTGTGTTGGGATCCTTTTTTCTCATTGTTTGTGTATTTAACTTTAGCTTGTTCTATATCAGGTGAAATGTACAAAATGCAATATGATTTCAAATCGTTATGAGAATATGATGGATTTGACAGTTGAAATTCATGGTGATGCTGAATCTTTGAAGGAGTGCCTAGACCAGTTCACTGTCAGGGAGTGGCTTGATGGGGATAACATGTATAAATGTGATGGGTAAGCATGTCTAGTTCTAACAGAAATTATATGGTTTTAGTTTTCTAGTTATTGCATGTTTATTGTGAGCAACCCTTGAAATGTGAGAGTATATTATACATTTTTGTATGGCTTATTGCCAAAGGTTTAAATATCAGCCAATATCTATATATTTCGCATCATGGTATCAGATTTTGAGGTACCTAATTCACGATATACCATATAATATTGGTCCGATATTGACCATATGATATTGCCAATTCTAATACCATAGACGATATTACCGATATGTTATTGCCAATTCTAATACCATTAGTGGTATGCCAATAACGGTTCCAATATTTCCTTGACTTTATTGCACAAAAAAGAGATTTGTTTTCTGGGCTTCATGGCAGTGGGAACTATTGCTAGAGATATTTTTCTAATTGCAAAATATCTCACATGATGCATGCAACTATTTATTCTATACATAAAATTGTCTATATATGATCCTTCTTCCACTAACTGATTTCATAAGATATGAGCAAAATGGTTCAACAATATCTTGTTGGCTGTCAACTGTATCTCACTTTGCTATGCAGCAAGAAATACTTCTATTGTGAACCCATGTACTGGACATGACTGTGTCATTGCTTTTTGTGTATACTTTAATGAATTTGGTTTTTGTTGGTGTGTCATGTCATACATGTGTGTCAGGATCTGTGGTTCTTAGTTTCTTTTTTTTTTTGTGTGTGCACATCTTTATATGCATTTCATAAACATTCATATTTCCATGTTTGCGAGTGTGGGATTTTTTTTTTTTTTGGGGGGGGGGGGGGGGGGGGGGTGTGGTCTTTACTACTCCCAAACCCCAAGGCATAACTAGTTTACTTTTCCCCACCTACCAAGGTGCATGATGTGCTATCAAATTTGAGAATCTACTCTTTACATTCTGATCTACATTAATTTATGATTTGTAGGCTAAAATCCATGCATTCTGAAAGCTTCTAACAAGAGTATCAAGTGGTTATGAAATGAATGGGTCAAATTATATAGCTTGAGGTTTTCGTGATACAGGGGTTTAATTTACTCAAAACAGTGATCCATTCTATTCTTCATGATTTACATACCTTAAGATATAACAATAACAGCAGCAGCAACAACCTCGAATCCTTCATCCCAATACTCGTGTTTGGTTTCATGAATCTGTTTCTGCCATTTTGTTCTGTTAAGGGCCAACTCCATTTGCGTTAAAGCTAATATGGTACCTATATCTCGCCCATTTTTTACTTTTTCAGAGAATCACTAACCTCCCCGAGCTTTATTTTTCGGCATTACCAGTAGGCTATAGCTCTTACAACATTTACTTCAAACACCCAGGGGGTTGGTGATTGGATTGTGTCTCTGTCAATTTTCTCACTCACAGGTCATTAAAAAGTTATGTATTTACAAGTATATCCTAATATAATTAGGCAATTAAAAAATTTCTGGGGCTCCATGCCTTCAACTATAATATTCACATGCATCACACATGTAAAATACTAGTTTTAATAACTCAACTATTATTTGACTCCATTGTGCTCAACCAAGGGTCTTTGATCTTCACTCTTAATTCATTTCATTTTGAGTAGGTTTCTACTCTCTTTTTCTCATCTTGGAAAGCTTATGCTTATAAATAATCCTCTCCTCTCGGTCCCTCTTTGTCCATAGCATTCTCTTAAGCTTATACATTTAACATTACCTATGAGTATTATATCAATAACATTATTTAGGAGTATTAAAGTTTTCCTTGACCACCATTGCCACTTCCCTCCCCCACCACCCCCCATGCCAATACCCAAAAAAAAAAAAGGAAAGAAAACACACACACACACACGAAGTTTTGAGTGCTATGCACATGAAAGGCAGGAATATCCACGCATATAATGAAGTTAGATCCCTACATTCACCTTATCATCCCTTAATATTATCATTTTGTGCAGTCATTAGATGGGCTTCTTTTATCAGAATCATAGTTAAACTAATATTCTAATTTTGTGAAATTTCTTGTAAATTATATAGTTTGGAATTCCAATTTTATCTGGATCTATATTTGTTTTTAATATAAAATTTGTGTCAATTTCATAGTACAGAGCTTTTATCTAAGTGCAGCATATCTAGTTATAGTAATCGAGACACAGTTATTTCTAGAAAGAGAGTTCAGAGAACTAACTAATATTCTGATATATTTTTTTAGTTCTTTTTCCCCTGAGGAATATTGTTGTCCAATTTTTGAGTCCAGGAGTGAGGGTGAACAGTTGCACTTCTTCTTTTCCTAATGTTTTAGTGGTTAGGGTTTAAAGTGCAAACAGTGACATCAGAGGATCTCATGCGAATCCTTTTTTTGGAAGGGAGCCCATATGACCTTCATGTTGATTTCTTCAATGCAGCATATTTATCCATCTTTGAGGTCACAATGCTAGTCATCTTTTTCTTTTTTCCCTTCAAGAGTTTATTTTAAATCGAAGTGTATTATGAAAATGTATTTGAGTATTGCACCTGAGAAAGAAATTCCAGTTGTGTTTCTGATGAGGCCTGAGCTATTCTTTCACCATTTGGATTGACAATCATTCTTATCATAATAAATGTTCTTGAATGCGATTGCGCCATGTCAAGATTAACTATGAGATTATAGACTATAAACTAAACAAATTTGAAACATATAAGGGTGTTCGATTTGGGATAAAATGTCAAAAAGTTTTTTTTGAGTAATTTTTTATACTAGAGGGAGGATAATTTGGTTCAATGCATAATTAGCAAATAAGGAGTGATCTTGCCTGGTGCGTGGAAACTAATAGGGTTCTGGATCGTGCATCCTAGAGAAGTTCAGAGACATAGAGTTCACAATGCAGTGACTGATATATGGTTAATTTTAATTCAATAGGATGTGATAAGATTCTGAAGAATCTAAGGTTAGAAATAAAGTATATTCAAATAGATCTCAATATATGATTAGGAGATAAATTGTAATACAAATTATAAAAATTATAGAAGATTGAAAAATCTTCTCAATATTTGATACCCTTGGAAAGGTGAGTTCCTTTCTTTTCCCCTCTTTCTTCTTTTCCCCTCTGTTGTTTGGTATGTGCATGTGGGGTTCTGTTCTTTCTTTTCTTTCTTTTGGTGGAGGTGTTGTTGGTTCTTTTATGTTTGATTTCGAGAGTGTTATAGATAATACATTCACGCCCACCCACGTATATGGTTTCAAGGGCTTTATTAATTTCTGGAAACTAACTTTCCTACCTTCAAATACGAAATTACCTGTTCGGGCCCCTGTGGGTAATCCACATTGTTTATCTTGATGGTAAACTATAAAATGGATATATGAAATTGTCCTTTACATTCAAGTTGTAAAAAGCAATTCATTTGGTAAACAGTAAATGAATGGATTAGAAAGCTTAGAAACGTGTAATTTTCTTTCCATATCCACATGGATTGCAAGTAATTTTTTAAGTATTTCTAATTTCTATCCAAATCCACATATATGTATGTACGTGTGTGTGTGCGCGCGCGCGCGCGTGCGTGCAAACACTCAACTTAATCGAGGAGATGTCCCTTTAAAGAACTCAATGGAAGAAAAGTTTTATGTAGACCCCCCATTTATAGTAAAGATTTTGTTGTTGTTGTATGCACATCAGTATCCATTTTCATTAGGATAAGCTTTGTGTTTGGAGTGAATAAATAAAGCCTTGGGCCCTAACTATACATACAGATATGACTTGCAATTGACTTCTTTGGCTATGCTTGGGAGTTTAGTTTTTGAAATGTTTTGGGGTGTTTTGGAGGGATGCATTATGAAGTGTTCATAAAAAATACTTTCGAGTTTTTAGATAAGTGTTAAAACACCCCAAAAACAAGTGTTTTGGAGTGTTTTTTAGAAGAGTCCAAATCGGGGTGTTTTGGAGGGTTTTGAATTATTTATCCAAAAATATCTCCTTTTTTTTTTCCTGATTCAACTCTCGTCCATGTGCTTTCCTTTTTCCTAATTAGGCATACATGCCTTTTACATGTTTATGAAACCCATAGAAACTCGTGCGAAAACCAAAACTCTCGAGTACAAGTTTGAACATATCAAAACCCATGAATAAACCACTCCAAAACACATCATCAAAACACTTCAAAACACACACTCGGAAAACACCCCAAAACACTTTTCTTTTGGCATCCAAGTACAACCTTAAACTAGGAGTTAAGACAAATTCTCTCTCACCAAATTCCAAGAAAAGTCAAAAATATTGTATCTTTATTGTGAGTGGAAATACTGGAGTATTAAATTATTAATCAAGCTTAAATAACTGTGCGTTCAGGAGTCCTAGAAATGACAGTGTAGACAATATCTTCAACATTCTCTTTAGATTTAATTTAGAGTTTAATCAAGCTAGTAGTATATATTAATGCACACATGCATTTGTGCGATTTATTTAATTGCATGCAATTTTACTGCTTTATTGCATTGCTGCAGCAAGTTAAAGTTTCTTATATGTTGTGTTGTGCTTATTACTTTAATATTAGTTTTACCCAGAGGGTCTCTTGCTGTCCCTGTTCAATCTTTCTCACCTTCACTTGGACTAGTTTCCTTGTGATTTGAAAGCGAAGCATAGTTTCCTTGTGATATGGAAGCCAAGCCTTCCAATTGAAATCTATCCGTAATTCCATCTTGCCATTGTAAATCTAGTCCAGTCATATTTTTCTAGATAAATGCATTTTTTTTTAAAAAAAATCAGCAAATTTGAATTTTCCTTCCTATACTACCGAGTGGTCAGAAAGTGACTGAAAGTTTCAAGTTATTTAGATCCACACACACAAATACACGCGCATGCATGTGCGCGCGCACACACACACACACACACAACAATCCCTACTACCAGTACCACATAACTGGATTTTGAATTTTAAATTCATTTCTTTCCTTCAGATGCAATGGTTATGTTGAAGCGTGGAAGCGGCTTACAGTTCATCAGGCTCCAAACATCCTCACTATTGCTTTGAAGAGGTTCCAGGTTATAACTCAAACTTTTGCTATTATCTTTCTACAAGGTGCAAAACTGCAAAAGTTTCAAATGGTTGTCTTCGTGTTTGTTCAGAGTGGTAGGTTTGGTAAATTGAACAAAAGAGTGACTTTTCCTGAGGAGCTGGATCTTTCTCCATATATGAGTGAGGATGGAGATGGGACCAATCTGTATTCACTGTATGCGGTTGTAGTTCATGTTGACATGTTGAATGCTTCATTTTTTGGCCATTACATTTGTTATACCAAAGATTATTATGGATGTTGGTACAGGATTGATGACTGTAAGGTATATCTACATCATACTTCTTATAAATTTAAATATCAAATTGTCAATTGTTGTTCTCAGTATTGTAAGATTGCAGGTCACTATTGTGGATGTGGAGGAGGTACTTTCACAGGGAGCATATATGCTCTTATATAGCAGGTAACGACTCATCCAAAGTCTTGTTTAATAATCATACAGAACACCACAAGCTGTCAAGCTGTTGCGAAAAGGCCGTTTGTGTGTTTTATTTTTCCATTAATAAAAGGCTACATTACATTAGTGCAATCAGAAAGGCGTTTAAGAGTCCTTCAAAATTGACGATAGTCTATGAAACAATGTCCAATGTTCATTTAGGGCAATTAAAACAGCAACTTTATTAGTTTAACTTCAGATTGGTTGTTTTTGAATTTCTATAATGAATTACGCCCACATTTCTGATCAAGAGATTCATCTATTTCCTATCTTAGATCCATCAAAATAATGGTTCAGTTATTCATAGTTACCACTCTCCTTGGTAACTTTCATGTTTATCTGATCACACACTGCATGATTGCTTTCAAATTCTTTTTGATGAGGATGTACTCTCTGCAAATAGGGTAGTATTCTTAGTTGAAACTATGCCAATTTAAGTTGATCCTTGTCTCTGGCGCTGCTTATTTCGTTTTTGATTGGGAGGAAATAAGTTGGTCATTCTTCATAGTTGAATTTTTTTTTTTTTTTTTTTGAGTAAAATTGGTCTAAATTGTAATTCGTCTCTCTTTACCTTCAAAAAGATGCACAGTTTTTTTTTTTTTTCTTTTTCTTTCTCCCCCTTGGCTTTACCATGTAATGTTTGTATAACTTGTATTAATACGGACTGTTACATGTGTTTGTTAATGATTTTCATTTCATAAATGATGATTGTACACTTTCTTTTGCTGGTTAGGAGGACTGCACGTAGAGAGCCTTTTATTAAACCCATAGAACCTGCAAGAAAAAAACACATGGCTTCAAATGACATTGGCGTATCAAATGTTCCCAATGGAGTGAATTTGTCGAATGGTTTTACAAGCTTCCTCTCGAGTACTTGTTCGGAATCAAATGGTGTAAGCATCTCCTCTACTGCTGGCTCAGAATCAAATATTTCTTTGCTGAGGGACACGGGTCATGACAGACTGACAGATGATAAAACTGATACTACTATGAAGTCAAAAGAGGATTTGGACTCGGAAGTATCTGTTGAATTGACTCCAAGTCTAGTGCATAAAGGTTCAGGGGACAGGGATATGATTGATTCTGAATTATGCTCTTTTGGACTAAAAGGTCGTGAAAAAGAGATTTCAAATCAGCCTTCTCATGTTCAGGAAGATGCAATTGGTGTCTCCGAAATTGACGGCTATCATTTCTCTCCAGCAACACCTTCTTCTGTTGAAGCCCTACAGACGGACCTCAAAGAGCCAAATGGCTGCAATGGAGAGAGTTCAAGACAGCCATCTCATTTACTGGAGGATGTTAGTGCTGTCTCCCAAACAGATAGCAATTTTCTTGCTCCAGCTACACTGACCTCTGCTGAAACCCAATGTATGAAATGTGAGAAACCTCTTGGTATTTCAGATGCCAATTCCCATATCAAAGATAATGGGTCAATTTGCGTCAATGGTGAAGTGCCCCACTTGTCGGGATATCTCGCAGATGGCAACATTTCACATCAAAGCCTGGCCACAAACACCATCCACAACATGGATGTGATGTCTTCTCATGCTTCAGTTTCTTCATCACCATCTATTGAATCAAAAAATTCTGTTGTTTCCAAATCAGAGCTAGTAATGGCAGAACATCACCCATCAGGCTCAGCTAATGGAGTTGGCAAGCTGCGCAACGTTCCATGCAGAAGTGAAGGGAATAAAGCTTTGCTCCTGGTCTCAGAGAATGGCTCCTTTGGGAAGCCAAAACCATTGTTTTCTCGTGGTTTTCTTGATAAACCTACTGGAAAGAAGTCTGCAGAGCATGAAAAGAGAACCCAAGGAGAGACACCAAAATCTGCTGCTGCTGCTAAAATTGCCAATGGTTATGCAAACGGGCAGTCAAAGATAGACATTGATGCCAATGGTCCAACTTTGGTGTTGACATCTGAGAGAGGCAAGATTTCATCTGATCCTGGTGTCGCACTCGATCATCGCGGTTCCTTGAATGGCATTTATAGGAAGTCAGCTGCTGAGCTAAAAATTGGACAAGCCAAGTGTAGGGTTCCTGGTGAAGTCGCTTCGGGTTCAGAAGCAGCCTCCTCTAAGGAGAACTGCAGTACGTCAAACAATGTTACTGTTTGCAACAAAGAGAATGGATGCAGGGTTTACGACGCCACATCAAGATTGGATGAGGATGAAAACGATGACGACAGATCAGGTTGCCCGCCAAAACTAGTAGATGGTACATGTTATCAAGCTAAGCATGTGAGCTTGTGTGGAGTTTAAAAGGGGGAAGCTGCAGCCGTGAGTAGATCCCTAGACTGGTGGTGCCTCTGTGCTAGCAAGGAGAAAACAGATAGTTTTGGGTCAGGGAGGGAGTCATTTACGATTGGAGTACAAACATCTGTACAAGGGTCGTCTTATGTGTGCGTACAAACATATTGGCTTCCTCTCTCTCAATCTAATGTTTCAGCTACGGTTTATTAGTATAGAATTGGGGCAGGGCATCCAAAGAAAAATATCGCAGAGACGCCTGAAGCCATTGTTACCCCCCATTTATGCTTGCTGGTGCTCTGTGTTAAAATCTTTTTAGTCTTGTAGGTCCAAAGGGACTATCAGTGGCTATTCTTTTTTACCTATAGCTGATGTTACTTTCTTGTTTGTCAAGGGATATAAGCCTACAGGTTACATCTACACTATGCAGATCAATTTCTAGATGAATCTTGCAGTTTATTCAATTATTATTGTAGTACACGTATTCCGCTGGGAGAAGTGTACTAATTTCAAAATGGACCTTCTCTTCTGTATTTATCCTATGTTAATCTTTAGATACCATATAGTCAAGGTAATATGCCCTCAATTTATTTTAATTTTATTGACTGCCATCCTTCTTGATGACAAGTCATTCAAAATTTATATATAGTGAGATTAAGTATCAAATAGAGTTTGCTGGTAGTATTATTACTAGATAGCTTCTTAGTAACAATTGTAGAAAATTCAGACAGGTGCAACTACTCCAAAAAAAAAAAAAAAAAAAACAATAATTTGATGAGAATAATAATGATCTGAGAAATTGAGTGTTTTTTATGGATTTAGATGGCAGTGGTCCGGAATGGTAATAGTGGTCCGGAATGGTAATTGATATGTTTATGGGTTAATTTTTAATATGCATGATATACAATTTTGAATTAAAATAAAAAATTTACATTTTTAATTTAAAATTTTGTATATAGTAGGTTAGGCCTGCGGATGAGTCTATTACCATCCCTAGTGGGTGAGGAAAAGAGTCAACAAATGGAAGCACTTGAATTTTATGTTATTTAGCTAATATTCTTTTGTTTTATGTGTCAATACAATCTATTCAATGGTTATTATGGGTCCGCCCTAGGAAGGGGAGTTTCCAAAGTACCACACTAATTTTCCCTGTGAGCCTACTTAATAACAGGACTGCTAGCCTGAACAAAAAAGCACATTGGGTTCATTGGGAAAATTGGTGTGCTCTTTTACAAACTCCCCCTTGGAAGCGGCAAGCTCCCATCCCAATCTTACAGGAGTTTCTAGAAGGACACAGTATTTTTCCCAGCATTTTTCCCATCGAACCTATTTAAAAACTTTTTTCATATCATAACTTGTTGTCACAGTATTTTTCCCCCAGCGAGCCTATTTAAAAACTTTTTTCATATTATAACTTGTCAATGAATTTTTTAAACGGAAATATATCTATCTTTAATTTATCTTCTCCTTCTCTTCTCAGACTGCAGTTCAGTTCACAAAAAAAAAAAAAAAAAAAATCCCTAAAACCTTCAACTATTCCATCAATTCTTTTTCTAAATTATCTCACAAAATTCGAAAATTGGTTTTAATAGGCTTTTGATTACTCAAAAATACTAGAAACAGTGCGAATAGATAAAAATTATGAACCAAAAAAAAAAAAAAAATCGCAGTCCGGACTAATAATCCGGACAGTTTCTCCACTGTCCGGACTATAAGCTCGGACAGTGAATTTCACATTTCGTAGTATACACCCCGAAGAATGTTAATTCCGTCTCCAAACATGTTAACATCACAGTGGAGTACTGACACTTTGATGCGGCTTTATGAACATGTTGTTTTCTTCCTCTATTCGATCTTTAAAAAATAGATATACTATTTTATCTGGAGGAATGCAATTTTGAAGGAGAATCGTCGATTTCTCCCAGAATATTCAAAAGGTAGATATAACATTTTATCTGACTTTCTTCATTTGGCCATTCAAGAAACAATAACAATCAAGACTAATTTCGTAAGACTCTTCAACAATATGCAATTACATGTGTTACATTTGATTTTCACATTCATATCACAAATGCACTAGTTAAGCTTGCAAATTCGATCAGCGACACTCACTACCCTAAAATACTCTTTCTATTCACAAAAAACCTAAATTTTATGTTACAATTTTATTATAAAAACTTATCATATAAAGAAATCAAAATATAATTACATCGAAGAGAATTGATTATGCAACAAACACAAATAATTTATTCATCTCTCAAATTTATAGTAATAGTTTACTCCTTCCGACTACAAATTTCATTAATACACAAATAAATCCAAATAAATGCAAAAGAAAAAAAATAAAAAAGGGAAAAAAATTCCAGTTTGTTCTTGTAATTATAGATGAGTTGGGTCTGTAGATTATGGAGCTTGGCAGATTTAGAGGCAGAGGCAACATACTCTGTCGCCGTCTCATCTTGGCTCACAGAACACGAACCATCTATCTTGACTCTTGACTCGCATAATACAGCTTAGCCAAATCCAACAGCAATGTAATTTCTTTTACAGCCTCAGTCAAATTAAAGATCAATTCCCATCAATTCAGCAAATTCAAATAATATCCCAAAACACAAAAGATTGAATCTTTATATAAATTAATCAATTCCCATCAACTTGCATTTCTCATCCAAAGAACAACTCCCGGCAATAAATTTGCTGCAAATCTTGTGGCCGCGGCGGCATGAGAATCGGGGAGCTCGCTGTGAAGGAATTTGCAAGGGCGGCGAGTGCAGCGGCCGGCCAGCCAGTAGAAGCAGACCTCGTTGCAGCGATCGTTGGCGGAGGAGGTGAAGTGAGAGGGCCCCGTCGGCGGCTGAACCTTGACGCGCCCATCGCTGTGGACGACGACACGGCAAAACTCAAGATCGGAAATTTGAAAGCGGGGGGGGGGGCACCGTTGCGGAAGGGCGACAGGTGCAGGGGGCGACGGGCGTGGCGGACCGGGGCAGATTTTGGGGGACTATAGGGCACTAAGAAAGGGGGTTTGTCGGAGAAATAGGGAAGGACAATGGAGGGAAATTCGGTGGTGCTCACTAGAACTAGGAAAACTGGGCTCACTATGAAAAATGGTGTACCCATCTAGAAACTCCCCTCTCTTCTCCCTCTGGGACTCTCTTCAGATCTACGGAAAGCCCAGAGGAGGTAGGTTCACTCTCCAATCTCAAATTGGGCCCCCCCCTTTTTTTTTAATTGTTTTTGGTTATTTCGTATTTGGGCTTGAATTTAGTTGCTCTTGGGAGAATTGGAGGTTGTCATTTTATTGGGTTTTGCTCGAAATTTTGAAGGGGATAAAAAAATGGTGGTTCTTGATAGTTTAAGCTAGTTTTTAGTGGCCATAATTGAGTATTCAATTTTAATTTTTTTTTTTTTTTGGTTAAATTGTTCTTGTGGGTTCTAAATGTTTGATTTTGTGAAGTTGTGGTGGCTGCTCTTTTAGTTGTGTTTTGTCAATTTGAATAAGGTGGAGTCTTTAATTTTTTATTTTTTATTTTTGGAGATGAATGAATTATGAAAAAGTAACATAAAATACGATTTTGTTGGCAATCAAATAGAATGCTGCTAATGCTCTATTTTTCTGTACAATTTGCACAGTTTGGAGACAAGCATTACATGGTTCTTATTCGTTTTATATCTTTTTTATCAAAGAATCTGCTCTAAGTTCACGAGGATCTGCCTGAAGAATGGCTAAACCAAGAAATATGATGTCGATTTATATGAGATAGTCCTTAAGCTATTAGGTAGTGGATGTGGAAAGATGGAGCATGTACAATAATACATCAAGCTTAAAATTTGAAGATATGTGAAAGATAGAAATAACTTATGTAGCAGAAATTTCTTTTAGCAGAGTTTGAATCCGTGACCTCCGAGTACCTAAATCTCATACCATATCAAGAAACCACTTAAATTTTAAATGCACAAGCTATTTTAGATTAAAAAAAAAAAAAAAGAGTAGTGATTTTGGTCGGAACCAACCAAAAATTATGGCTGAGGCAACCTTTAATCAATTTGGCCGAATGAGGAGAGTCACATCTGCTTGTTAAGCTCAGCAACCAAAGGGCAAACATCAAATATCCACTATTTGGTGGAAGCTTCATACTCTTCCTGAACGGTACCTGTCCAGAAGACTACATCATTCTTTATACAAAAACAAAGCAAGAGAGAAGTACGAGGAGTATTTCTTAAGATTCTATTATGTCTTTCAGTCCATACGGTCCTAAGTACTCTCTCTTTGGTGTTCCCAAGTACTCTCTGATAGAGATTTAATTATGATTTGATTAGAATTTGGTTAGATTTGGTATTCTTGTTACATTAGGATTTGATTAGATTTGATTAGAGATTTGGATAGATTTGGTATTTTGTTACTTTAGAATTCTCTATATATATGGCTTGTAAAACCCTAATTTGAATATAGAGTGAAATATTATTTCTTTTGAGAGCATGTGATTTGTTTCTTTATCAAATCTTTCCTCGAGTGATTCGTGAGAGAGTGGGCGTGTGATTCGCCTGGACGCGAGGTCCAAAACCCTAATTTATCCTCCAAAACCCTAAGTTCTTCCCCAATTCCCCACCACAAACCCTAAATCGCTTTCGTCCTGCGTCACTCTCCCAATGGTATTACGACTTAAGCAGAAGGTGTTGCCCCATATGTCATGAAGGCTATAGGGGTCCCTAATACCTTGGACAGAGTTACTACCGTGCTCCCAAATCACCCTAACTAAGAGGCAGGTAAAGATGTGCTCCATGGTCTCTTCATTCAAATGCTTACCCCATGTAAGCATTGGATTGCTTCCCTTGCCAGCAGCCATTAAATCATGTATTGTTGCTTCTTATTTAATATAGTACACGTATACTTCCGAGGATATTACTCACTGTGCGTATTTTTTCTCGGCTTCATTATTTCTTACATTCTAAGAAGGATTAGATATATGTTATACCCAATTATCCATTCCTGCTGCTAAACTTCCATGACAATTTAAGTATTTCTCTTCTCCTATGGATGTTGTTGACTGTGTGTTTAGTCTTGAAGCAAATGCATAGTGTATTAGAATCGATAATACTACAGGAAAAATTCATCCTTCAATGTAAATTTCTATGTGCCAACAAAACACCAAGTGTTCCCTGCAATAGCGTGTAATGTTTCTCCTCATATACATCCTATCATCTTTTTTTAGATAATAAAAGAAAATTGTATGAATGTTTGGGCAGTAGAGCTTAATATTTTTATCTACCTTGGCAAGTTAGCACTATTTACATATGAGCCCAGTAAAGTGAGAATTTTTTTTTTTGTTTTTCTTCTTCTTTACTGTTTCTACTCTACCTAGTTTTCTTCAATTTTGCTACAGTATGGTGGCTTGTTTGTTCAGCTAATTGGAGCCTTTTGCAGGTGCATGCAACAGGCTGATGGCTCTGTTTTTGACCTCTTGGGTGTTTAACTCAGAAACATCTTCAGGTCTTGCTCTTGGGAGAGTGTCCCAGTAGGATCCTTTCCTCAAACATTCAAAAGTACCAAAGGCACCCAAAAGGAGAAATAATATTCAAATCAAGGGCTTGCAGGTTTGTAAGTTGTTAATGCTATTCCACAATTGTGTATATTAGTAAATAATAGTAACTAAGATGTCAGTTTATCAGATGAGTGAGAAGAATTGTCCATCACTTCTTGGCAAAGTTTGATGATGTACTGTGCATATTGATAGCTAAACTTATTTCCATGCCTGTGTAGACTGTGGAAACAACTCTACCATCAAGACTTCTTAGTTCTTACTTTTATCCTGGACGGATTTCTGTTCTCTTAAATTTAGTCTAGATTTTTTCTTTTTTCTTTTTCAATTGAAGATAGCACCCACCATTGACATTGGCGATCGTTTTAAAGGCAAGGCCGGCCCTCTGCCGGGGAAGTTCTTGAAGCAACGTAGGTCATTTGGCTCTGTCTCGACTTGGAATATATTTTCCTTTAGGTGGAGTCAACCAAGAAGCTTTTGTCGGTAATTTGGATCAGAATAGTCGCTTTTATAAATGCATCAATCGTGTTCCAGCTGCTCACTCAGCTTTATCCCAAGTCCCAAGATCTTCAGAAAAGGGAGGGAGGAAGCAGGCAGGAAGAAGATTCTTCAATACACACGTTATGCTTCAGTAGGGTTTTGCAGTGGTACAGGTACGATCTAAGAAACCTTCGATTTGATGAATTTGAATTGCAGTATTCAAAGATTTATTTGGTCTTTTAATGTGTATAGTATCTTTTGTTGGTGTATAGTATCTTTTATTGACAATTGGGAATTAACTTGTTTCGAGTGCAGTGAAGTGATGAACCTACAATTTTGCGATCTACTAATACTAGTATGATAGTGCATATGATGTAATCATCAATTGTAGTATTATGTACGATGCCTTCTGTATTTGCCAATTTTTCATATAATTGTGAGTAAAATAGATGAACATCTTTTCCATGGATGTTATTGAGATGCATTTAACTGCTGCCATGCTGAATTTTTGGTTAAGTATTTATAAAAGATGGCTCTCTCTCTCTCTCTCTCTCTCCCCCGCCCTACTTGCATGCAAGTTGCGACTAGGTGTATGATGCTCTTCTTCATACACCTAGATATCTAACGAAGTGATTGCTTTTCTGATAAAAGTGTTCATATATCATTGGCATGCTAGAAGGGGAGAAGTTTGTCTCCAGTAAGAAGAGACCAAACTTTATATGAACACAGCAGCATGGTTCTTTGTAGATAAATTAGAAAGCTTCCAACTGTTGCAGTTAAGTGAACCCAAACCCATGCTTTCAGGGATGGATTAATGTTGGCTTCTCTCATGTTCAAACTTCAACCATGAGCTTTCAAAGGCTCTTTAAAAATGTTGAGATTATATGGTGGCAGTGGTAGAACTTAATGCCATTAGCTTCCTGATAGCAAGCAACAGCCGCATGTCGCAACTTGTTGCCACCTATTGTCGAAGACTCGTGAATCTTAGGATTTTGTGACATGCTGCAGGGGTTTTAAGTTAGAATACATCTCTCCATCTGCAGCCCAGATGTTGCTATGATATCTGTCAAAAGCGTGCTGTATCTAACTGCTCGAGCATTTTTTATCTCTTCCGACTGTCTTGTTGTCTCAACATCTTCACTAGCTTTGCCTGGCTGTGTAGCACGCTGTGCTGGCTTAGCTGCTCTTAAGCAGGCTGCGGTTGCTTTGAACCCACCCTGGAGGTACATGGTTTCTTCGTTATCTAACCAATGTTCTTAAAAAGGTCACCAAGTGAGGAAAATATTGCTCCATCGACTACATTCATATATATATGAAGTAAATTAATGTAATCAAACCTTAATACAACTTTGCAGTGTCTTGTAGGTGATTTTTTTTTTTTTAATCTTCCAACCAATATATTGCTCATAGCTTTCTTCATTTACATTTACTACTATATATATGAAGGTAGCTGTAGGAGATTGCCAAAAATGATACTTGGAAGTAAAGTTGTTCCGGTAACTTATGGATACTTTCATTTATTTTGAGTTGTTATTTATCGTAATCAAATCTATTCTATCGATGCTCATTTTACATTGCATCCAGACCCGTTTATCGGGCCGGGCGGCCCGTTGGGCACGCCCGGCACGGCCGAAATTTTTTTTTTTAAAATATAGCCGCTTGGGGTGTTAGGGGGTTTTTGCAATTTTTTTTTTCAAATAGCCTCCAACGGCTATTTTTATAGGCGTTGAGAGTTTCTTGCAATTTTAAATTGCAGATTTTTTTCTCAACGGTCACCGTTGGGGAGGGGGGGTTGGTAATTTTTTTTTGCAAATTAAAACATTCCTTTCTCTATAAATACCTCATTATCTCCTCTTACCATTCATCATTTTTATACACCAAATTCATTCTCAAAAATCTTCTAAAATCTTTAATTCTCAAGAAGTCTCAAGCAAAACAAGTAGCAAGTTTCAATCAAGTGATCAAGAAGTCCAAAGCAAGTAAGTCTCCCAAACAAAATCTAAACAAGTTTTCTCATTGAAGCAAGATTTTCTTCGCTATTTCGGTTTCCAGCTTCATCTCTCTAGCTAGATATTTCACTCTCTCTCTCAAATAGTTCACCGGTTAACAGTATTTATAATTTAAAGTTTTTTTTGAGAATTTTAATTTGTTTTTTTGGGATTTTATTAAAATGGATCCACACTCGTCTGACGTTTCTTGCTCTCAAGCCATGGGTTCTTTTACTTTATTTTTAATGGACGAAAAATATCAAAATTTATGTCAACCCTTAGAACAAATACTAATAACTGAAATAGTAGGGTGGTTATTGTAAAGACGCAAAAAACATATGTAAAGACTAATAACTGAAAGAGTAAGGTGTTATAGAAAAGTTTCCAGAAGATAATTTTAAAAAATGAAAAAAGCAAGACGCCGTTGCCGGGGATCGAACCCGGGTCACCCGCGTGACAGGCGGGAATACTCACCACTATACTACAACGACAACATGCTTAAGAAAAGAAAAGGAATTTTAATTGTTGTCTTAATTTCATTAGAAAAACACATCTGATGCTAAATTTATATCCATAGTTAACAAAACGAACACAAATCAAACTTATAACATATTTTTTTTTTAAAAAAAAGATAATTTTCATTACATAACTATGTCTTTGCAATCGAAAAAAAATATAATTCTTAATATGTGACTGTCATTAATGGTTCTGTATATGCTAATTTTATTCATATGTTTGGATATGCATTTATATATGTTAGATTCCATAAGTATTATCTACATTCTTATTACATTTCTAAACGAAGTAGATACTAAAAATGTCTTCTGTTTATTTTCTTTTCTTTTCCTTCATTTTCTCTCAGACCTAACAGAGCCTAATCCTAATAGTTGTAGTAACGAATCCAAAAATAAAGGAACTTCTAGATGCGCCTCATTTTTTTTCTTAGTGAGCCTATAAGTTAAAAAATAAATAATTATAAATTTGCTATTAATTTTTTTGAGGAAAAAAAAACCTCATTCCATTCTCTCTATATATGCAGGTCCGGTCCTAATGTTTTAGAGGCCCGGGGCGAAATGAGAAAGGGGCCCTAACAAGTCTTATTAAAATTTTAAATAAATATTTTCATTACCAAAATTAAAATTTAGTATATAGTTTTGCCATTACAAAAACTAATCATAATTTATAAAAAGCAATTTCTTCGGGCATTCCTAAATGCAAAATCCTCAATAATAGTATCAAGATTAATACTGTCCAACATTTCCTTCTCAATACATAAAATCGCCAGAACATTTAACCTTTCTTGTGACATTGATGACCTCAAATAGATTTTCAGCAATTTCAACTTTGAAAAACTTCTCTCTGCTGATGCAACAGTTACAGGTACTGTCAATAAAATTCGATAAGTAATGGAAACATTAGGATAGCAATCTGCAATTTTGACATACTCAAGAATTTCAACTGATGACATTGACATATTTGGCAGAGTCATCTTCAACACTTTTAGCTCAGAAAAAAATCATCTAAATCCACATCCGACACATTGTTATGAGAAAAAGTATTGGCAAAATTAATACAACACTCTCTTAATTCATTATCATCCAATGACTTCAACTTTTTTGAATCCAATAAGAATCCAAAAATATTTTCAAATATTTTTAATTACTCAAATCTATTATTCAATGAAGAAATCGCCATATCAACAATGACCAAAAAATAATTAACTCTAAATGACTCCTCTTCTGATTGCATTTCCTCTTCATTATCATTTCCATCAAATTGTCTTTTCCTAATAATGCGATATTTTATTGGAAATGTAGACTCTATATTCATCTCACATGCAATATTTTTTACAGTATTTATACTAGATACAAACCCTTTATTTCTATATTTTTTAAAAAATTTCATTACACCTTCTAATCGATTCATGATAACTTAGCCCCCTTTAGATTATGGGCCATGAACAGGTGCACAGTTCGCACCTGTCCAGGGCCGGCCCTGTATATATATCGCCGCCGCAGCGACGACAGCGGCAGCCTGCTGCTACCGCTGTTGCAGTGGTGGGTGTTGCCGCCAGCTGCTGCTGTTGGGAGGAGGAAGGAAACTAATTAAGAAAAAAATAGTCATATTTTAAATACTCGTAGACTTACTAAGAAATTGGGCTTACTAAAAAAACAAGGGGCGGATCTAGAAATTCCAAAAATAAATGTCTGCTGTAAATATTTTAGTGGACGTTAGTAATATAACCCTAATCTTAATAGTTTTAGTTATGAACCTAAAATTAAATATCTGCTGTAACTTGGCTCTTCTCTCTCATCCTTCGATCTGCAATCAAGGGTCTCTCTCTCTCTCTCTCTCTCTCTCTCTTCTCTCTCCCCCCCTGTTTCTCTACGCTATGGACGCCATAGATTCCGTCGTCGATCCACTCCGCGAGTTCGCAAAGGACAGCGTGCGCCTCGTCAAGAGATGCCACAAGCCCGATCGCAAGGGTAAGGCCTCGATTCTGTCTCGATTCAATCGTTAGATCTGTGGAGTTAGGAGTTAAATTGGATGGATTTTTTTATTTTTTATTTTTTTAAAATTTTGTAGAGTTCACGAAGGTGGCGTTTCGGACCGCGATTGGGTTCGTGGTGATGGGATTCGTCGGGTTCTTCGTCAAGCTTATTTTTATCCCCATCAACAACATCATCGTCGGATCCGGTTGAGGTAAGATCCGCAGATCCGACAAGTCTAGATCTATGTTAAATATCTTTGAATTGTAGTTCTATTCTAAAGATCTCAACTTTTTGTGATTTTCTTCGGATAATTTAGCTTTTATGATTTGGATTGATCCGAATAAGCCTCTCCATAAAAATGTAATTTGATTCTGTTGGTTTGTACAATCTGTTGTTTGATTACATACAAGAGCTTGGAAATATCAAGTATGGAGACTGCACCATATATTGTGTTCATTGATTGTGCTGCAGTAAATATTTTAGCTTGTTTATCACTCCCATTTTGATGTTATATATACAGTGATGCTCATCCTTTACTTCGATTGCAATATAACATATGGCAATTAGCAAGCCTCTTTGTATTTGTTTATTGTGATAACTCCAATATGGTATTTGTTTCCATAGTTTTGGCAACTTGGTTGACTTCAATATAACCGTTAAAGGCCTTTTTGGTTAGCACAAAATATATGCGTAGTCTTACTAACTCCTGCTACTCAGTCTGACATGAATCTCCTACAAACATATTTCACCCTTAAAACCATCTAGTTTGCAGTAATTCATACTCAGCTGTTGCAAAAAGATTGAATTATCCTCTCCTACTTGCTCCCTATTCCAAGTATAACTTTTGGTAATTCGTATCCTGACAATCAACTGATCTTAATTCCCATCTCGTGTTAATGTTCGTCTCTACAATATGATAACTTGTATTCTGCCTTAGGACACCTTTGCTAGTTCAGGGAGCTGTTTGTGACACTTTGGCCATGTTATTATAATATAAAGAAGTTTCCTCCCTTCTTATCTTTCTTTTATTTCTTTTCTTTTCTAGCCTTTGCATGTGAATGCACTCTAGAGAAATTCATTGTGGTCTGCAGATTGTTTGAGGATTCATGTTGATTGTCATATATATTAGATGTGGCATGGGTTGATCACAAAACAAAGTCTTTCTCTGTCGTGTTTGCAATGACAAGTGGAATTCCTGTCTTTAGGAATTTAGATGGTACAAAGCAGGAAGAACAATTTTTTTTTTTAAGATTTTTTTTTCCACGTGAAAGGATGTAAATCTAATTGCCTAGATTTGTAGCCACTAACTTTCATTTATAGCATCAGAACTAAAAAGAAGTATTGCAAAATTGCGGTTAGCAGCCACCACCCCTTCTCCCCCATCATATCCCAACCACACACACATGCATAGACACACAAAATGCACACACACAAAAAACAAAGCATGCTTGAGCCATGTGTAAATCACCATGCAGCTTTTGAACAAGCAAGAAAGAACAAAACCCCCTAAACCAAGACTTTATATGCAGTTAAGAAAACAGAACACTCTTAGGAGCAAATTTCACACAAGTAAATAAACACCATTTTAAACCCCGGCTGTGTTAGCAAAAAGCGGAAGTTGCTGTTCCATAGAACTCCTCCATCAAGTTCAGGGACTATAATAGTTTGGTGTTGAAGCAAGGAGGCAGTGATAAATGTAGCTGTTGGTGAGATGAGAGAGGGTATGCTTGGAAATGCTGAAAATTTGTGATGAAGATGCCAATATTTTGGTCAAAATGATAGCATACATACAATAACTGTATCTGAACTTAAATTAGACAATGGTATTTCTCACTGTTTCAAAATTTTTCCTTATTGATATGTTTTTTTTCCCTCCCTAATAAGAATCAAGAATATCTTTGATCCTGAACAACTTTGTTTTTGTCCACAAGTTACTGCTGTGAGGGATTCACTGCTGATCCTTCGCGACTTTATCAAATGATATGCCACTATATTGCCTTATTGATGCAACTTTTTATGCAACTTACGGTGCAAGTAATAATTATCTAACAAATGTATGTCGTTAATTGATTCTCAGAACATATGAGTGAATGGGGGCAGGGCGACACTGACAAATCAATGTCGTATTTTCTTTGCTCTGAGATGAACTACGCGTGGTCTTCCTGTTTAGATATTCTTTAGCTCTCTTTCCTTCTCTGCTTTGTGGGTGCTTCCAATCTGTAGTGATCTTAGCAGTGATCTTTGAAATGAATTATAGTCTTTGTTTAATTTCAACGCCTATGGTAAGTTTTGAATCTTTTGATTGACTAAGAATCAGTAGCTCGAATTCACGGAGTTAGAAGAATTCTGTTGTCAATTATGTTAGACCCTTACCAACTCTCAGTACAGTCTTGGAGACGGCAACATTAGATGTGGAATTAGAAATCAACAGCCACAGGGATTTAACTATAGATGCTGTGATTTATCTGCTGCTGTAATTTATGCATTTATTAGGACTTTTTTAACTTACTGTTCCATCTTTACCTTTGATGAGCTATATCAATAAAGTACGGACACTTATAATATTGTGAGACATTGCCAGTGTCAGATATTTATGTTAGATATGTGTTTTCTGTAAATATTTTTAAGATTACTGTACACTGTCAAAAGAAAAAAAAAAAAAAAAAAAATAGAAATTACTTTTACTGACAAAATTAGACATGAGATGGCCATTGCATAAATTTGTCTTTCGCAAGAATCTGCTGTGCAATGCTTAGTTTTGAAGTTAATTAAAGAAAGTTGCACCTTTCGAGCCATACATCTTGCATGAGGTTCCATTAAACGTTATATTATAGATATTTTTGTTTTTATTATCTTATCTTGAGATTATTGTAGCTTATTATTCAATCTTAAAACTACTCCCAAAAATGCCATACTCAAATATTTTTCATTATGATAATTCAAATACATACCACATGGTAATGACTACCGTTTTGGATTAAGTTTGTATTGTAACATGTTGTCTTGTAATAATCCATTTGAATCTTGATTAGTTTTCTCAAAAATATAAGTGTAAATACATTATATATATTGTTATTCTACCATTCTCAGCTTATTTTATATCGTAGCAGTCCAGATTATGAAGCTATTGCCATTTTTGGATGCCATTTGGGCTCTTTCTTGAATTGGTGCGATACATGAGAAAAAGGACAGATCTCCTAATATGATTGTGCTTAATTAATTGTTATAATATAAGAATAAATAGTTTCCTCTAAGCGATAAATTAATTCAATTGGAGACTATTAACGAATTTGAAACGGAGGTCATTTAACTAGCGAAAGTGGAGATTTATGCGAAGTTAGAAGGGAAAGACAACATTTATGGAGGATTGTGGCCTAGCTAATGCATTAGCCTTCTCATTGTAGGTTTCATTCCCTAGTATGTGGTTTTCAAATATAAGTCTACATGCTAATCTTCCTCCGAAAAAAAAAAAGAAAGAAAGAGTAAAGTATTAGATCTCCATGGACTATCATGTTTTCCTTGGAAAGCTATTATGTTATATGAAACAGACGAATTTTTAAAATTTATGAAAACTCCAAAAGGTATTAACAACTTAGTAGACGAAAAAGAAGAATAGATAGTAAAAATAAAGAAGAATTAAAATTTTGTTCTGATAAAGAAACGAAGATAAATAGGAAATGTTCGAGGTTAAAAAGTAGCACACATTGTTACCGTTGCCGGGAATCGAACCCGGGCTGTGTGACGGGGGGGAATACTCACCACTATTCTAGAACGATTTTATAAGATATGTGCCAAGATTCATTGACCAGATTTTTTGAAGCCACTTGTAAAAATGCTGAGGCTACAATATTAAGAATCCTAGACCGTGCGGTAACTCATTACTTCTTACCTCTCCGCAGCTTTCCGTCTTGCACTCAAACAAACCCCATGTATCTATATTTTTTTTTAGCAAATCCGGTGAGTATACTCCATGTGTTCCATTAAATAGATTTTAACGAAATATACTCTATTAAATAGATTTTAACGAAACATACTCCATGTATTCCATTAAAGAGATTGTTTTGCTATGTACCTAGTAATTGAGGTGCGATAGTACCATATTAATGGAGTTTTAACGAAACATATTAATACCAGATTGTTTTACTATGTACCTAGTAATTGAGGTATGATAGTAATAAGATTACAAATATTATTAATACATATTTATCGCCGGCGAGCTAGTTATTAACTCCTTTCCTCTCTTGTACTTCTCTATACCATAACTTGTGTACATCCTGTTTGAGCTCTCCCCTCTTCTACTGATGTTGTTTAGATTTGTCCTTGGATCTTTGCTTTGTTGTCTGCATTACAACTCCATATTGTCAATTCAAATACAATAAACCATGGCCTTACTCCAAGATTTTAATCCTTGCTTAATATAAATATTGCCTACAATAACTCTTTCAACCTAAGGGAGCCCTCCCATTTTTATGTCCCCCCTCCTCTTACACTCGTAATAGAACCCTGTATACACAAACCAAACCACCAGCCTGACCAGCACAACGCACACCACCCCCAACCCCTCCGCCGCCCTCTCCGCCGCCGCCATTGCCACCGTCAAAACGAACCCCTGCAACCTAACCTTTCTCCCTCCCAGCATCTCCCCAGCTTTCCTCACCGCCTCCATCCCCACCGCCTCCCCTTCCTCCTCCACCACCGACATCACCACACTCATCTTGCACGCGATCTCCGAGTGCGCAAAGATTACCGGAGCAAGCCATAACATGCATCCGACGGAGCCCAGGATGACGGCCGCCTCGGTGGCCGCTGCACCGCTCGCCGCCTTTGCCAGTGATTTCAGCATCAGGAGGAGGGGTGCCGGTGCAGTGTAGTAGAGCTCGACGCAGAGGAGTGTGAGCGCTGGCCGATGCCACGTCTGTTGGACCCGACGGAGGAGAGTTCGGAGTGACGGGCCGTGTTCGGAGAAAGGAAGGGATGATAGGTAGACGGTGAGCATTGTCGAGAGCCTGGAGAGGAGGAGGTGGGCGGGGTCGAAGGCAGCTGAAGGTTTCGGGCCGAGGAGGGATTTGGGGCCGAGGAGGGATTTGGGGCCGGAGAAGAGGAGGAGGAAGAGGTTGGTGCATAGGAGAACAAGGAGGATGGTGGAGAGTGCAGGCTTGTTCTCCTCCATTGAGATGATGAGGTGGAGATAGTACTGATCAGAGTGATGGTGAAGTTTTTTAGGTTTCATGTTGCTTTGGGCTCAATGTTAGGAGTATTTATTGATTTGTCTCTCAAATCTTTATATATTATGATTTAGTCTCCCAAATCTTTATATTTAGTATTTAGTCCATAAATCTCCTAACTTATTACAATTTAGTTCTCCTTCTCGAATTCTCCAAATTTTTGACCTGATATTACCACTTTATCTCTCCTTATTCATTATTTCTCTTCCTCCTCTCTTCTTCTCCTCTCTTCTTCTCTTATCCTTTTCTTCACTATTCCCCCTCTCTTCTCCTTCTCTCTTCCTTCTCTCTTCTTCCTCTTTTCTTCATTGGGAAAAGTGAGGAGGAGAAGAGAGGAGGAATAATGAAGAAAAAGAGAAGAATGAATAAGAAAAAGTAAAATGATAATATCAGGTTTAAAATTTTGGAATTTGGAAAGGAGGACTAAATTGTAGTAACTTAGGAGATTTGGACGATTAAATTCTAAATATGAAGATTTGTGGACTAAATAATAATATATAAAGATTTGAGTGACAAAACTGTTAATACCCCATATTATTATTGTACTGACTTGTTTGAATGGAGACTGGTCCAGCAAGATGGAAAGAAATGTTGACATATTGAAGATTGACGAGGTCAAAAATACAAGTTGAGACTCGTTTCTCGAGAAAGGAGAAGACAGGACTTCATCAAGTCAAATAAAACAAACATCGTCAGAAGCGTTCCCCACTTCCAATAAAAAAAAAAAACAAAGAGTAAAAGATCAGATATGACAAGAAAGCACTTCACAGAACAAATATATGACCAATTCAACAAGTTACAGAGCTAATACAGCTCGCACAGCACACAAGCAAACGCAATTTAGTGTGCAAACAAGATGCTTGAATAAATAAAAAAGAGCACATTATACATGTATCAGCGTCAGGTCACGTATCAATATTTAATAAAAGATGTAAAAAGATTTCATGTCGTTCATGATCAAACTCAGTATAACAGCGACTGTTGGTGTTTTCATGAGATACATGTGAGCTGACAATGAACCCGGGTTTAAAACAATACAGAAGCCTGTCAAAGCAGTTTAAAGAAATATATATACAGACCGCACCATTTCTACTCCAAAAAAGGATCCTTCAACAAAACACAGGAAGCTGATAACGAAAATGGTCAATTACATAAAGAAATGCCAGCTGATTATGTCATTATCCTATGGTATTGCCACACATTAGCATAGAGAAATCTCAGCGAGGTGCAAAACAAAACAAACAAAAAATACTAAAACCAAATTCCATGCATCAATTGATAAGAAGCCGGAGACCATTTGCCTGTTTTGCCTATTCAGCCTAAGAAGGTACAACATAAAGCAGTATTAAGTTTTGAGCTTATTTCTGACACAATATGCAACATGTAATCGTAGCTATAGAGGAATATATCACTGCTAATTTTTAGGATTGTACTTTAGATCCGCAAATAAGGGAACATAAATAAAGCGGTATTAGTTTTGAGCTTATGTGATAAAATGGCAGAGGAATTGGAGAAGGGGCAAATTTCATTCAGGTTGAAGAAATAAAGGTAAAGCCCAGAATTTTAATCCAATACAAATAAGAATTCACCAAATAAACAACATTATACCAACTATGCTCTATTGATGCACCAAATGACAAAGCACCAACCACGCAAAGATAAGAAATTTAAGGCCATAAAATACATTTTGTTTCACAATAGACTACATTACATATATGGATAACCGACTGGTACACATGTCCAAGAAAAAAAACATAACAAAAAAAAAAAAAAAAAAAAATATCTACTGCGTATTCGCAATACAGAAGATTGGGAAAAAAGTTTTTAAGGTAAAACTCGAGTAATGAAGGACAATATAGGTCCAAAAAAAGATTGAGAGCTGGAACAAGATCAAATCGAAATTTCTACAGGAGCCCCCATGTTGATGGTATACAACCTTTGCATTTACTTCCAAATTACAATAACTCTCTTTTAAATAATTGCAAGATTTTTTCTTGAGTTAATAGCATAACCAACTTAATTACATTTGTAACAACCAGCCATTACATTTGAGCCGATATTTTTATACAGTTTCCACTTTCCATTACTTAATAAACCCGAGCCAACCAAATGAGGCTAGTCAAAGATTAAAGATGTATACAAGTAAGCAATACATATTTTCTTCCTTTTACACTCAGAGGCTTCTCATTTAACTTTTGCTTTTAGTTTTTTGCTCATGCAGATGTCGTAGCTGTAAAATATCAATTAAAAAAAAAAAATCTACTTTACACAGGGTCAACTATCAAAGATTTCTGTCTTTTAACAGCAACAAGGAACATACAGTTTTTTTTCCATTGATTTGACTATGGTAAGAGATTTGTTGATTCATAGCATATTGGAACAAAAACTAAGGATTGCTATTTCTTCAAGCTTCTCCATGAAAAGTTAGTAAGTTTGATGCTCTTGAATGTCAGATTTAAGATTCCAATAGAAGTTTTACTTTAATTCGTTATCTTGTTATTACTCTCTATATTTTTTGACCCTCTGTTTACTTTCTATCACCTTAGTCTTGGTTTAAAATATTCATTCTTACCATCTATTTGAACTCTCTATCACCTTAGTCTTGGTTTAAAATATTCATTCTTACCATCTATTTGAACTCTGAACATACAAAGGCTTTATTATTCCCTTTGTTTTTAGGATTTTATGGGGCAAAAATACATAACATAGTATTTTAATAAATGATAATATGGAAAATCAATTTTAATGTCCTCAGAATTCTCATTTTACACTGTAGGTGCTTGGCTGCTTTTTGTTGCCCCTAAAGAGTAGGTGTCGCGTCATTAATAAGCTAAGTATCACAGGCTACTCACTTATCTGCGTTGGATCAAGTTCTTAATTTCTTCTTCTTACCTACACCTAGAAGGCCACTTTCTAACAATAAGTAAAATTATATGGCTTTATGTAATTTATTTGTCAGTTCTAAACTACAATTCTAAAAGTTACATATATGAATATCTTATGTTTAAGTTCCTTAGTTGGAAAGAAAAGTCCACTTGTAATTTGGTTTAAACCTAGAAACGTTAAAACTGCAGGGTTTAAAGACAATTTTGGTACAAATGTGGGTGCATCCGAAGTAATGGACATATGTTCTCGAAAATCCAAAGACTACCACACTCTTGAAATGCCTAGTTTTAATGCAAGTTTCACAATAAGTCAGTAACAGAACTTCTTTTAAAGCACTAAAATGAAAATGAAAGGGAATTCCCAACATGACTATAAGAACAAATATATATCATAGGTGTGAGAATCCAGAATGTCAAGAAGTTAATGTTAATATTACAATTGCACTACTAGTAACAAAAATGATGCTAGGCTTACAACAGCAAGAAAAACTCTACAATACACATGATTCACTAAAAAAAGTTTCTTCTTATTACACCATCTTCCTCATATAATTTCTCTAGGAAAAAAATTTCCAGCATCCAGTTCAATTAGTGCCCCTCACTGGGCTATTTCAAATAGAGCTATTGTCACTGCAGCCACCTTTATACCTTGTATACTGTAGAGAAATCTCATCTCCAATCAATTATCCAACAACAAAAAAGAAGAAGAAGAAGAAATCATTGAATTTAGCAGGAATTCATCAAAGAAGACAACTCTCCCCAGGGTTGCTCCACAACCAATAAAAATTGCAGTGCAACCAGATATGCTCATAATTTTAGCTAAATCTCAAAACAATTCTACTGCTTTCTTGTCTATAATCTACCAATTAGGTTCATGGTGCCGGTTCAAAAGGTGCAGATGACAAAAATTTAACTTTCAGCAGATTAACAAAACCCTAACAGTAGGAAATAAGCAGATGATAACAAAGGTCTTGCACGTATAACTCGACGCTTATTTCTTAGATTAATACCCCTCTCAATCGCATTAATTCATCCATCATCACCAAACTTTTTCGCTCTAGCCTGTTAAAAAAACGAACTTGCACACCAGCAAAAAGGAAAAACTGAATTAATAATCAAGATAGCATCTTTCTTTTATACAATTTACCATAAATCCTAAGCTTGTCAAAACGTAGAAGCGACAATTAAACAACTTACATAGACAACCTACACAGCTCCGATCAATCACAAACCGCTGGTATCACGCAACGCCGGCATATCGGGCACGCCGGCGACCTCATCAGCCACCGGTCCACGCAGTCCCTGTGGAACGAGTGCCCGCACGCCGGAAGATTCCGGCACCGATCCCCAACCCTAAACCCCTCCAAACAAACCGCACAGTCCGGCGCCGCCAACGCCGCCGCCTGATTCGAGTAATCGAAGCCGGGCAGGGCCTTCAGATCTCGCGGCGAGAGGCCAAAGGCGTCGTCTTGGTGAAGATCGTGGAGGGCGTGGCTAGGGTTAGGGTTGGGGGTGAGGTGGTGGAGGAAGCGGCGGCGGCGGCGAAGGGCGCGGCCAGCGACGAAGAGGTGGAGGAGGACGAGGGCGGCAACGCCGGCGAAGAGGAAGAAGATGGAAAGGGCGGCGGCCATCACCAGCATCTGGAGGAGGAAGGCTAGGATCCGGGCACCGCCCGGGGGCTTAGACGGCGGTGGCCGGACCGCAGCGTCGTCCGAGATCGGACGGTTGAGAGAGAGGGTTGACGATGGCGATGAGGCCATGGGGGATTCGTTTTCTGTCGTCATCGATCGACAACAATAAATGGGATTCGGTCTTTTATTTTTTTATTTGGAGTTCATTTTGGTTTTGTTGGGGGGGGAGTTGTCTTTCGGGATTTGGGAGAGGGATATTCTTCGGCGTTGGTGTAAGATGTCCCGCGAGGTAGGATACGCTTCGTTTTGGTGGGGATTAGAGAGTGGAAGCGGTTACGATTGGGGAAGGCTCATTGGGTGGGGTGGAGGTTAGGTTTGGAACGTTCCCGCGGAGAAGAGAAACGTGAGGCGGCAAGGAGCGCAAATGGTTTTAGAACACATTTTTTATGGTATTATATATATATATATATATATATATATATATATATATATGAGAAAAATGGAAATGAGCTGACAGCTCACGCAAGTTATCTGAGCTGCAGTTCATTTCTACTATCTCCAATAATCTTTTTTAAAAAAATTCTTTTGGATTATGATCTCGACCTCTTAGAATTCACTCATATTCAATTTTTTGGGTTTTAGTTTTGATTTGAACCTCCATCAAGTTAACACAAAATTAACGATTTTTAATGAATAAAACATTTTGTATGCACTTGATGAAAGATGAAAGGGTAAATAAACTTCAAAATTTATGAAATTTAATCCGAAAGAAATTAAGGATGTAAAGATAGTAATCATAAAAAAAAATAAAGAAAAATAATTGGATCATTATAGTTTTGCCGCTATGCCGCTAGCTCACGTAACTTTTCCTGAGCTGGCGGCTCACCTACAGTAATCCCATATATATATATATATTTGGGATTACTGTAGGTGAGCCGCCAGCTCAGGAAAAGTTACGTGAGCTAGCGGCAAAACGACAATGATCCAAAGACTTTTTTCCAATTTTTTTTAACAATTACTATCTACACCTACTTGATTTTATGATAGAATTTTTACTGTTGATGAACGGATTAGAAATAGGAACTATGTTAGCACTAAATGGAACTACATAGAATTCTAAACCTAATAAATCTTATTGCTGGAAAAATAAATAGAAAACTATATATATATATATATATATGAAAAAATTCTTCTTTTTCTTTTATATTTAATTTTTTAAAATTAGGTTATAGTCCTACTAGTTATTCTCATAAAATCCTTCATATCAACATAAATGTGAATCAATTCAAGAATTATTCTCTCGGAAATAAGAAGCATTACTAACAAGACTAACTTGCTTTAAAAAAATATCTTAATTATGAGTTTAGAAATATTTTGGAACTCACACAATCAATTTTTTTTTTATATTATTATATATAAGTTTCAATATATACTATAAAATTAGGCGTATCTCTTTTATAAGCCTATATATATATAAAAGGGGAGGAAAAAAAGTTATGCTGAAAAGTAAAAAACAAGTAAATGGCCTATAATTTTTCTTTCATTAATTTTTCAACCACCCAAATTAAAATTTTCGTATAAAGTTTTTAGTGGCCAAAAAACATAGTATTTTGGTGTATATTAATTTAAGAAACTGAAAAAGTCGAACAAATGAATGAATTTCTCTAGGGGTTAGACAACCGCATAAAAACCTTTATGCACAACCGAGCATAGGTTTCCGCACATGTGACGGCAGCACCCGCTTTTCGATGGGCCTTTCTAAGTGAGCACACTTTTTTTCCTTAGCGAGCCCACCCTATAGCTGTTCTGCTTCCAAAGAAAAATGGTGTGCTCCTTTGGACACTCCCTTTTCGATTGCGGATGGATCCAGTTGGCGAGCGCACCCAGACACTAACAATCTATTCTTATCCTTAAGGTTGTCCTTGGGATTATATTATTCGAAAATAGCCACAAAAAAAAAAAAAATTTGTTCCCATCCTTTTCATTATGATATGCTAAATTAAATATACTACGGAGCCCAACAACTGTGTTGCTATGAAAACAACCATTAATATTACAATAATTGAATCCACACTTCAAGTTAGGTCACTACGGTGACACTAACACCATGAAAGTTTATATTAGGTAGGTTATAGTACAAAGCAAATTTTTAGTAGTTTCCTAGATATCAGGACAAAGTTTATGGTACTTTTGAAATTTAGTAATAAAAGAAATACATTGCAGAATGCTGATACAATTGTATCAGCAGGCAACAGTTGTAGCATTAGACAAAATTATATCAACCATTTACTTGGAATATAGCAACGAACTCAAAGCAAGGCTATAATTCCTTGGACATAAAACATAATTTTCTGGACATCTTCCTATCATAAGCCCTGACAATTAGACACCAACTAAGGTTTTTGCCCATAAGCAAGATAACCCAGACACCAAGTAAGGCTTGGCCCATAAGCTAGATAACCCAACTATCTGATCAATGAGACTAGAACAATTATCTGTACATCTCATGACAGCCCTGCCCAGTTTCAGCTGTAAATTGAGGTATCTTCAAATACTTAAGCTAAGCTAAGATCATTACGCATATATATATACATTTGTACGCAAAAACTAGGCTACATGCTACCATCACAGTTGGATTGACAAAGAAATAGGAGCAGGAGGTTAACTCTCATTTCTTTCACAGAACCAGAAAGGATAGAGCTAGAAATGAATGTTTTCAGAAGAGAATGCTAATTAGTTGCAACTTACTTCCTTGGTTATTACCTTCCCTTCGTTATTCTGTTCCCGGAATTATTTGCAGTTCACTGGGTACTACTAGTCTCCAAATACAATACATGTTGGTTGATGCATCATAGATGCTCTGTATGGAGTCCACTTTTCAACCAGTTAATCTTCCTGAAATGCAGGGGGGATAATAATCAGGGCAGTACAATGAGCAGAAATATAAATTTGAAGGCTAGCCCTTTAACATGCCAATCATCCATATGAATATATCACGGTAAACATAGTGATGATCTATTATTTTCCCTAATGTCACATAAAACCATGTATTACTTTGCACAGGTCATTTTGCTAATGTACAGTAAAGTGTTTAAAGGTTGCATGTTGGCATGAATCAGACACTATTTTGCATCCAACATGGAACTTGGGAAACAAGCAATATATTCATTTAAGGGTTTCTTGGCGGTCAAAAATTCTCGGAAGGAATGTGAAAATCATCATCGTTATAGATGAATGCAATTTTGTGTATTTGGGAAGTACTCCATTTCTCTTATAACAAATTATTCACTTGCATCTTCATCTAGGTTCTTGCCTTGCCAAGAACATTGGTTGAATGAGAGCATATAATAGCATGACCAAGAAATTGTAGGCTTGCATACCTGCTAAGTGCTGACTGGCTATTAGAGTCTAATAGCATGGCTGTCTTTTATGCACATTAACCTAGGGAAGGAATTTACCACTATCTAGTGAACACTTGGTCAACTCATTTTTGAGGCACATTAGATCGAAACTTGCGAGTTTTGTCATGCCATGATATACCTAAATTCAAGGGAAACAAACTTCTAGAGGAGGCATAATAGCTTATTGTAGTTGGAAACCGTGATTCACAAATCATCACCATCATCGTCAACATCAGCACTTCCTTAGTAGAATAGGGTTCTCTAAAGAGCACAAAGTTCCAAATAAAAAACCATAAACCAGCTGCAATCTTGGTATGAACCTTCCAAACTGGTGCCACATAGATAGCCAAGGAAGCTATAGGCAGGAAATGGCATGCCAACAGTTTTAGTAAGGACAACTGGCTTAGAAGAAATCCTCAACTTATTTAGTAATGTGGTTTAAGGTCGAGCAGCCTCAATCTAGTAATATACATGCAAACATTATTCTATTTTTATATAGCTTAAAATAATTCAATTTTATAAAGAATAAAGTATTCCTAGGGAGCACTGGAAATAAGGAGCTCTGGAAATAAGGAAGATATTAGATATTACATTCAATAAAATAAGCTGTAACAGTAAAAACATAGCTAGATGAGAACTAAGAAGAGAGATGCCAGTGATTAAAATGATTGATATAAGAAATAGTTATGTACTATGACACAGCATGGGTCTCAGATACATACATACGGCTTAAATCTAGACACGAGAAGACAATTTTTTGTTGATAAAGGCCTGAGCTGTGCTCCATCACAACGTGGGGGTTCAAGCACATAATTCACCATAATCAGCTAATGTCAGACACCGACATGCCTGTGCGTTTGTTACTTAAGATGCTTGTATTTGAAATATATATATATCTATTATAAAATATAAATCCATTATGTTTACATATGTTTTGGTATAGGAAGCATGCTAAGGTTGAAAATGAAAGAGCCCAACTGTCAATATATAAATGATTTTGGCAAGAAATTATATAATGGCATGTTGTGCATACTGGGACAAAGAATAATATATCATAGACATGATAGTAATTAATGTAGCAGTGCAGAACATGGGTGGACCATGCTGAACAAACACTACAAGGTCGACACAAGCATGACAAGCAGACATGCCACAAACTTTAAAAAGTAGATATGATAAGCGTCTCCGACACATTCCCAGTATGTCTTAGCCTTATCATGCACAAACACTTCAAATTGGATGCTATGTCCGTATTGGACACGTATTGGATACCTACATTTACACCACACTTACCGATACATATCAAACATACCGAAACAGTATTGGGTTTTATGAACCAAAAAAGTTGCATACTAGAGCCATATCGACTTTGAATAAGTCAAATAGATTGAGTGTCGACAATGTTTCCTTTTTCAAAAGAGTCATAGAGACTGCATGTTAAGCACTATGGAGATGCATATTATCTCTCAAGACATTTTTTTGACATAACATGTATATTAAGCTAATAGGCCACAAATATTTTATGTCACGCCCCGCTCCTGATATACGGTATACGAGCACGTGTAACAGGTACCTGCAATATATTCGTTTTGAATATGTTAAAACCTCAATAAATTTACCACAATAATACTCAGTAATTACGATAGAAAAATTCAACAAAAATTTAACTTTTCACTTATTAGAACAAAATTTAGATATAGTTGAAACAAAATACAATGAAACAAAATACAATGAAACATGAAATCTCTAATCCATTATTAAGCTTCAACCTGATCTTTAAACTAAACTAGATCCTGCGTCAGTTTTGGCGTATCTATCGATAAATATGGGCATGCACATGCAGGTCGTCAGATTGCTTGCGACCAAAATAAAATACACAGAAAGAATGTGAAATATAACGGTTATGTCAAAACATAATAATAATACAAGTTTTAGAAAATATGTAATAAAATATCTGTAATAATGATATCAATTGATTTAGGTTATCTTAATATCATTTTAGTAAAGTCAACTCTATAACAAGAGTATTTTTGTCTAAGATATCATGTAATTAGAAAAACTAACTGATGGGATACCACTGTTTCGATTGTTTCCTGTACAAACCCATGAAATGGTCACAGGATTGTCCAGTGCTAAATCGGATCTGCCGTCAGGCAAACAGGAATTATAGTCAGATATGATCCAGCAAATCATCACGCACCCATGGTGTGCGAAATATCCAATTGTATAACTTAACAAGTTTACAACCGAAACAAAATATATTTCTATCATTCAGTTTCTTCCCCAACCCAGTGTCATTTAGGTATAATACAGTGTATTGATTATATCAGGTACAATATTTCAATTGGATTTTTCTTAATTTGTTAACAACATGATTTATAGAGTCCGTTCAGTTTAAATTTTATTCAATAAATCACAATTAGTTATATCCAAAAGTTACTGATTTGAGACATCATAAAAATATCAGTCAGGTAAGTGTATGGATGCTGGGAGGTTTTCCGTGCAATGCATGTTCCTTAATTAGAGAACCAGTATACAAGACAACTTTTCTAGACAACGATACAAAATGATATCAAAAATAATATTTTTCCGCGATTATAATTTTTATGTGATTTATCAAATATTGTATATATGATATTTTAAAATTTAACTATACTATATAATCTAAATTTAATGACAATTAACAATAGATTTTTGATGACAAGAAGTATAATAAGTAATTGATAAATTCCTACAAAATAACAAATCAATTTACGTAAAATAAATAACATGATTGAAACAACAGGTACATAAGATAGCATGATTAGTGAGTCCAAAAATGAACTCACCTGAATTTTGTTTCCAGATGTCGCTCAATAGAGTAATCTCTTGTCAAAAGGTGAGAACCTAAAATGTAGGAAAAGATGGAAGAAGATGCTCTTCTCCGGTGAAGTGGTGGCAGTTCTGGCGGCGGCTCCTGCGATGATTTTGAAGGTGGCTCCGACAAGATGATAATATTAGAGAATGATTTTTAGAATGAGTGGAATGTGTTTTGATTTAGGGGTTTATATATGATTGAATTTAGGAGTTACAGAATGTGAAAGGTTTAGGGAGTTATAGAATCTAAAGAGTTTGAAGAGTTATAGAATTTAGAGAGTTAAGAGAATTAAATTGGAGGTTTAATGTAGATAATTTATGGAGAAAATGAAAGGAATGAGAGTTAGAGAAATGAATGAGCAATGAGTTGATAATATGAAAAGTTTGAGAGTTATAAGAGATGAAAGGTTTAAACATGAAGAGTCATATTTATCATTTTGTTTATTTATTTAATCTTTTATTGCTATAAAAAAAAATGGAGGGTTGTTACATTTTACAAGGATAGGAGCATCAAATATTTTATTCAAAATATTAGTCCATTGATTGAATTCAGATATTTTTTTTTGTTCAACATAGTTACTTGATTAGCATTACTGTTTTAAATTATTAAGATTTTTTTTTCCTTTCTATTTGAAAACAAACATGTCTTAACAATTATGAGTTTATACATTGTATATATCACATGCATAAAAATACATATTTATGTTGTCATGTCCCCATATCTCCATATCTTACTTTTTTAGGATTTACCATATCCCTGTCACATACGTATTCGTGCCTGTGATAAGTGTTTGTGCTGGTGGATGGACATGTTTCTTATGTCGACATGATAGTAATGGACACAACACGACAGGGCTGGATTATGTTGCACAGATAACTGCAAGACCGAAATGACACAACATGTAGATATATCACAAACTTTAAAAAATACATAGGATACGTCAATGCGTGTCCAAAACGCTACAGTTTCATGATAGAAGTGTCTATGCTACTGGATGAACATGTATCCCATGGTGAATAAGGATAGACACCCAAGTACTTTACCGGAGTAAATTTCTGCTCCATATCTTCTACTAATTTGTATTTTATAGAATGAATATCACTATTGAAAGTTTTGTATCAGCAAAATATTGTACTTACAAAATATTTGACAAGCTAATAATAGAGCAAGTTTCCTTTCGTTCTCTGATATATAATAAAGAAAATCTTCATATAAAGATGTTCAACCACTCAATGTTTTAGCTCAATCTCACATTCTTGAAGTTCCCTCCCAAACTGAAATATATAGTAGTTGGCCCTATGGAAAATGTACCATGATATACAATAAACAAACTCTTCATGGAAAGATGTTCAACCGTTCAATGTTTTAGCTAAAAGTCACCTTCTTGAAGTTCTTTCCTATACTGAAGTACATAGTAATATTGGCCCATGGAAAATGTACCATCTTCCAACTGTCATCCATATGCTCTCTTCTATAAGGAATTCTGGTATGTTGCTTCTTAATTGCATGAGTGCCTATGACTCTATGTAGCCAGACCTTCTATCCTGATGCAGTACCTATGTTGGGCACAGACACTTGGACACGTGTCCCATTCATTTAGTTCTTTGTTAAGAATACATGTTTTAGATTATTTAAACTTTAATTTATATGTCACAAACTATACTAAGTGCGAGTCTAGTACAGAACTATGATAAATTTGGATATATTTCAAAATGAGAAGTCAAATGTGGAGTTACTCTATAGAAAGTTAAAGAGCTACTGCCTATTCATATTCCAAACTCACCATTTTAAGAAATATTAAAATTTTAGTATACGTTGTATACAATCATTGCATGATATTATATTATTAGAAGCATGCACTTCAAATTTTAATGTTGGACATTTCTACATATGTAAGTACATCTACCATGTCATGTGCCCATGTCTGGTGTCTTATGCTCATGCTTCTTAGGCTAGCACAAACTACATAACCAATACGGTAGGCTTTCCTACCTGCCACCTAGGTTTCCTAGCAAGTCTTCTATCTTGTCATGGTTTCCTTGCCCAAGGATGTGATATCTTTGAGGATTGTCGGTTGTAGTATCGTGTCCAAAATTTCAGGTGCACCATGCCCAGTAGAGAATCTCTATACAATGAAGATACATTGATACCACTGGCATAAGTGTGTGTCCAATACATCCAGATTGATGTACCCTGTATGGGTGCATTATATCATCATGGATACGGTGTTCAGATATACATGGATACTCACAAATGGGCAAAGAAAATTGTTAATATAACCTATTAGTACTAAGGATAATTAATTTATGATGAATTTGCATATTATCTTTGCAATTTGTATCTTATCCCTGTTATCATAATTTATAACAAAATAAAAGAGGAAACACAACAAAGAATTACCAAACAATTGATCTATGCATCAATCGCTGAATTAAATAGCAAGTTGGGAAATAGGCTTACAACTACATTTCCTATTTGAAGTAAAGCCTACTTCTATGATTATCCTACAACTTGACTCTGAATTTTTTTATATTTCCTAGAGATTTCATTATTTCCTGAACCTTTTACCACTGAAGAGTTAATTTGAAGGCTAAATCTGTGACTATGTGCGTCCTTTGGTCAACACATTGTACTAATTTATGCAGTGATGATCTGTTGTGGTATGCTCAAACACAGGCACATGCTACTGAGCATGACCATTAGGTGCCATGAAAGTGATAGATAAACCAGCCTAAACTGTGTAAATTCCATTGGATTTTCCTCTTGTCCATTAATGCACTTGACCTGTCTCGCCAGCTGGGCCCAAGTATAGGAATTGCATCGAATAACTACTCAAAGCAAGATATGATTGTTCCGAAATCTTAACACTTACACATCAATTCTCCACAGCACTCTTTTGCATCCGACTTGCAGACAGAGTCATGGCATATCTATGATTTACTGTATTAATCACATGCTGCACCAACACACCTTTGTGAGGGTTTGGGGAAATACTTCTGTGAACCAAAACTTTTGTTGTGGCTGGGGAATTATCCTGGTATTTATTATGATCATTCTTATCTTGGTAATTTTCAAAGCGCTTAAATATCCGCCCTACAAGATCTCAACTGGAATGACTGCCATAAAAGTCCCTGCAACTGTACCGAGATTCCAATATAGTAGAGGATTAGAGGTAATACCACTTTTACTCTTAACAAGAACAGTATAGTGTTGAAAAAGGCACTTGAGATTGAGATCATATCTTAGTTATTATATATTTTATAGCCCTTGGTTTAACTAGAGTATTCCATTTTTTTTTTTTTTTTAGGGGGTGGGGGAATAAGAAACCAGCTCTTTCTATGGATGCATTCAGCTTCATCAAAAAATATGCTACGCTTGTATTTAGGAGGTTTAATATGCTAGACCAGCAACTAAAATCAAGGATTCTAAAAAAATTAATTCTAGGAAATAACTAACCTATTTTTCCCGAGGAAGTTAACCAATACAAATCCAACTTAGATTAGAAAAAATCTACCACTTAACATGAAAGGCATCCAGTGTATTTTCTTGCGAAGTGTCTTGTGTATGCTTTGTTGCTGGTTCATGCATGCATCCACATATTGATAAAGGGTAAGGTGTCTAGAAGAGATATAATAAAGCTAACAGCATAGGATCATTCAAGAATAACTATAATAAACAAGATTAGTAACTACAGACTTGACCTCCTAGGAAACCTTCAAAGCTCAAAATTTTAATTGTTTGCATGACAGCTCTGATATATAGGATACTTCTTCCAACAAAAAATTTGTGCGTACGAAACTCTTGGACACAACACGCATGTCCATCCATGTCTGACACTAGAAAATGTGTGATCTGCTCTTCTACATTAACAATTATACATACAAGGGGATGCATTTATGCCCTTTTTAACAAAAGCTAATTATTTTATAAATCATAATATTAAATTCTTTCATATATTAACAGCAATCAAAGCACATATTTATAGATGGGATAAAGTTGTGTCCTATCAGGAATTTGGATGAATGCCATGTCCTGCACCCCGTGTTGGTGGAACATGACACTCAAGTCTGTGTTGTAACATGACACTTTGTGTCCATTTCTCCGAATTATAGGAATACAACAAAATAGTATGTACTTGAAACAACTCACTGGAAAAAAAAAATTTAATCATGTGAACAAAGAATAAACAGAAAATAAATGAAAAAAATGACATACAGAACCAAAAATGTTCCAAGGTTTCTAATATATAAAATTTCTACTTCACCGTAGAAAGTAACAAATTAAAACAGCCTAGTTTCGAACAGAAAACAGCTTAGAGGCTAATTAAATAAATGGATTCAGAGTATTTCAAGCAAATTATTTTGAGTATCATTTGATGTTGGTCCATGCATGCATCAATCAATCTACAAAGCAAGGCACTAGGAGAAGACATGATAAAGCTGACCAATAATACGTTCTTTTAAACTTTATAATAGTAGTTGATAGGATTATCAATTTAACAGCAACATCCTTGACCCTCTTAGATACCTTCAAGCTTTAAAATTGCTTGTATAACAGCATAAACTGGGGAAACAACTTACCGAACAGAACTTGCAACATGTCCAAGACTGCTGAAAAGATCTCTGAATCAAAGTATAACATATCAGAATCGGTATTGAAACTGACTGATCATTTATGGTTTTAAAATCGGCAATATCAGGTGTATCACATCAGCAACATCAGGCCTATATTGAACGACGCATCGCGTATCAAGTACCTCAAAACCGATACGATATGTGCAATATGTATCAGCATCGGCCAATACTCAAAACCTTGCTCTGAATAGTGGACCCCATAAAAAGGAAAAGAAAACAACATATAAGACCAAGTGGCCAACACTTTGTTTACAGGGAGTGAGGATATGTTCTTAAATTAGTCCAAGTAATCTCCAAACTCGCTACTGTTATGTAATACCTAATATCCAGTAACATATGTAGGATGCTAGCTAGTCAAAGGTAGATACGCCACCAGAGATTTACTAGTCTTTTATTTATCAACCTAATATAGCTATATTTTGTAATCTCCATAAATTAAAATTTGAGGTAAAGATACTTGCGTATAAGGGAAATCATTCATATAATTAAAGATTAGAACTTTCCAAAAACAAGCTTGAACAATTCGTGAAAAGATGTGATGCCTTCCCCTTAAAAATGAAAAACAAGTGATGCTCGCAAGAATTATTTCCTTGTATAAAAGAGAATATGAAATGACTAACCATTGCCTCCCTCCTTGGCAGTACATCCATTCCATCCGCTAAGCCAGAGCTCCTACTCCTATTCCTCCTTGTTTGAGTTTTCTTCATGAGAAGCTTGGCTATCTGCAACTGGGTGTTTGCAACAATCTCTGTTCTCTTAAGCTCAATTTCACTCCTCTTAATCTCCACTTCAGCCCTCATCCTCTCCAAATCCTTGTACATCTCCATCCTTGCCTCCTCAATTTTTAGCATCGAGTGAGCAAATAACTGAATACTCTCAGCTAGCCCACTCCCTGAGCCCTTCCTCCTCTTTGCTGGCTTGTCAGCACTCACATTGCTATCTGTGCTCTTATTCTCTTCCTTTTCTTGATTGTCGTTAACATTATTAGCATTCAGATCCATCAGCATTGTGTTCGACCCATCATCACGGTAACTACACTGCACATGCTCCTCGACTTCCACATTAGCTTCGGCCTTAGGTAAACCGTGGAAATGGATATTGTTATCGGACATTGGTTGGTTCATGCAATTTGGAGCACCTTTAAGCAATCTATCCATTTGGACAAAGAATTGCCAAGATGAGGAATATTTTAGAGGGTTGCTGGCAGCAGCTTCAGCCCGATACCTCTTCTTCATCGATTCAATCTTGTTCTTGCACTGGTTCGGGGTCTTGAGGGCCTTGATGCCCAAGGAACAAACCGAGACTTGGCGGGCAACATCCTCCCAATCACTGCCTTTAAGCTTGGCGCGGTTTCGCAGGATCCACTTGGATTCATAGATTTCTAGGAGGGACAGGACTCCATCCTTGCTCCACTCATCCCTTCTGCTCTTGTCTGGTTCCTTTGCCAGCATTGCCCGCAATGGCATGGGCTCCTGTACATGGGAGGTACCCCCTAGGGTACCTTCCATTGGGATTGAGAGCTAGAACTGATGCAGGACAGGGTGACAAATTTGGGTCATGCTAATAAAGGGAACATCTGTTTTCTACATATGGGCATAGAATCTCAAGAAAGAAATAAATTCAAAAAAATGGGTTTTAAAATTTGAGGAGAAATTAGGTCATGTATAGTGGGGAGAATGCAACCTTGCTAGTCCAATAATTTCTCATAAGCAATGCATATTTGTACGACAATCTAAGGAATTCAAGTTATAATGGAGAAATTTAGATGGATAATAACAAAATCAACCTACATATTCGCAAAAATACCCTCCTTTTCTTGATAAAGGAAAAAAGAATAGGGCATGGATTAGCTGAGCAATTGGTTTAGCAGACACAAGTATAATTAAGGAAAGAAATTCATACTCATGGGAGACATTGACAGAGTTAGAGTTCTCCCTTCTTTCCTTTTTTTTTCCTACCTTTCAGTGGAAGCAAGAGACGGAGAGAGAAAGAGAGACCGCAGAAAAGGAATGAGGGTGGAGAAAAGGGGGAATTTCCCGATGGGCACAGTTTTTTTCCCTTGTGAGCCCACTTTTCCTAGTGCGCACACCCTTCCTTTTAAAAAACCCTGGTTTTTCCTAGTGAGCATACCTATATACCCGAATTACCTT
Organism: Dracaena cambodiana; assembly: GCA_036321105.1. Taxonomy (NCBI): domain Eukaryota; kingdom Viridiplantae; phylum Streptophyta; class Magnoliopsida; order Asparagales; family Asparagaceae; genus Dracaena; species Dracaena cambodiana. The sequence continues at coordinate 3,203,248 of JAYEPQ010000003.1, forward strand.
CACCATCTCCTCCTCTCTAAATCCCTTTCTCCCCTCCGCTCTAAATCCCTTTCTCCCTCTCTCCCCTCCGCTGTCCTCCTCCACCTCCTGCACCACCCCTCCATCTTCCCCTCCACCAAGCTCTCCCTCTTCCTCCATGCCACGTCACCATTATCTCCCTACCCCCTCGCCTCCTCAGTCCCCTCCGTCCTCCTCCGATCACTTGCCCGCTCCAACTACATCGACCACCTCCTTCCCACCCTTTGCCTCGCCATCCCCTCCCACTCCTTCGACCCCACCACATTCGCCGCCGTCCTCAACTCCCTCCTCCGCCACTCCCGCTTCGACGACGCCCTCGCCGCCCTCGACATTGCGCAGCAAAACTCCAGCGCTGTTCTCACTCCCCAAACCTACAGCTTCGTCGTCTTCACGCTCATCGACAAGTCCCAGCTCCCCCTCGCCCTCTCCATATTCATGAAAACGCTCCAGTCGTCGACGCATCACCACCCGGACGCTGCCACCTGCACCCGCCTGCTCGTCGCCCTCCGCAGAGCCGGCATGCAGGAGGACTTCCGCGACCTGTTCTACGAATTGTCCAAGAGAAATTTTCGGTTTGATCGCCGCGGTTACAACATGCTGATACATGCGTTTGGGTGCTGGGGATGCTGGGCGCTGCACTAGGACTGTTCCGGACGCTGATCCAGGGGTGTGCCAAGACGTACTTGGTGGAGGAAGCAAGCCGGGTGTTTCGGGAGATGGAGTATAATTGTGTTCGGGCTGATACCGTGATCTATAACAATTTACTGGATGGGTTTCTGAAGGTTAGGAAGCTGAGTGAAGCTTGCCAGCTCTTTGAGAAGATGGTTTCGGATGGTGTTCGAGCGTCTTGCAATTTTCTTTGTCTCATCTCGTTGCTGGTGGATCAAAATACTAGAAATATGAAGCTTGTAATGATGATAATAATTTTAGAATCTGTCATGTTTCGTAGAATTATTTGTAATTTGTAAATTAAAGATATATTTAAAGTGAATACACCATTAAAGAAGGACAAAGATATCCGTTGGTCTTCTTTCCTTCTTTATTATTATTTTTGGTTTTCTTTTCTTTTCTTCTCCATGTCTGTGTTGTTAGCAGTGCTTTGTGCGCGGGCATGTTTATACCATTATATCCAGAAATGAAAATTACATCCAAAAATGAAAATTACATGTCTTTCGTTCCCTTCCATGTTTATTTGTCTTTCTTACTTTCATTTTGAAGAAACAAATACTTAAATTTGATTTCTTTCGGGAACTTGGATTACTGCTACTGTTTCTTCATCTTTGCTTTTCTATTAAAGGTAAATAAAATTTTGAGAAAAAATCTTCAAAGAATTATGAATGAGAATTTTGACGCTTTGGCTCGGGATAAATAGATAGCAATGACACTTCTGTCATTAAACTTTGTCCATGTTAGATAAGTACTTGATGCAAACTTCTTTGACAATCCGTAATTACTTTCAAAATTTGGGCACTTCTCGGGCTCTTATTGGACATATGTCATATATTTTTTTATTCACTTCTTTGTTTAATACATGTTTGAGATTTTTGTTTAATTTCATTTCTGCATCAAAGAGGGAATCGAACTCTGGTCAGTAGAGGGTACTGTGATAACCACTACACCAGATGCGCATGTTATGACGTGGGAGTTTAATCTTTTTTACTTATTATTGCTCACCCTCCGATCCGGGCTAACCAGCCCGGACCTATGCTCCCTGTCCGGGACTGCTAGCCCGGATGGGAAGGCTTAATCCGGGCTGGCTAGCCCGAATCAGGGTTCCAGATTTCCGACTCCCTGATCCGGGCTAGCCAGCTCGGATCTTATTGGTTGATCCGGGCTATCAGCCCCGAATCAACCAAACTGATCCGGGTTGGCTAGTCCGGATCAGGAGGCCAGAGATTCTATTTTCTAGGGTATTTTTGACCAAAAAAATAATGGCAAAGTGGTAAATAAAACGATCTTTTAAGTGGGCTCACTAGGAAATATGCTGTCCCCATCTAGAAACTCCCAGAAAAGGTAGTGGGTCTTGCTCACCCTCCGCCTCTACTCTCAATTTACACTTTATTTTCTTTCTATTTGAGATTTGTTATTGATTAATCCTGAGAGAACTTATAAAGTTCAGTATTTTAATTTAGAGTTAATTACAGTTAGAACCTCTGTAGTATTGAGGGTTTGAAACTCTAAAAAAAACCTCTTAGACTTAGATCACTCCTTTTTTACTAAAGTACACACTTGTCCATCAAATTACTATTCTACTCTCATCCCTCCTTTTAATTAGCACACACTCTCTCTCTTTCTCTCCCTCTCTCTCTCTCTCTCCCTCTCTATCCCTCTCTCTCAGCCACTCTCTCTATCCCTCTCTCTCAGTCAGAGAGGGAGCGTGAGTGACTGAGAGAGAGGATAGAGAGGGAGAGAGAGAGAGAGGAGAGAGATAGTGTGCTGGTTAAAGAAAAGAATGGGAGTAGAATAGGAATTTGAGAGACAAAAAATACACTTTAATAAAAAAGAAGAGTGAAAATAACTAAGTCTAGATATTTTTTTGAGAGTTTTAAACTTTATGGATATTAAGTTACACACTTCTAATACTACATAGAGTCTGGTTATAATTAACCCTTTAATTTACGTTATTTTGTAAATCTCTTGATGCTTCTTTTCCCCACTTTGGCAATCAAGGGGAACGTTTTTGGTGGCTGTTGTCTAAATGGTACGAGGGTTGGATTCCACCTTTTGATGCTCTGGTTGGTTGCTTCTAGCATCAGGCCCCTGGTATAAGCACAGTGTCATGTCACATCACTGCATTTTAATCCAAAAAAAAAAAAAAAAAAAACTCTGCTTTCTTTATGATGGAAAACTAGCACCCCATATTTCAAACCTATCCCATTGGAATAAAAAAGGGTGTAAATTCCCAACTTGGCCCAAGAGGTATTGTTCTGAAAGCATACCTTTTCAACAGGCTATTCTTGCTCTTAGCCCTCTGCAGGGAGTTTCTAGATGGGCACAAGAAATCTCCTAGTGAGCCCACTTTAAAAGGTTTTTTTTTTTACATTTTTGCCATTAATTATTTAGGTCCAAAATACCCTTTCCCTTGTCTTCTTCATCTTCCCCTTTTTTTTCCGCGTTCTCCATAGAGGGAGAGAGGAGCTGAGCTGAGGAGAAAAAGAGGGAGGAAAAAAAAAAAAAAATTATTTCTCAAAATCACCAATCCATACAAAAATTAAACCAAACATTTAGCTTAAATCGGTTCATGTTTTATCTCTCTCATATTATTATTATTATTATTTTCTTCTTCTCAAGGTAATTATCTTATCGTATAAAATATAAAACCAGCTTAGCGCACCCGTCCGGGACTGTAAACCCGGATAAAACTCCTCCTGTCCGGGGTATACAGTCCGGACATGGAGTTATCATCCGGGCTAGTTAACCCGAATAAAGAGATTCTGTCCGGGTTGTAAACCCCGGACTACAGGGATTTTGTCTGGGTTTACAGTCCCGAACGGATGCACTTAGTTATTTTTTACCGGAATTTTTCTTCATTATCTTGTGAGCACGGTCCCATTTGTGTCATTAGAAATAAAAGTTTCATACATAAATGAGATGCAAAGAGTGTATAAGATGAATAATAAATTAATAAAAATAATTAAATTTAAATAAACAAAACCATTTTTTAAAGGAGATGTTATTTGAGCCCAATATTAGCTCTATAATTAATATGAACAGATAATTTTTTGTGAGAGGATGTGTCGTTTGAGCTTTAAACTAATGAATTAATCTGAAATGTTGCGGTGGCTGGCCTAAGGAACATAATTTTAGATAATTATGTTTATTTTGAACCTATAATTTGAAGCTATCAATGGCTTGTGTTTATGTCTAATCAGTATTGCCTATCTTGTTGATAATTAATTAATATGAATTGATAATTTGATAATTAATTAATATGTTTTGATACGAATATGTTGATATAGTAGACCGTTATTGGTCGACATGTTTGAAATTGTTATCCTCATCGTCCGGGCTTACAGTGCCGGACAGAGTCTCTCTGTCCGGGTTATACAGCCCGGACAGAGGGGTTATGTCCGGTTCTGTAAACCCGGACAAGTGATCTCCATCCGGTGTGTCTACCCCGGATGGATGATTCATTGGACCAATCTCGTAATCCGGGTTTACAGTCCCGGATGTTCTTTATTTTATCCGGTTCTGTATCCCCGGATGACTGATATGGTTATAGATACGGCGTCCCGAAAAACAACTTCGTAAATCGAAGGTTTTGATTGGATTATTTAACGATATATGCCCAGTATCCGGCTACTGAGACCTTTTATTTGTCCCTTTTTTTTTTCCTATTTTTCTAAAACAAACACCATAAACAAATTCTAATCAAAGGTTTGACATTCACAAATTCTCGTACAATTTTAGAAATTGACCACTAACGCAAAATTAAACAATTATACAAACAGAACTAAAGGATACTTAAGTGCGTGAAATTCAAGAAACCATTAGGATAGCATACCCAAATACTCTACGCCGATCTATTCACTGTGCATGCTTGCAATGATTCATAAATGCTCCAATAGGAAAATTTAACCAAAATATTAGAAAACACTACAGAATATTACCAAAACACCATATATTGAAACTAATTGCACAAAAAGATAAATGAACATCAGATGTTACGAGGGCTTAAATAGTTAAGTAACTTGAAGCGTAACTGTGCATAAGTTTTGTTTCAAAAGCTCACTTCACTGAGCATCAATAACATTTTTTTCTTCAACTATAACCTATTGGGATATAAATCCCAAATAAATCACAATAATAACAACCAAGAATCTCAGCTAAAATAGTAAAACTTTCAAGATCATGTGGTAAGGTACTAATATATATATAACATGAAATCGTTGAGTACAACTTCAATTAAGAAGAACAACAAACTAAAAGGAGTATTAGTTCCAAGCTAACAACTTTTTTTTTGGATTTACGACTGATATTACAAAATAACAACAAATTCTATATTCTTCTAGACTTCCGAGCGGGTTGCTTCCTTGCGGGTTGACGACGTCTTGAAGAGCTCGCTAGATTGGAGGGGGATTGCGCAACGAGCTGTGCTACTGTGTCAATATCAGTTTGTTTGCACCCAGTTAGAACTGATTTGATTTTTACGAGGGTATTATAGAGCGAACTCTTCTTACTTCTGGTCTCGCCTACCTCTAAGAAAGGATCAATAATTGCTATTGCTTCTTGAATTCTCTGCATATATCACGGTAAAAACATATATAAGTTTGATTAAACCTGATTAATTTATAAATAATAAAAAAACCAAAAATTACCTCATCATTATTCGTCTCCGGGATATCTTCTCTATTTGTCTGCAGGACATCTTGCGCTGCTCCCTCTCGATTCGAGGCATAGATGGACGGACCTATAAAGCGTCGAGTTACCTTTTAATACCACGCCATATAATCATGTGTGCACTCACCAGGAGTACTTGCCTCTACGCCTCGATCCTCCAGTGCAAGTACATGATCAACCAACTAAGCCACATTTGCTCAGCATGTCCATATGTCACAGAGATAAATCATTTGGTCCTCCATTTATTGGTGACACTTCTTCTTCTTCAGAATCTGACTGATCGTTGCCATAACTTTCTTGCGATACACCTCGGGGAATGTGTAACGCAAGACTCTCTGTGGCAGCATCGACCTGTGGATCCGGTTTGTCACGGATTTCATGGATGGTAAGATCGACGGCTGGACGAATCCCTGTTTTCTTCCTCCTATTCGAGGCTGTTGGGCGAATCCGAGATGCTTGCGCCGGATCCATCTGTAAATCACCAACGATTTTTTGACAAATTAAAATTAGCAATAATCAAACATCAAATATCACCATATGCTAATTATAATTGCCTATCTAAATCTATTAAATTAAATAAGATCAACACAAAGCACAAAATTTCATAAAGCTTGTAATAACGGTCCAAAATTGTATCCAGTGGCAACAATTTCATGCGGTTCAGCAGAACATGGGTCCAACAAAATTCTATCAAGACATTGAAGTTGGTTTTAAAACTTAGTGGTCATGCTCATATCTGTTTACATACATTTGCCTCTTAATAAAACTCTTTTTTTTTATTTTTTTAAATGAAGTTTAATTTTATCCAAGGTTTTAAATTTCAGCCGAAACCAATAAGTAACACGAACGTTGTATTGGCTTTTGAGGTATCAAATATGATATAAACTTTATAATATTGGGATCGGAATAGTGCCAACATTGCTGATATTTATTGATTCATCCAGTATTGCAGATATGATATCATAAATCTACCTAAGATCAATAATTTTATGAATTTAGTTGTGAACAAAATTTCATCTCTCATTCGCTATAAAACATGCAATTATAAAAATTAGTTATGATCTTGCTCATTAGTAGTTTATAAAATCTTTACCAAAGTGAAAAAGCCTTATTAGAAGTTTATAAAGATAAATTCATGACATACAAAAACTACGTAAGATGACTGGATACAATTTTATGGTAATTCATTGTGCAGATTACCATAGTAAAAAATAATTTCTTTCTTCTAGATTAGGTTTTTTTTTTCTTTGTTTACGTGGGTGAATTTTTTTTATCCTTTTATGAGGCTATTATGTAAACCTATTGAATATTCTCTGGAAAAAAAATAGGGGATGCTACTTGGTCAGGTCGGGTCTAGGTATTATTTGATCTAAACCTGAATCTAGACCCTTATGGATATATTTTCTAAATTTAGACTTTACTTAACTATGAACACATTCACAAATACATCTATAACCGAATCTTTATCTAAAATTCAAATCTTAGTCAATTAGTATAAAGGCACTTATGTCCAAATTTTGGATTAGTTTTAGGTATTGATTTTTTGTATAGCCTTATGTATTTTGTTTAAACATTGTCTATTTTATTAGTATCAGATATGAAGACAATTTCGATCAGGCATTAGTATGTTTCAAGGGTATTGAGTCCATATAAATGGTGCTTAAGTTCTATTCAATTGTATGCATGGGTCCCAATATTATACTAGTTATCCATGGAAACAAATCTAAGCACTCAAACCGGGAGAGGGGGAAGAGGGGGGAGGGAGTTATTCGGGTGTCAAGCTGCTTGGAAAGTTTGTTAGCGGATGCAAGTGGCAAATCCTCTGCCCAATTTTTTTTCTTATATTTTAGAAATATGATTTTGATAATAAAATTATAATTTTGTAAGACAGTACATGATCAACACGTAATTTGATGGATTAATCCATAATCTTGATATTGATTAATATATTTTTAAATTTTCTAGAAAATAACAAAAAAAAACCCTGCAAACTTTGATTTTGATATAGAAGACATGGCATTATCATACTTCCTTAGTATCCATCAAAGAATAGGACATATAGATCAAAATTTCCCAATCAAAGTATAGGATATACTGTCTATTAAAAATAAAACAACAACTCAATCTATCTAGAATCATAATCCATTTAAAAAATTTATTTAATTTAAATATCAAAAATCTTACCTTCTGTACTCCTAAATCGAGAGCGAGAGTCGGCAACAGTGCGTCAAGGGAGACCGCGTCCTGGATCGGCGACTGATCGGCTTCCCTAGGCGTCGGCGAGAGATAGGCTCGCGCTCGAGAGAGAACCCGAGCTCGCGCTCGAGAGAGAACCCGAGAGAGAGAGAACCTGAGAGAGAGGCTCGAGAGAGAGAGAGACCACCGGGCTCGAGCAGGCTCGCGCTCGAGAGAGAGAGAGAACCGACGGGAGGGAGAAAGAATGAGATGGGTTTTGGGGAACGATCGGAGGGAGAAAGAAGGAGATGGGTTTTGGGGATCGATGGGTTTTGGGGAACGACGGGAGGGTATTTAGGGTATATAAGTGTGCTCACTAGGAAAAAAATCAAAATTTTGAAAAGCAGTGATGTGCGCACTAGGAAAAGTGGGCTCACTAGGAAAAAAGTTGTGCCCATCTAGAAACTCCCCCCTCTGCACGCCCAACAATATATCAGAGAAGAGAAATCTAGCAGCCTTACTTGTAACAGGAAAGATAAGTCCCATATTTAAATAGCATACTACGATTAACTTGAAGATTTATCAAAATTCAGATAAGTTATTGAGAGGAAAAAAAAATGCAAATAAATTATAACCAAGACTTTGAACAAAAAAAATGAAAAGAAAGAAGAGATAAAAGCACCATCAATTTTCCCTTTAAAACACACACACACACAAAAAAAAAAATTTATCAAGACAAGAAATTTCAGGTTTGCGTCCTGTGATTAGCACATTCAGACACAAAGATAAGGAAAATTAGATCTACAATAAACATTATTGTTTTTTTCAGGGACATGAAACAGCCGACATGACAAAGTTGCATTGAATCTGCTTATTCTTGCCGTTACTTCCAAAAACCAAACACTACTGACGTCGGAAAAGAAAACAAGAAAATTCTTTCGTGAATATAACTAATAAGACTACATGATTCCAATGAGCTAATAATAAAACAAGGATACATTGGGAAGAAAAAAAAAATAGACATTTGTTCGGGCAAGTGGAGCCTAGCCATGTGTGATCATTTGTCCGCATGCTTACCAAAAGGGGTATTTACTGGTTTGTCTCTCAAATCTTTATATATTATGATTTAGTCCCCCAAATATTTATATTTAGGATTTAGTCCCCCCAAATCTCCTAAGTTACTACAATTTAATCCCCTCCCTAATTTTTGACCTGATATTACCATTTTACCCCTCCTTATTCATTCTTTCTCTTCTTCCTCTCTTCTTCTCCTCTCTTCTCCCAGTGAAAAAAGAGGAGGAAGCGAGAAGGAGAAGAGATGAGGAATAATGAAGAAAAGGAAAAGAGAGGAGGAAGAGAAAGAATAAATAAGGAGGGGTAAAATGGTAATATCAGATCAAAAAATTAAGGAGGGGACTAAATTATAGTAACTTAGGAGATTTCGGAGAGTAAATCCTAAATATAAAGATTTGAGGGACTAAATCATAATATATAAAGATTTAAGGGACAAACCAGTAAATACCCCTTACCAAAAACATGTGATGAGAACAAAACAATTTGTCATCTTTCACAAGATTAATCTCCAGGTATATAACAAATCATTTTTGTCTTGAAACTTCAGCTTTCAAGACAAAAAGGAAAGTAAAATGTACCCCAGGAGAAATACTGATATCAATGCAATGAAACTGTAGTAAAAGAATATGCCAGAGAGGACTGTAAT